>CM060928.1:861178857-861786588 GCA_030765085.1 Allium cepa
ATCTATATCCTTCAATGTATGGCTCGATAATATATTATTACATTTTTTATTACAAATATTCATCTTATTTGCAGAAATGAAGTAAAACTCATAATATTTGCCGAGAATTCTACAGTTTTTAAATATAATTGCTGCAATAACTGCTAATATTAGAAATCTCTGCATATAAAGGAGTATTTTCTGCTAAAAATTGCACCAACTGAATGCATTTTTTAGCTGCATATCTTATACGCAGTTAAAAATTGCGCTAACTAAACGCATTTTTTAGCTGCATACGTTATATGCAATTAAAAATTGTATTTAACAACTGTAATTTTTAACTGCATTCCACATATGCAATTAACAAATACACTCAAAAAGTAATAAATTCATAAGTGAAATACAATTAAGAACACAATTATTATTAATAATTGAAAATACGTATAGATTTACTTCTAATAATTTCACAGATTTATTTAAATATTCACAATAGATGGAAAGATATCTGCAATTATACTGAATAAGTTCATGTATGTCTGCAATTACACTGAACAAGCAATTGTATAAAAAAATCCATCTCAATAAACGCTTTCAATTATTTACTTAAAACCATCTATATCATTCAATGTATTGCTCGATAATATATTATTACATTTTTTATTACAAATATTCATTTTATTTGCAGAACTGATTTCTGCAGTTTTTAAATATAGTTGCTGCAATAAATGAACATATTCAAAATCTTTGCAAATAAAGGAATATTCTTCAATACATGTATGAAATATGCAGTTAAAACATACAGTTAAATGATGCAAATTTTAAATGCATATCACATACGCAATTATTATGAATAGTTGCATACATGTTTGCAGTTATTTATGAACAACTGTATTTTTAACTGCATATAAGATATGCAATAAAAAAATTGCACCTGTTAAATGTAATTTTTAACTGCATATAACATATGATGTTAAAACACACACTTGAATTATGCAAATTTTAAATTGCATTTCACTTATGCAGTTAAAACATATTTCATATGCACTTAATATTGCAGCTGTTAAATGCAAATTTTAACTGCATTTTATGTACGTAGTTAAAAACTAATGACATTCTTCAGAAATATTGGTAGAGTACTGCTGAATTTTAAGACTGCATATATTACATAGTTATAAAAGCACTCTGTCAAAATAATTGTAGTTAAATTTGCATTTAACATCAATAATTGTTGCATTCTCTGAAATTTTCCTATTGAATGAATGTTAACAGCAAATATTCATATAATTATTTTGAAAACTTTAAAAATTGCATGAACTAAATGCATTTTTTACCTGCATATGTTATATGCAGTTAAAAATGGTTTTTAACAACTGTAATTTTTAACTGCATTCCACATAAAAGTCTTTAAGCTGTTCACAATACCAAATCCAATTATTTTTGCCTTCTGCAGAAACAATTGCAACAGCTATAGCGAAAAAACCTGATAAAATAATAAACAAAATAAATAATTAAGTGAAAAAACAAATTATTGGTCAGAGTAAAAAAGAAATAATTGTCAACAAGTACAAAATAATATAAAATAAATTATAAAATATGTTTGTTTACAATCAATACAAATTTGCTTGTATTTACTTAAAATAATTACATACTAACTGCAAATATTGCATCATCTAAGTGCCTTTTTTTACTACATTACATTTATGCAGTTAAATATTGCACCTTTTAAATGTATTTTCTAACTGCATATGGTATATGCAGTTAAGTATCTCTTGAATTTTTAAACAACGTAACACATATGCAGGTTTTAAAATCAACAGCTCTCTATCAACATTTCATAAGAATAAAAAAAATCTAATTGCATAAATGAATTGCAAATGACAATTACACGATCTAAAAGCATTATTTAACTGAACATGTGATATGAAGTTAAAAATTACATAAATGATATGTTGTATTTATGAACTGCATATCAAATATGTAGTTTAAAAATGCACTTACATGATGCAATTTATAATCGCATATCAAATATCAAATAATTATAAAGATGTATGCATCTACTCTGAATAATTGCATGTATATATACAATTCTGATATGCAACTATTCTGAATAAAGGAATTTATTTCTGAAATTATAATTAGAATCTCATAATTTTTTTACTGCATAAATGATATTTGCAAAAAAATCTGCAAAAATTGAGAATAGTTGCATAAATACTGCAAATATCATCATAATTTGCAGTAAAGCATATAATTGTAAATAATTGTAGTTTTTCTGTAATTATTCTTAATATTTGCAGAAATGTCTATAAATATAGTAAATGTTTGTATAGTTCATTTCAAATATTGTCAACGTTTACTATAAAACATCTAGTTGAATATATAAAAATGTAAGAATTTTTTCAAAAAATATTTTATTTCTATGCAAAAATTCTAAATATTTGCTGTTTTTGCTGCAATTATTGTTATAAAATGCAAAAAACTCTGAAAATATAGAGAATTTTTCTAAAGTTTGTGCAAATATTACCAAATTTTTCAACAAAAAATGTAAAAATGTTCGTTGGAGCAGAAAGAGTTTTTTGAATTGAAATAAAACAACAAATTTTAAACTAAATACACACATATCAACTATAAATTAGAATAATTGTACAAGTGGTTAATTGATTCGGCTTTGGTGCAAGAGGTCACATGTTCGAAACTTGCTTTCGAACGTTTGTTGACATGGGACATGCTGTCCCAATGATTTGTTGTATGTAAAGTACCATTTCAAAAAAAAAAAATTGTACATAATATTACACAAAGTAATAAACTTAAAGCAAAAAACATATCTTCATTTCCATTTTTACCAATAGCAGCCATTAAACAACCATGAGCTCTTCTCTTCATAAAAGTAGCATCAATAAATATTAATGGCCGACAAAATTGAAAACCATAAGCACAAGCTTCAAAACCGATGAAAACTTTCTCAAATTGACGAGTACTATAGTTTTGTTCCAAAACAAGTTTACTATCTGGATTAGTTTCAAGAACAGAATCACAAAAGGACTTCAAATGATGATAAGACATTATATCACTGCCATGTAAATCCTCTAAAGCCAATCTTTTCCCACTATAAGCATAATAATACTTCAAAATAATACTATACTCAGTTTGAAAAAGATTAATAATGTCCTTGGTCTTCATCAATGGATTTGCTTGAATTTGATCATAAACCAACAATTTAATCAATTTACTACTAACAGGAGGATCATTTATATCTGAAATTCCAACACCACAAGAATGCTCATGTTGAAATCTCTTTATAACAAAATACCCAGGAAGATTAAACTTAAGAGAAGCATGTATCCTAAAGCCATATTTAGATCGAGAACAAACAACAATAACTCTTTCCCTGTAATTCTTTATCAAATTAAGCCTGTACCAATTCTTAATGTTATATATCATCAAATGAAGCCTAAATTCAGTAGCACCACCTGGAAACTGTTGACCAACACCCATAAAGGCAAATCGATTGGAATCATTTCTTAATAACTGCCTAAATTGAATATTAGAATCACTACTGGTACCAATTAATTAATCACTATAACAACTAACAACATCTGATGTAATACTATCAACATTGTTTGCTGAAGAACCAGTGAGAACTACATCAATAAAAATAACTAAGTAATCCATGTGATTATGAGTAGACAATAACAAGATAGACTGAAGATCAGAATTAGTTTCAATATTCCTTCTCATATTATCTCTAATATGATATAAGTCGAATGTATGTAAACCAAAATCAGACCATTTTTCACAAATAGCTTTTCTCCGCATAACAACTGATTTATCAAAATGAACACGTAAAGAAAAGCTATTGTGTCCAAACTTCAACAGCACTAGAACACCGTTGTTGTCAGTAATGCTGTAAAATAAAATATTAAAACATCTATACAAAAAAATAATAATAAACTTTCCCTTAAAAAAAATACAATCATATATAATGGGAAACTCAACTACAATTATTCACAATGATTGCCGAGAAATCTTCAATCATTTATAATAATTGTGAACAACACTGCAACTATATGCAAATCAATACAGAACAGTTAAAATCACAATGCTACATATGGAATCAAATCTTCTACAATTAACTATTTTTCATAATTGTTGTTCTATTATAGTTGTTATTTAACTATATTTTAAACATATTAAAAACAATGCAGTTATGATTGCATTTCAAACATACTGTATAAATACATTTTTTAACTTCATTATGGTAAAATATTTATAACTGCATTTCGATATGCGGTTAAAAATTGCATTAAACAGCTTTATTTTTAAACTGCATATCAAATATACAGTTAAAAAATGCATTTAAATGGTGCAATTTATAACTTTATAAATAAAATGCAATTAAAGATGCAACTATTCTTAATAATTGAAAATATGTATGCAACTATGCATAATAATTGCAAAAATGTATGCATGTATTCTGAATAACTGCATGTATCTCTGCAATTATGGTAAAAGTCTTACAAATTTCTAACTCCATAATTAAAATGCAACAAAAAATTTCACCATTTAATTGCATTTTTTAACTACATACGTCATATGCAATTAAAAATTAAATTTAACAGCTACCTTTTTAAACAGTAAATTGTTCTACGAATTTGAATTTTTTTAATATTTGTAGATTTCTCTACTATTATTAAGAATAATTATGGAAAACACAACAATTATTTTGAATGAGTGTTCACTTATGACCTATTATTCACTTAAAACCATTTATATTCTTCAATGCATGTCTACATTAATTTCAATTCAAAACGCTGTTGCAACTCCAACATATATTACAATATTTTTTACTAAAAGTATAGAACATATTTACAAAATAAGAAAGAATATATCAATGCTTACAAAATTTTAAGAAATTATGTTTTAAAGGATAAATCATTATATTAAAAGTGATGGTCAAAAGTGCATGTGATTGACTCATAAAAAGTAGTTACATCCTTATCTATTTGTAATAAACTGTGACGCCCCACCTCTATACCCACGCTAGCCAAGAACACTACGGAGTAGTGCTGTCAACTAGCACGGAGAATAAGGCTGTTGAGGAGCGACCATCCATGTAATTGCTTATCACACGGTGGCTATAAATAATCTTCGGAAACAAACATAGAAATAAGCATAACACAAATCAGTCGCAGCATCCATATCACAGAGGCGGAAGAAGATATGAATATATAACTAACACATGAAAGTGTACATCAAAGTAGTGGTCAAAGAGTTCCACAATAATACAAAAGAATAGCAACACGTGCTATACAAAAGAATACAACTATGAGTCTATGTCTCAAGTGTATACAACAAAAACTGCTAATCCAAATAGTTAACCAAAAGTCAGAGTAGCAAATCCCGGGAATAAGTCAAGCAGAAGCACCTGTAACATCTCGGTCTGATCCGAGTATTATTTAAGAGAATAATAAAAGGATCAGTCTAGCTATAAATATCAGATGACATGGTATAAAATAAAAGATATGGCATAACATAAAATATCCGTACTGACATACTACTATAAGTATGCAAATGATGATCAACAGAAGATCAATCAATAAGAGATAAATCGATATCACAAGAATCTTCTCAAAGATCCAAAGAGGGCATCATACCCTAAACTTGTACTCATAACAAGTCAATGACATAAATTCCGGAAATCAACACAAGAAATCCAGAAATCACAGAAAAAGGGAAGAGGCCTATCACATGACGGTCCGAAGACAATGGGGAGCTACCCCCATATGTGTGAGTCGAAATCACACAGATGAGGTCTAGACTAACCAAAAATCAAAAAGGGTATGTGTGAGTGAAATCACACAAGTGGTGTCTAGTCTAACCTCGCAAACAAAAACGTATGTGTGAGTGAAATCACATAAGTGGTGTCTAGACTAACCAAGAAGGTAAAAAGGTATGTGTGAATGAAATCACACAAGTGGTGTCTAGTCTAACCAAGCAAACAAGAGACATCGCACAATTGCTAGTCTAAATCATAAGAATGATCATCATGATCAACGAGAAGTGTCAATTACACTAAGCTAGTAAATATAAAAGTTTAGCTTCATGTCCCATAACCACTTGCTTAACTTAAATATTTACGAACAAACTGTAAATCTTCACTAGAAAATTGTCACAAGAGGTTCAATCGAACAAGTCCAAGAATTAATCGACGAAGCAAAAGCAAGCGTTTCATACCACTTGTTTTACTAAGCCGTTTAATTAGATTTCTCATCCGAGTGAGGTAAAGGTTTGTATATACTAATAGATTGGAAAACGGGTTAAGAAAAGAGCTTTGTTATTAAAAATAGAGTTGAAATCCTTTTATTGAAAGAGTTTTGATATTTACTACTAGTTTTGAAACCTTTATATTTTAAAGTGACCAATCACAGAAGCGATTGTAGAAACAATCAATCACAAAGATCACATTCGGAGATGTGATAAAAATCCAAGGAAATCAGCAAGTTCTGTTGAATGTTTTTCATATAAGATCCCCTACGGAGGGGGGTCCGGGGGGGGTGGCAACCCCCAAGGTGGGGGTGCGGGGGCAACGCCACCGCTACGGGGTTCGACCTGCCCGGTCAGGTCGCGGGGATCCAGGGGGCAGCGCCCCGTCCAAAACGGTACGACCTAGTGAAGACAAAATGAGGTCTAACGACCTAGGGGTCTAAGGGGTCAAGCGAACTACCGGGATAAGGTCCAACGACCTACGAGTTAAAGGTCCAACGACCTATAGGGCTATAAGGTCATACGACCTAACGAGCTATGGCCAAACGACCTAGTAATGGTAGTAGGGTTGAGCGACCTAAAGGTTTAACCGGTCAAGCGACCAAAGGAAGGTAAGGTCTAACGACCTAACGCTCGCGACCTAACGGTCTAAAGGCTAAACGACCTAACGACTCAAGGGTCTAACGACCTAACGACTCAAGGGTCCAACGACCTAAAAGTATAAAGGTCATGCGACCTATCGGTTTAAGAGGCGAGCGACCTAAGTGTTACGACCTAAGAGTCGAACGACTTAAGGGTGATGCGACCTACGACCTAAGCTCAAATGCGAGCTACGAGCTAGCGACCTAGCAAAGTGAGTGAGGCCGAGCGACCTACGACCTATCCTCACACGACCTAACTCCGAACACATCAAAAATGGCCAGAACGACCTAGTGTTGACTCGCGAGCGACCCAACTGAAGCGACCTAACTCCGAACGTGCCAAAAACGGCCAGAACGACCCAACAGCAGTTTCTCACCAAAAATGCTAAAATTTGGAGTTTTTCGCCAATCCAATCCAAACCAAATGCAAATGTGCATGCTAAATTGATAGGGAATCATTCCTAACAGTCCAATATAGTTATAGACCAGAATTGTGAGATAAAAATCTCACTTTTGCACTAAAATTTATGAACATGAAGCTTGAAAGCAAGGAGAAGCAATCCAAAGCTTGAATCCAATATCTTCTACTTGAATTTGGAGTTGAATGTTGGAGTTGCAATTGAATTTGAGCTTGGAGTTTTAATTTCCCATTCTCTTCACCATTAATGCCAAAGCTTGGGTTAGTTAGGAAATTTAAGAAGAGTGAGGAGAAGGGGGTTGGAACTTGGGCTTAATAGGCTAAACTAACCCAAAGTCCAAAGCGGGAAAAGTTAGTGAAATTTCACTAACTCCAAACCTATCGATGTTTATACTTAAAAAAGTTGTAAACGGCATTTCGAACTCAATGAAAGTGGTCTCGAGTCCTAATTTAACCGTTTGCAAAATGTAGCTTTTCAGACCAAAATCCGATTAACGATTTAATATTTAAATATAAACTCGATAAATATGCGGGTTGTTACATAAACAGACAAAAATGTCCAGTATTCATGTGGTCGACTCAGTCTTCAATTCCATATTTTGACCAAACTTGTATAATTTGACCAGTTACATCTACAGTTGAGATTTTTTGTATGTTTATATATACTTCTTTCTATTCTTCTCTACTCTATATATTGTTCTTTAATAAAAAAATCATATCTTCATATTTTCTTCAATGTCTGTCTACAATTATATTCTATGTTTTCTTGTCTCTTTAAAAATCCTTTTTAGTTTGAATATTGATGGTAATTTTTATGTATTATTCCTTTAGTACTCAAACCAAAATGAATGCAACCTTGATAACCATTGTAATTACTAGTTCTCCACAATCTATTTCTTTATCTTCAGGACTACTTATACGGTTATCAAATGTTAATTACTTAGATGTCAAATAAGCTTTTAGAAAATTTAATTTCTAAATTGAACAGATCGTGGAGAAAATTGAAGAAAAGAAGGCTATCACAGACGAGCTAATAGTACAAATTGAGAAGGAAAACGAAGCCCATAGAATATAATAGCCCACCACCATCGCTTACTGATTATGCTAACAATACGGAGGTTGAGTGATAATGACGCTCTCAGAAATGAGATGGCCAGATTGACCTATGAGTCATCATCATGTCTTTTGTGACTAACCCACATTCCTTCATAGACCGACTCAATCTACCAATAAGGGCGACAATGTTGGTGCTTATCCTAGAAAAGAAATGCGCATAGTATCTTTGGAAATGAAGTTGCCGGTTGATAGGAAGAGAGAAAGAAGACAAGTAGTAAAGGCTCAATGATCCAGGCAATCTTGTGCATCCTGCCCAAAGAATAGGAAAATCAGTTGTTGCGCCTTCACCAACAATCCCTTTCCAAATGAAGCAACAAGAATTGTTAAGGTGCATACTGGTTTGAAGAATCCCAAGCAAGCAAGATATTACGACTAGAATTAAAATCAAGTTCGGCAGCCACACTAGGGACACAAAACCTCACCCAAAACAGCTCGTACTACTTACATGATAAGCATTGTAAAAAGGAAATATATGTATTGATGTATGAAAGTGAAAGCAGGTATATTAAACAGCCCAAACTAGTATAAAAATCGCTTTATTATCTCTCATTGGTATGATTAAATGATCTCCTCATGCACATCCAGAGTGATCACCAATAGTCACCGACACATGAGTATAGTTAACTGCATATAATATATGCAGTTAAAAAACCCATAAATTTTTAACTGCATAATTGAAATGCAGATATTTTATAACTACATATATGATATGCAGTTAAAAACTGCAAACAACACATGAAATCTTAACTGCAAACAATATATTTAGTTAATAAATGTACTTAAATGCTGCAATTATTTTGAATAATTGCACAAAAATGGAATTATTTTGAATAATTCCTTACTTATAGCAATTATTCACTTAAGACAATTTATATTCTTCAACACATGTATGCAATTATTTCAATTCAAGAAACTCTTGAAACTCCAACATACGTTATTACATTTGTCATCGAAAAACATTGATAAAATTTAAAGATTAAAAAAAACAATATTATCAAATATTTGTGCAATTTTTAAGAATAATTGCAGCGTTGTCTGCAAAAATTCAAAATCTCTCCATAAAAATAAGCAAATATTTACTTAAATTTTTTTACATTTTCAACTGATAATATTTGCTGATAGAAGAGAATATATGATATATTTAACCTATTCATTGAAAAATCATCAAATATGCAGTTAAAAAATCCATAAATTTTTAACTGCATAATTCAAATGCAGTTAAAATTGAATCATTAAAGTGTATTTTATAACTTTTTATATGATATGCAGTTAAAAACTGCAAATAACACATGAAATTTTTAACTACAAAAAACATATGGAGTTAAGAAATGTACTTAAATGCTGTAATTATTCTGAATAATTAAAGAAAAAATGCAATTATTTTGAATAAGTGCTTACCTATTAGCAATTATTCACTTAAAATAATTTACATTCTTAAACATATGCATGCACTTATTTCAATTCAAAAAACTCTTGAAACTTCAAAATACATTATTACATTTCTCACTGAAAAACATTGATAATATTTGAAGATGTTCAACAAAAAAATCAATATTATCAAAAATTTCTATAATTTTTAAGAATAATTGCAGCATTATCTGCAAACATTTATAATCTCTCCATAAAAAGGAGCAAATATTTACTTAAAAAATTCTTACATTTTCCAATGAAAATATTTGATGATAAAAGAGAATATATGATATGTTTAACCACTTCAATAAACACTCGTCAAATATGCAGTCAAAAAACCCATAAATTTTTAACTGCATAATTGAAATGTAGTTAAAATTGAACCATTACTGTATTTTATAACTGCATATATGATATGCATTTAAAAACTGCAAACTACACATGAAATCTTTAACTACAAACAATATATGTAGTTTAGAAATGTACTTAAATGCTGCAATTATTTTGAATAATTACACAAAAATGGAATTATTTTGAATAATTCCTTACTTATTAGCAATTATTCACTTAAAACAATTTACATTCTTCAACACATGTGTGCAATTATTTCAATTCAAAAAACTCTTGAAACTCCAACATATGTTTTTACATTTCTGACTGAAAAAAATTGATAATACTTAAAGACTTTAACAAAAAACATGAATTTTCTCAAAAATTTCTGCAATTTTTAAGAATAATTGCAGCGTTATCTACAAACATTCAAAATCTCTCCATAAAAATAAGTAAATTTTTATTTTCAAAATTCTTACATTTTCAACTAAAATATTTGCTTATAAAAGAGCATATATGATAGATTTAACCATTTCAATGAACACTCATCAAACATGCAGTTAAAAACCCATAAATTTTTAACTACATAATTGAAATGCAGTTAAAATTGAACCATAAAAGTGTATTTTATAACTACAAATATGATATGCATTTTAAATCTTTTAATACTCTAATAATTCAAAATAAAATTTATTTTAGTTATATTAGTTGTATTTTATTTATAACTCATTGTTGTATGAATTTAACTGCATTTTAAAACTAAAGCCTTGGAATTTTGAGGAATGGATAAGACTTAGAATACTTTAACTGCATTTTATGAATCATTCAACTTTCATATCATTCATTAGTTATAAAAAGAAGATACATCTTTTTTCGTTTGTTATAAAAGGACAAAAACATTCAGTATTCATGTGATTCTTTTAGCTTTCAATCCAATATCTTGAGCAAAGTTACATTCCTTGACCAGTTATATCTACGGTTGAATTTTTTTCTGTGTCTATATATTCAATATTTCCTTCTTCTTTGCTCTACATCTTCTTCTTTAATGAAAAAAGATATCTTTAATATTTTTTCAATGGCTATTTACAATTATTATTTTTTGCTTATCTACTTAGCAATCCTTTTTAGTTTTAGTACTAAAGGTAATTTTTACAAATTATTCCATTAGTACTCAAACTAAAATGAGTGCCAGCTTAATAGTTGCTGCATGTAAGAGATGAAGAAGATGAGTTACAACAAAAAATTCAACAGTCTTGTTTTTTTATTTCAAATGAGACATTAAAAGTAAAACGTAATTCAATAGTTCTCCACAATTTGCTTCTATATCTTCAAGTCTAATTGCATGCTTATCAAGTCTTAAGTCCTCAGATATCAAGCAAATTTTTAGAAAATAAGATAAATACACGTTGAAATTGAGGAGCATCTAGAAGAAAAGCTCCTTACAAGAAACAACTCAAGGATATGCAAGATGGCTAGTTAAGAAGAATAATCAAGATGATTGAGATACTATAGAGAAAATTCCATGGCATGCTCTTTAACGGCAAGATATGCTTTCGGTTCGTTGAAACACTGTAGAATCATCGCACGGATGCCAACATAACAAACATGACTTTGACTGTAAATCTACTGGTCCCTTATAAACAGAAGACACATATAGAAGCAAAAGGATCAAGTGTAGGAAGCTTGTTCCATAATCTCAACCTTTCAAGCACCAGTTAAATGATACATATTCACACGTTGTATGTATTAGTTTCCAAACTTGAGTTCTCAAACTAGAACTGAAATTTGCTGGGCAAATTTTGTCTATAGATCAAAATCATAAAGAATTTGAAATAATGATAGTAATGAAGTTGAAAAATATGAAGTATAGGAAAAAAAATTATGGTGAGGGAAAAAATAAAGAAGATATTGAGAAGGACAAAATAATTATTCAAAAAAAATGATAATAGTAAAAAAGAAAGACCAGGACAATCATACTAATAATGATCATAATTAATAAAGTATTAATGACAAAGATGATTAAGATAACTGCATAAAAGTCTGCAACAATTCTAAATAATTGCATATGACACTACAATTATTATAAATTAAAATTGCAGCAATGATATGCAGTTAAAAACTGCAAATAACACATGAAATCTTTAACTGTAAACAACATATGTAGTTAAGAAATGTACTTAAATGCTGCAATTATTTCGATTAATTAAAGAAAAAAGGGAAATATTTTGAATAATTGCTTACTTATTAGCAATTATTCACTTAAAACAATTTACATTCTTCAACACATATATACAATTATTTCAATTCAAAAAACTATTGAAGCTCTAACGTATATTATTACATTTCACACTGAAAAACATCGATAAAAGACTTTTAACAAAAAAACATAAATATTTCGATTAATTAAAGAAAAAATGGAAATATTTTGAATAATTGCTTACTTATTAGCAATTATTCACTTAAAACAATTTACACTCTTCAACGCATGTATACAATTATTTAAATTCAAAAAACTATTGAAACTCTAATGTATATTATTACATTTCACACTGAAAAACATCGATAAAAGACTTTTAACAAAAAAACATAAATATTGTCAAAATTTTCTATAATTTTTAAGAATAATTGCAGAGTTATCTGCAAACGTACAAAATCTCTCCTTATAAATAAGCAAATATTTACTTAAAAAATTATTACATTTCCAACAGAAAATATTTGCTGATAAAATAACATATATGATACATTTAACCATTTCAATGACTCTTATCAAATATGCAGTTTAAAAACCCATAAATTTTTAACTAAATAATTGAAATGTGGTTAAAATTGAACCACTAAAGTGTATTTTATAACTGCATATAATATATGCAATTAAATACTGCAATTAACAGATGAAATCTTTAACTGCAAACAACATATGTAGTTAAGAAATGTAATTAAATGCTGCAACGATTTTCTATAATCAGGAAATTATTGTTAAGGACAAAATTTCACAGCTTTTTAGCCTTAAGGACAGACCTTCAATATTTTATCCTGAAGTACAACTTTCTGTAGGTATCAGTTTTTAGTTATTGATAGCAGTTTTTAGGTATCAGTTTGCAGTTATCAGTAGCAATTTTTAGGTATCAGTTTTTAGCTCGGTATCAGTTTTGTTGTCCTTATGGGTAATTTTGAAAAATGTTTGTCCTTGTAAATAATTTTTAGAAGAATGTTTGTCCTTGCGGCAAAAATATTGAGGTCGTGTCCTTGAGGCAAAAAATATAGAAATTTTTGTCCTTTAAATTAATTCCCCCTTTCTATGATTATAGAAAAAATGCAATTATTTTGAATGACTGCTTACTTTTTAGCAATTATTCACTTAAAATAATTTACATTCTTCAACACATTATGCATTATTTCAATTCAAAAACTATTGAAACTCTAACATACATTATTACATTTCTTGCTGAAAAACATTGATAATATTTAAAGACTTTTAACAAAAAACCAATACTGTCAAAAATTTCTGTAATTTTTAAGAATAATTGCAGCTTAATTGGCAAACATTCAAAATATATCCATAAAAATAAGCAAATATTTACTTTAAAAATTCTTACATTTTCAACTGATAATATTTGTTGATAAAAGAGCATATATGATACATTTAACCTATTAGATGAACACCCATCAAAAACGCAGTTAAAAAACGTATAAATTTTTAAGTGCATAACTGAAATAAAGTTAAAATAGAACCACTAAAGTGTATTTTATAACTGCATATATAATATGCAGTTAAAAACTGCAAATAACAAATGAAATCTTTAATTGCAAACAACATATGTAGTTAAGAAATGTACTTTAAATGCTGTAATTATTTTGAATAATTACAGAAAAATGTAATTATTTTGAATAATTGCTTACTTGTTAGCTATTCACTTAAACAATTTACATTCTTCAACACATGTATGCAATTATTTCAATTCAAAAAACTATTGAAACTCCAACATATATTATTACATTTCTCACTGAAAAACATTGATAATATCTAAAGACTTTTAACAAAAAAAATTAATATTGTCAAAAATTCCTGCAATTTTTAAGAATAATTGCAGAATTATCTACAAACATACAAAATCACTCCATAAAATAAGCAAATATTTACTTAAAAAAATTCTTACATTTCCAACTGAAAATATTTGCTGATAAAAGAGCATATATGATACATTTAACCACTTCAATTAACAGATGAAATCTTAACTGCAAACAACATATATAGTTAAGAAATGTACTTAAATGCTGCAACTATTTTCTATAATTACAAAAAAAATGCAATTATTTTGAATAACTGCTTACTTATTAGCAATTATTCACCTAAAACAATTTACATTCTTCAACCCATGTATGCAATTATTTCAATTCAAAAAATTATTTAAACTCCTACATACATTATTACATTTCTCGCTGAAAAACATTGATAATGTTTAAAGATTTCTAATAAAACAAATAATATTGTGAAAACTTTCTGCAATTTTTAAGAACAATTGCAGCTTAATCTGCAAACATTCAAAATATCTCCGTAAAAATAAGCAAATATTTATTTAAAATTCTTACATTTTCAACTAATAATATTTGCTGATAAAAGAGCATGTATGATACATTTAACCTATTCAATGAACACTCATCAAAAATGCAGTTAAAAACCCATAAAATTTTAAGTGCATAATTGAAATGAAGTTAAACATGAACCATTAAAGTGTATTTTATAACTGCATATATGATATGCAGTTATAAACTGCAAATAACACATGAAATCTTTAACTGCAAACCACATATGTAGTTAAGAAATGTAATGCTGCAATTATTTTAAATAATTAGAGAAAAAATGGAATTATGTTGAATAATTGCTTACTTATTAGCAATTATTCACTTAAAACAATTTACATTCCTCAACACATGTATGCAATTATTTCAATTCAAAAAACTCTTGAAACTCCAACATACATTATTACATTTCTCACTAAAAAACATTGATAGTATTAAAGACTTTTAATAAAAAACATCAAAATTGTCAAAAGTTTCTGCAATTTTTAAGAATAATTGCAGCATTATCTGCAAACATGCAAAATATCTCCATAAAAATGAACAAATATTTACTTAAAAAATTCTTAAATTTTCAACTGATTATATTTGCTAATAAAAGAGCATATATGATACATTTAACCACTTTAATGAAACACTCATCAAATATACAGTTAAAAAACCCATAAATTTTTAACTGCATAAATGAAATGCAGTTAAAATTGAACCATTAAAGTGTATTTTATAACTGCATATATGATATGCAGTTAAAAACTGCAAATAACACATGAAATCTTAACTACAAACAACATATGTAGTTAAGAATTGTACTTAAATCTGCAATCATTTTGAATAATTACAGAAAAAATGGAAATATTTTGAATAATTACATACTTATTATTAATTATTCACTTAAAACTATTTACATTTTTCAACACATGTATGCAATTATTTCATTTCAAAAAACTATTGAAACTCCAACATATAATATTACGTTTCTCACTGAAAAACATTGATAATATTTAAAGACTCTAACAAAAAACTTCAATATTGTCAAAAATTTCTGCTATTTTTAAGAATAATTGCAGATTTATCTACAAACATTCAAAATCTCTCCATAAAAATAAGCAATTATTTACTTAAAAAATTCTTGCATTTCCAACTGAAAATATTTACTAATAAAAGAGCATATATGATACACTTAACCAATTCAATGAACATTCAACAAATATGAAGCTAAAAAATCCATAAATTTTTAACTGCATAATTGAAACGCAGTTAAAATTAAACCACTAAAGTGTATTTTATAATTGCATATATATGATATGCAGTTAAAAACTGTAAACAACACATGAAATATTTAACCGCAAACAACATATGTAGTTAAGAAATGTACTTAAATGCTGCAATTGTTTTGAATAATTACACCAAAATTGGAATTATTTTGAATAATTTCTTATTTATTAACAATTATTCACTTAAAACAATTTACATTCTTCAACACATGTATGCAATTATTTCAATTCAAAAAGCTATTGAAACTCCAACATACATTATTACATTTCTCGCTGAAAAACATTGATAATATTTAAGGACTTTTAACAAAAAGACAATATTGTCAAAACTTTCTGCAATTTTTAAGTATAATTGCAGCTAATCTGCAAACATTCAAAATATCTCCATAAAAATAAGCAAATATTTACTTAAAAAATTCTTACATTTTCAACTGATAATATTTGCCGATAAAAGAGCATATATGATACGTTTAACCTATTCGATGAACACTCATAAAAAATGTAGCTAAAATATACTGAACTTTTTACTGCATTCCATATGTGTAGTTAACAAATATACTGAAATAAAGCGATAAATTCATAAGTGAAATACAGCTAAGAATACAATTGTTAATAATTATTGCAAATATATACAGATTTACTTTTAATAATTTCACAAATTTGTGTAATTATTCTAATTTTTAAGAATAATTGCAGTGTTATCTGCAAACATTCAAAATATCTCCATAAAAAAAGCAAATATTTACTTAATTTTTTTTAAAATTTTCAACTGATTATATTTGCTGATAAAAGAGCATATATGATATGTTTAACCATTTCAATGAACACTCATCAAATATGCAATTAAAAAACCCTTAAATTTATAACTGCATAAATGAAATGCGGTTAGAATTGACCATTAAAGTGTATTTTATAACCGCATATATGATATGTAGTTAAAAATTGCAAACAACACATGAAACCTTTAACTGTAAACAACATATGTAGTTAAGAAATGTACTTAAATGCTGCAATTATTTTAAATAATTACAGAAGAAATGGAAAAAAGTTTGAATAATTGCTTACTCGTTAGCAATTATTCACTTAAAACAATTTCAATTCAAAAAACTATTGAAACTCCACATATATTATTACATTTCTCACTGAAAAACATTGATAATATTTAAAAACTTTTAACAAAGAACATCAATATTGTCAAAAATTTCTGAAATTTTTAAGAATAACTGCTGGGTTATCTGCAAATATTCAAAATCTATCCATAAAAATCAAATATTTACTTAAAAAATTCTTACATTTCCAACTGAAAACTTTTGTTGATAAAAGAGCATATATGATACATTTAACCATTTCAATGAACACTCATCAAATATGTAGCTTAAAAGCCCATAAAATTTGTAAGTGCATAATTGAAATGCAGTTAAAATTAAACCACTAAAGTGTATTTTATAACTGCATATATGATATGCAGTTAAAAACTACAAACAACACATGAAATCTTTAACTGCAAACAACATATTAGTTAGGAAATGCACTTAAATCTGCAACTATTTTGAATAATTATACAAAAATGGAATTATTTTGAATAATAGCTTACTTATTAGCAATTATTCATTTAAAATAATTTACATTCTTCAAAACAAGTATGCAATTATTTCAATTCAAAAAACTCTTGAAACTCCAACATACATTATTACGTTTCTAACTGAAAAACATTGAAAATATTTAAAGACTTTTAACAAACAAACATAAATATCTTCAAAACTTTCGGCAATTTTTAAGAATAATTGCAGCTTAATTTACAAACATTCAGAACATCTCCATAAAAATAAGCAAATATTTACTTAAAAATTCTTACATTTTCAACTGATAATATTTGCTGATAAAAGAGCATATATGATACATTTAACCTATTCATTGAACATTCATCAAAAATGCGGTCAAAAAACCTATAAATTGTTAAGTGCATAATTGAAATGCAGTTAAAATTGAAACATTAATGTGTATTTCATAATTGAATATATGATATGCGGTTAAAAAGCCCATAAATATGTAACTGCATAATTAAAATGCAGTTAAAATTGAACCCTTAATCCATTAACTTTTTTAATTCATTTACAACAATTGCAGGAAAACCTGCCATTATTAACAAATCAAAATACAACATATACCATCACATTGCAACGAACAAGATCAGACTTCTTATTATCAACACACATAAAATTCTACAATAATTCCCCATAACTGCTAAAAAATAAACATCTATTTAGATAACTAAAGATTTTGGTAAATACAATCATGATTACCTGCAAAAATTTCAGCAATGTATGCAGTTATTTTACTTAACTGCATATAATTCTGCATTTACATACACGATTAAATATAAAATTTCGATGCATAACTTAATATAACTTATACTTGCTATGCATAATTATAAAAAAGACATTGCTAAATTATCGAAAAATAGCAAAAAACAATAATACAAAGTCGATTGAAAATTAAATCAAGTGTTTACCTCCAAGATGATGAAGCCATAATGAATCGTAAAAAAAAATCGTACAGTAGATCGAATTAAATCTGACTTCCCCACGATGATTTGAGATTCTGATCACCAATAAACTCACACGAGAATAGTCGATATGAAATAAACAGGGTAATTAGGGAAACAAAATATTTAAAAAAATAGGGATCGGATTTACAAATTTAAAACGGAAGGTGTTTTTGGCTATTAAATTTGATTTTAGGAACATGGGCCTAATTTTCACTAAATAAAATACCAATTGATGATGCCTTTGAGTCCACTTGAATCAATGAATTCCCTTCTTTAGTTTTGCTCGATCCGTCAGATTGCAAGTTTGGAATCGTCGATATTTTCTATCAAATAGTGATTTTACTTAACTTGAATTGATTTAAGACTCTTAAAACTGATATAGGGATTAATTTTGGCTATAAAACTTGATAATTATGGCAGACAAAAGTTGTTTTTTGATTAAGGGTTTAGAGATCCATATATATATATATATATATATATATATATATATATATATATATATATATATAGCCTTGTACAACAGAGATATTAGGACAATCTCATTACTTATTCTCTCTTAATCATAGCCATCAATCTCTAGATCTAATCCTAAGTTTTAGCCGCCTCCAATAACTTATCAAAACCGAAATTTGTAGCCCTAATGATGGGCTTTAAACCCATTTAAGCCTAAGGCAAAATGCCGTGTAGTTAAATCTAATTTAATCGCTTATCGATATCGTATATCGATTGGTACATTTATAACTATTATAAATATATAACAATTTTTATTTCTCAAACCATACTTAAATTTCTATAATTGATATTTCATAATATTAATTAATTTAATTTATTTATAACCATTATAAACTGACTAAATCATTCGGTCTTAAGGGAATTCATCATTTTAGTTGTGCAACTCTTGGGTTTAAATTTGGTCAGCAATTAACATCGAACTATTCGAATGTTAACGTTCACACATCACTTAGCAAGTGGCGTGACATTATGATCAAATTTATCGCTTATTCATTTTTTGTAAAATCTTATTTAATTTAATAAGTGTTATCCATTAGTGACATTTATATACATCAATTTTCTTCATCAAAACTGTATCACTATGGATTTATGGAATGTGGTACTGGTCAAAATTCCAACATTGTCCATATTCAACTCTATAGTCCAAACACAAAATCCCTGGTTCAATAATAACAATTATTATTAACCGTACTACTCTAGCCAGAGATTTCGACTTTGGATTGACTTGAGTTGACCATGATACTAACCTCGTATAACTGAAGTGACGAATCCTCTCTTGAATAGTATCTTCCTTCCAATACTTCCACTCGACCCAACTATAATCACTTGATGAATGTCGTTCCATGATTTGACTATAATCAAAGAAGATTTTTTTCATATTGAAGGTTGACAGTATTCTCAAGTGGAAAGAATTGTATAAATTATGCACATCGATATTTTCTGTTTGACCTTAGTTATATTAACCAACATAAACTACTTAGTGAGTTGTTCTAAAGCTATCCAATAACTACTAGTACATAACCTCTAGGGGGCCCCGGCAGTCATGACCAATACACTGCCTGACATTTGGAGAGCGTTACGTACTCTAGTCTCAACGGATACATCGATATCCAGTGTCAATGCATCTTGACTAGGAACATTTAAAATGATGTGTTTTGTAACAATATGATCCAATTCTCATGATTACAACTAGTTGTAATTACTATCACAAACACGTCGTTTATGGATTTTCTATTAAACATATTTTTAAAACATCTAATTATTTATAATACATTATAACAAATATATAACAAAACGAAGAAACACCTTTATTTCGATCAAGAATTGATTTTGGAGTTAATAAATTAAAGAATTGCCCTAGGGCATACCCCTAACACTATTAGTCTCCCACTTACACTAAGAGACAATTATGGAATCTCAATCTCATCCTCTCAATTATTTTCTCAAGAATTGGCCGAATTGGACCTTTAGTGAATGGATCTGCTATGTTGTCCTTGGTATATACTCTTTGAATCACAACTTCTTTCTTCTCAACGAATTCTCTAATCATGTGGAACTTTCCAAGAATATGTCATGGCTTCTTATGTGCTCTTGGTTCCTTTGCGATCTGTATCGCTGCATTGTTGTCACAAACAATATTATTGGATTCTTAGTATGATGATTCGCTCCAAGCTCACTAAAAAACATGCGTATCCATACTATCTCTTTCACTACTTCATCGAGGGAGATATACCCGACCTCTATCATGGAATCAGCAACTGCTTCTTGCTTGGAAATTTTCCAGCTAACAGCTCCACCATTTAGCATAAAGACGTAGCCGGACACTGATCTACTATCATCTATATCACTTTGAAAGCTCGATTCTGTATACCCCTTCATAAGGAGGCCGCCATTCCTAAAAATGAGAAACAAATCTTTAGTATTTCTCAAATACTTAAGTATACATTTTTACGGCCATCCAATGTTTTTCTCCGGGATTATACTGGTATCGGCTTATACATCCTAATGCGTATGCTACATTGGGTCTAGTACATAACATAGCATACACTATGGATCCGATTGCTGAAGTATAGGGAATCCTCTTCATATGCTCTTTTTCATCATCAGTATGAGAAGCGTCCTTTTTAGAAAGGACAATTCCATATTGCGTTGGAATACTTCCATGCTTGAAATTCTCTATACTAAACCGTTTTAGTATAGTGTCTATGTAAAAGGATTGGGGCAATCCCAATAGCCTCTTAGACCTATCTCTATAGATCTTTATACCAACTATATAGGTTGCTTCTCCCAAATCCTTCATGGAGAAGTTTTTGGAAAGCCAAGCTTTCATTGATTGCAATAATGAAGTGTCATTGCCAATCAATAATAGATAATCAACATAGAGTACTAGGAATACGATAGCATTTCCCTGTTCCTTTCTTTATATACACGCTTCATTTGTGTTCTGATAAAAACCAAACTACTTGATTACTTTATCAAAACACTTGTTCCAACTCCTTGAAACTTTTTTAAGTCTATAAATGGACTTTAACAACTTGCAAGCTCTGCCTTCACTCCCACTGACTACAAATCACCATTTAGAAAAGCTGTCTTTACATCCATTTGCCATATTTCATAGTCGTAGAATGCGACAATGGCTAACATAATCCGAATATATTTAAGCATGGCTACTGGCGAAAAGGTCTCGTCGTAATCAACACCTTGAATATGACAAAATCCTTTTGCAACTAACCTTGCCTTATAAGTCTCCACGTCTCCATCCACATTTAGCTTTTTCTTAAAAATCCATTTGTAGCCGATGGGTTTTATCCCTTCGTGTACGTTCGACGAAGTCCAAACTTTTTTTTTTCATACATGGAGTCCATCTCGGATTTCATACCTTCAAGCCAGAGTGCAGAGTCTTTACTTTGCAGTGCTTGTTGGAAAGACAGAGGAGTGTCACCATCTAAGACATAGTCCTCCTTTTTGCCATCCATGAGAAAACCGTAGTATCTCTCTGGTGCTCGGGATTCCCTACCAGACCTTCTAATAGGTTACATGTTTTCGTATACGGGTGACCTTGTTTCTCCCACTGTTTCGGCTTCAGTATTAGTTTTTCGGATCACATCCAAGTCTATAACTTCGCTGTTAATTTCTTTTAACGGAAGTTCCTTTTCTAAAATGATAGCATGTCAATAAATAATGACCTTTTGTTCCTCGGTATTGTAGAATATATATCCCATCGAGTTTTTGGGATATCCGATAAACTTACATAGTACCGCTATTGCCTCTAGTTTATTTGGACCAATGTTCTTAACGTATGCTGGACAATCCCATACTTTCAAATATTTGAGATGGGGTTTCTTACCACACCACATCTCATATGGTGTTTTGGGCATAGATTTAGAGGGTAACAATTTTAACATATGTGTTGCAATTTCTAGCTCATATCCCTAATAAGACACAGGTAATTCAACCTTACTCATCACAGAAAGAACCATATCTAATGGAGTTCGATTCCTTCGCTCCGATGCACCATTGTGTTGCGGAGTATAGGGTGGAGTAACCTGAGAGATAATCCCGTTATCTTTTAAGTATTGTTGGAAATCCTATCCAACATACTCACCTCCTTGATCTAATCGAAGAATTTTAATTTCACGGCCTGTTTGATTTTTTACTACCGTTTTTTACTCAACAAATGTCTCATAAACGTCGAATTTATTCTTCATAAGATATACATATCCTAATCTTGAGAAATCATCAGTGAAAGTAACAAAGTAAGAACTATTATCATTGGTAATATAGGCATTGGGCCACATACATCACTATGTACTAACCCTAAGAGTTCATCAACTCTTTCATTGCTCCCACTCAAGGGGTGCTTGGTCATTTTACCTTTAAGACACGCCTCACAACTTTCAAATGATTCAAAATCAGTTGACAGTGGTAAACCATCAGTTTTCAATTTGTGTAGTCGTTTCTCACAAGCCTACAATGCCAAATATAATTGTCGTTTAATTTATTAGAAACTTCATTCACAAAACAGACATAATTAGCATTAATCACACAAATGCTATTTTAAAGGACACCTTTGCAGACTTTATTTCCATCCAATAAACTAATGTTCATAACATTATTTGCACAATGAAAAATATATCCAGTCTTAGCCAATCTAGAAACAGAGATAATTCCACAAATAAAGTCTTTTACCTAATAGCAATTATTTAGTGCTAATACTAATTCACTTGGAAATTTTAAATGATAGTTTGCTACTGCCATTGCATCTACTATAGATCTATCAGCAACTTGGAGCTTCATTTCTCCTTTTGCCATGTGATGCCAGTTCCTAAGCCTCTGCAACGAATTACATATATGAGTACCAGATCCAATATTTAAAACCTATGACATTTTATCGATTACAATTTTTAAATCATAAATGTACCTGATGGAGCTGTAGAACCATTTTGCTTTCTTTTCTTGACAATCTTCAAGTGGTCGGGATAGTTTTTCTTCCAGTAACCTTTCTTATGGCAATGGTGACATTCACCCTTGTCATCGGTCTTCTTAATTTTCTTTTTCTTACTCTCTCTTTTTCGCTTCTTCGAACCTTTCGAAGATGATGCATTTCTCTTCACAACAAGTACGACACTTAGATCTTTAAATTTTGACTCGACTGACCTCAACATATTGAGGAGTTCCACGAGATTCACATTTAGTTCATGTTATAATTCATTATGAACGTTTCACACTAAGGAGTGAAAGAACCAAGGACCAAGTCTACTTGCATTTCGTTGCTCATCTCTATGTCTAATTTTGCAAGTCTATCAATATAGCCTTTCATCATTAGAACATAATCATCCACTTTCTGTCCTTTGGTCATTTTGGTGTTAAATAGTTTTTTTCAAAAGCTCGTACCTTATGGAATGGGATTGTTCACTAAAAAGACTTCTGTGACTATTAAAAATCTCATGGACAGACATGTTCTCGTATTGCCTTTGCAACGGTTTGTCTAAGGTAGACAACATGAAAACTTGGGCGGTCTCTAAGTCAGATTGCCAGTTTAAATAAGCAATTCATTCTTCTGGGTCTGCACCATTAGCGGGTTCTGTTTTGGTCACATGTAACAGAAACCTAAAGACGCTCGTAAGTCAATGTTATTTTAATTGCTCTTAGCCAGTCGGTATAGTTAGATCCGGTGAGTTTATCATTTCAAAAAAAGTTTTAGAGTTGACATTTTCTGCAAGTTTAAATGGTAGATTACTAGGACAAAACATAATAGATATTCTTATAATATTAGTAAGGTTAAACACTATGTTTCATTTTACAAATAAGCTCCCACTAAACTTTTATGTTTTGTCAAACCCTAAGTCAAAACATAGAAGTCTTATGACTTCACTAGTAGGTGTTAGGACTTGTCCATCTTGGAATTTTGACCTTGAGTTTGCTCAACAAGTCATAGCTCCACGAATAATGGATAACCTTTTATCGGTTGTATCACATACAACTCCTAATCCTTGGAACCTTAACCTAATTTCATATTAACCTTGAATTTGCTCAATTATCGAACTGAAATTATTCACTCGCACCTACCATATCGTGATGGCCTAAATATAGTATATATACCTTGAGTTTGTTCAACAAATACATATAGTTATCTTACCTCCTCTATTGAATATATTAATAATACTACATATAACATCCTTAGCTTGAGTTTGCTCAACAACTAAGAAGTACGCAAGTAACTTATTAACATATTATGGTAGAGGACAGCATTAAATTGAGTGATATAGACTTATGAAACAATTCTTATGAACTACCCTCATGATTCAAGTGTCAAACACATCAGAAATCACGATATACATACGATTACGTTTGTGTTTATTTCTTAAGTCTATTATGGGTTTCATACATTCATATTATATAAGTTTTATTTATAAAGTTTTTATATTTCACATTACTTATATAATAGTCTTGTGAATAATACTATATTAATTAAATCATATTTAATTAATTTTAATTAAATAACATGTTAATTAATTTTATATTGATATAAAATTTATATTTATTATGTACTATAACCTTTATAGTATAACACATATATCGTATACATGTGTAATTATAATTTCAATTAATTAACCTTTTAATTAAATTAATTATATTATCTTGGTTTTGAAAATCAATATTCATATGTATGCATGCATATTTATAATATCTTAAATGTTTTAACATATCATAACATATTTCATAATATATTTACTACATTGACATACATTTTATTAATTAATTTATTAATAAAATTTATAATTTTCGGAAATTATGTTATTTTGTTTTTCAAACATTTTGAAAAATACGTTACATTATAATTATTATCTTAAACATATATTTTATTTTAAATTCAATAATTAAATTTAAAGTCCTTTACTTTATTTTTCAAGATAATTTTAAAAATTAGCCCAAGGCCCAAATTAAGTTGGCCCGTTTCTACTAGGGGTAACTTTTGGGCTCACTTCATCTTTCAGGCCAGGCCGGTAACCAGGTATGATAAGGTACTTGACTACCCAATTCCAATCCTAGACATTATTCTTAACACTGTACTGAGTGGGCAAGCTTAATAAGTTAGCCTAAGATGGCTAATTTAGACCGCATAGGCTATTGTGCTCCGATACTATTGTTAGAACTGGGTCAGCCCGCAGTGGTAGTGGTGGTTGCATTTTAATTTTTTTATCCTATTAGATCTTTATTGGGCCTATGAAATCAAATTCATTTAGAACAATTCTAAATTAGTTTTAAATAAAATCATGTATTTTATAAGTATTTTGTAATGTAAAGTTAATTTGAATGATTTAATTTGTATATATAAATGTAACATATAAATATACATGTGTGCGTGTGCATGTGTAACATAATAATCCGTGAAGGGTATAACATGCCTGTATATATATGTTGGGATTTACGTCGCAACAGACACATTAGCTCATTTCATATGTATTGTATGTTGTCTAAATATGTGCATAAATCAATAATGCAAAGTATATTTATATAAATACGTATACATATATTTAAAATAGGGGTATTTCACTAGAAGGACAAACTTTGCAGTCCAATTAGTTTTTAGGACACACATCCACGAAAATTAATTTCAAGGCCAAATCCAGCAGAATAATTACTTTTAAGGACAAAGTTGGTAGTTTAATTACTTTCAAGGACATAATTTCATAAGTTTTTAGGCCTTAGAAACTAATTGTTTTGCATTTTGTCCTTAAAATTAATTATTTCAGTTGTGTGTCCTAGAAACTAATTGCACTTGCTAAAGAGGCCCTTATGGCTAATTTCCACTTTAAAATATGTTTTATAACTAAAAGTGTCAAAATTAAATAATATAATTTAAAACATTTATATAAATATATATACATAATTAAACATACAACATTATACATACATATATATATATATATATATAATAATTAAAATTATATATGTATAAGGTTAAATAAAATGTAGATATATAAATAATTAATTACATTCAAATACTTTAAATATAAATATACATATTTAAAATTATTTCTAAATGGAAATTAGCATAAAAAACATAAAATAATAATTTTATAATTTTATCATTATATATATATATATAATAAATAGTTTTGAACATAATAATTAAAATACAAGTAATAAATATTAAAAGATATCAAAATTTAAGATTTATGAACATTTAGGATCGTAAAATACAGGTTCAAAATTTTTTTCATGATTTTTTGATATAAAATATTATTTTTAATAAATAGAAGGTATGTTCAACTGAAGTAATTTAATTATTAAAAATATTAAATGTTAACGAAAAATTCTGAAATTTTTTGTGGGTTACTACATAGATGTAGTAATTTTAAAAAATATATAATCGAATTTTCAGTGTAATAATTATTTTACATGTAACAAACAATTCAAATAATCAATAAAAGATAATTTATAATTATTTATATATAAAGTAAATTTATTTTCGAATTTGATAGTTCACATTATGTATAAATAGACGTGAGGAAAAATTCTAAGCTGTTTTTACGTTATAAATATACATATATGTAATTATATGTTTAAAATATACATTAGTCTATATTTTAATTAATATATAAATATACATAAGAATTGATAATGACAAAATTTAAATTTTTACAGCAAATTAGATTTGTTTATACATAAATTATGACACATAACAATATAACCATGCGCATAACCAAACTAATTTGTGACAACTGCATATACCTACGAAAATCTCACCTAACTAGACATACAACATAAATATATATACATATTTGGGATTAATCAATATTAACTCGTAAAATATGATATGATTACTATAATATATAAATAAAATACCAATTGATGACGCCTTTGAGGCCACTTGAATCAATGAATTCCCTTCTCTAGTTATGCTCGATCCGTCAGATTGCAAGTCTAGAATCATCGACCTTTTCTATCAAATAGTGCTTTTACTTAACTTAAATTGATTTAAGATTCTTAAAACTGATATGAGGATTAATTTCGGCCAGCAAACTTGATAATTATGGCAGCCAAAAGTTGTTTTTTGATCAAGGGTTTAGAGATCCATATATATAGCCTTGTACAAGAGAGATATTAGGACAATATCATTATCTATTCTCTCTTAATCTTAGCCATCCATCTCTCTAGGTCTAATACTAAGTTTTAGCCGCCTCCAATATCTTGTCAAAACTAAAATTTGCGACCCTAATGATGGGCTTTAAACTCATTTAAGCCTAAGTCAAAATGCTGTGCAATTAAATCTAATTTAATCGCTTATGGATATCGCATATAAATTGGTACATTTTGAAAGTGTGTAGGACCGTGTAATATGGATATATGATAATACAGATTGTAGTGATGATAGCTATGCAGTAAATAGTGCGAAATATAAAAGCAGTAAAATAAAATGACATCAGGAATTTTTATACTAGTTCGGACCTCCGTCTTACGTCCAGTCCCAGACTCCTTCTGGAATTTCACTAAAAAAACAACCATCGCTTAACCAGGAGGAATAGGTTTATACAACCCTTGAGCAGCCGAACAAGGACCTGGCAGCAGAACAGGATTTCTCCTCAGCAGCCGAAGAGGACTTCACATGCCTGAGGAGTAGAACGGAACTTTAACAAGTATATAAAAATTGTCTTACTAATGTGTTCTTGATAACACGGATTTGTCACTTGTAGTACACCCTTCCTATAATCTTTTCCTCAAGTATTTGAAATGTATGTGAGAATAAGAAATAAGATTCAAAACAATAGAATGCTTGTACGCTGTTTGAATGTGAGTATGAGAGCACAAGAAGAATATAAGATAGTTAGGAAGATTTTCGATGGGGTATGAAGTGTTTGGGAACATCTATTTATAGTAGACAGAGGTTACTGCCATTAGTGAAGAGTTCTGACCAAAAGAAGCAGCCATTCCCGTTTAGAGAAGGATCGCAACCTTTCGTAGAATGGAAATGTCTTTTCAAAATATGACAGTTGGGTTTAGGTCAGTCGACTGGTGGATTTGGATCAGTCGACTGATCATTCAACAATTTAAAAAGAAAAACAGTGCACATTTGTGCATGTACACCAGTCAGTCGACTGGTTTTTCATAGCCAGTCGACTAGCTGTAGTGTATATGCCCTGGTGGCTCTGTTTTGTTTTAAAAATGAGAACAATAAGATGCAGTGTGACATCCCGGAAATTTGGACAATATCAGTTTAATAATCTGCATTGAAAATTAAATTGATTTAATAATATTGTTAATAATAATTGGAATTGATTTAATAATCTTCTTTTAAACAAATGATTAACTGATAATTTATCTTTTAAAAGCCAATTAAATTGTTTTCTATTTATATATATATATATATATATATATATGTATGTATCTGTATATATTGTAAATAGGTTTTCTTTGTTTTAAGTTTAATAAAATAAAGACATGAATTCTAATTCAAATATTTTTGGTAAATTAAGAATTTGATTTTTATTCAATATTGAATAAATAATAATATGATCTTAAAACACTCAAGATAAATTTAAATTGTTTAAAAGTATTTTAGCTTAGAGCTTAAATTTAAATAAAAAGTTTGTTTTGTTTTATAGCTTGATCAAATAAGTGACTTATATTATAGAGAATAGTTCTTTTATAAATTTATTTTTAATTTAATAATAAGTTATATTTAAACTATATCAATATTGTAATATCTTTGAAAATGGGTTTTATAATATAAATAGAAGTTGATATTTTAATATGTGTATATTTTTGAAAGAAGCTATGATTTGTAAATTTAAAATAAAATAATATTTTATAAATCTTAACATAAGTATTTATTTATTTAAGTTAAAATAAAAGTAACCTATAAGTAAAATGAATATATAAGTTAAATTTTTAACAGGACTGAAAACAGCTTTAAATAAAATAAATATAAAAGTAAGAACTAGTGTAGAAGAAGGAAGTATATATGTATATAGGTAATATAAGTAAGCTAGGCAGGCAAGTATACATATGTATAAAGCACAAATGCCTATGTTACTTGAGAGTAACATAATCAGGCTTGTGTACACATGAATATAACCTGTAAAGAAATGCAAGACAAAGTGAATATATGGGCTGGTAAAAAGAAATAAAATATACAAGAATACAAGAAGCTTATAGACTAAGATTTCAGATAAGTATGAAAACAAAATAATAAAAATCACCAGACAAAATGATTTTGCTGTCTAATGTAAAACAAAGTAAAGTGATAAAACAAAACAAAGTTAAGTAAAATGTCTTTATGTATGTTCAGTATATAGGTTGAAATTTATTACAAGGAATTGAAAACAACTTCATATAACAAAAACAAAATAAAGTAAGAAAACAATAATTATGCAGGCAAGAAAGTACAATACAAAATATCTAAATACAAATGGTCTGTAGCTTGTAGATTGAGAATCAGACAAGCATAAACATAAAGCATATAGAATAGTTTGTGAAGCAAGCTAAAAACATGCAGGTAAGAGAAGTGGTAAGCTAAGTAAAAATATCTACATATGAAATGATTAAGTTAGCTAATTAGGAAACATAGAGTACATTAACATTTAATGTTCAAATTCTCAGCACAACATTGAGTCAATTCGTGATATTGGAAACAAATCTTTCAGCCTCCAAATATAAGAATGTTGCCTGATAAAACAAAATGCAAATAGTATCTGTAAAATGCTAACCTAGATAACACCTTCCCCTGAAACTCATGCCAACTTCCTTAGTTCATTTAAAACAACATAGCAAGCTTCTTCATTTTATTTTATTTCTCATACAAACTCAAATATAAAACTTGAAACACTTCTCAACAAAAACATAGAGTTTTGGATAATTGAAGCAAACTGTTCCCAGTTTTTAAAATTAGGCTGTTTAAAACAAATGGTGCTCTGTTCATTTTTTTCAAGCAAGGCCATTCTTAATTTCAGAATTTCAAAATAAAACGAGGCTATGTTTACTTCTGAATACAGGTGAGTAACACCCTTCATTTTAAATACTTAAGTATATATATATGTTGTTAAATTTTGATCTGATATGTGTATTTATCTTGATGAATTTTTGTGTACATGTGTTACTGTATGTACGTGTGTTTGACATTCTGCAATCACATCTGTTTAAAGGCAAGCAACCTATATTCAAATCTAATCAACAAAGCAACTCAAAGTTTAAAATAAAAGGGCATGCAAGTGCAAGGTTTTTAAAAGCTAAGAGATTTCAGATTTCAAACTGTTTTTCAAACCTGGATGCTCTGACTTCATTTCAGGTGAGTAACACCTTTAAACAATTTGAGTTTAAAATCTATTGCATGCTAATATTTGGATGTTCTACGAGTTTGTGTGAATATTTGTATATTTTTTTTTCTCTTGGCATTTGTGACATTACTACATAGTGTATACCCAGTAAGATACCCTGTTAAAATTTTAAAGTTTCTAATTTAAACTGTTTTTTTTTCAAACAAGTTGCAAGTAAAAACTGCCCTGTCTGCACTTTAAGGTAATAATTTCATATTTTAACATAAATGTTAACTATCAGTTGCCTGTAAATGAGTATGCTTGAATGCTTGGTTCGTGATGAATCTTCTGTATGTATATTGATGGCTCTCCTCTGTATTTAAACTGCAGAGGTTTAGAAATGAGGGAAAATTAAAATTTCCTTAACAGATCATTGTTAGATTTTTTTAAAAACAACTTTAAGCATGATTGTTTAAACACCATCTTGATTTTTGAAAACAAGTTAGTTTAAGTTAGAAAATTTCCTGTAAGCAAGAAATTACAGTGGAAACTTAAATAATGGGATAAATCAAATGTTGAATTATATTGATTTAAGTATATGCCTTGAATCATTTTTGAAAGGAATGATTTTTAAAACAAAAATCCAAATATTTACTATTGAATTGAATAAAGATTTAGAAACTGTATGAAAAACAAATCTTGATCAATTTTTGATAATCAAAGAATCTGTGAATGGTTAAATTGTGACTGAAGCTTGCTTAAACATCATTGAAGCTAGGAAAAATATTGAATGATTTTTCTGTTGCAATCTATGATAGTACGAGATTGATATAGGGTTTAGCTCTGGAATTTGTTGTGGTCTGTGACGAGGAGAATTCATCACCTATGTTTGACCGAGTGGTATAAAACTCTAGGAATGAGTGGTTTGGTGGGTGACGAAGTCAAGGCCGAAGTTGTGCGATTTCAGATGGTCAGAGTTGCCATGCCGAGGCACATTGGTGAGTGGGTGATGGGTTCGTAAGTTATCGAGTTGAACTCGATTTTGATCGACAGTGCATTAGGGTCGTCTGTTGATTCGTGGTCAGAGTTGGTGCGATTTGCGACTAGAAGGGGGTAGTCTCGATCGCCAGGGTCCGGCGCCGCCTCCGTGCATGTGCACGGTGTCCATTGGTAGATGATGTTTGGGTTGTTCTGGAACCTGAAGAATCGGTAGCTGGATGGAGTAGAGAACACTCGAGTTTTACTCGAGTTATTTCAGGATTCACTCGAAGCGGTCAAGTTTTTGACTCGAAGTGTTGCAAGGGGGGGTCTCGAGGCTGTGATTGTCCAGGTTTAGTAAACCTGATTGATTTCAGGTTTTAGTGCAAATAAACAAGTTTAAAATTTAATAGTTTTAATAAAAGGATAATTTGTTCCCAAACAAATGTTTAAATTTGATTGTGATAAAATCGTTTTTCTATATAAAAAAAAAATAGAGTTTAAAATGAAGGTTAAATAAATTGTTTTGATTTGAAATTTTGCAAGTTAAAATGCAATGTAATTTAGAAGCTAAGTTTTTATCAAAATAATTAAGTAGTTTAAATTAACGGGTTTTCTTATATAGGTAATAAATGTTTTCTTACATTTTTTTTAGAGTTATAAATTAATATTTAAATTTGGTTAAATGTTAAAGGGCAAATCATTTGAGATCCTAAATTCAAAATAGAATTTGAATTAAAAATGTAATGTTTTAATACACTTTAATATTAAGGGAGTCATTAATAGAGAAATAAATTATTTTAGGAATAATTTAAATACTAAAATGATTTAATAAATAAGTTAATTTAAGAATGACTTATGTATTTAATTTATAAATCAACAATTTAGGTTAATTTGAAATAGAGATTAATCAAGAAGTAAATTAAGAGATGATATTAGTTAATAAAGGAAATTAACTAAATACTATTAATTAATTAATTAATTAATGTGATTAATTTTGTTAATTAACCAGATTAATTAGATAATCTATTGTAAATGGTTAAGTGTAATTACTTGATAAACGTAATTAAGAAATTAATTACTTATTGTAATTAATTTTGATCAAATGATTTATTTAAGTTAATTAATTTAAGAAATCATTTAATGATTTGATATGTGTAATCACTTAGTGTATTCAATGGAGCATAATTACTTGGGGAAGTAATTAATATAATTACTGAATGTAATTAGTGAAGAGTATGTGTTAATAAAGTAATTTGGATAATTACTTTTGTAATTAATCAGAGGATTAATTAGTGGAGATAATTAATTATGGGATAATTAATTTATTAATATGAGTAATTAAGAGTAGTTAATTACTGGTTGATATTAATCAAGGTGATTAATAATTGTGTTTAATTAAATATTAATCACTTAATTAAATTAAATAAAGTAATTTAATTTAAATATGAATTATCATTAATTAATTAATGATGAAATTAAGAATAGTTTAATTAAGAAATAATTAATAATGTGGTGATAAATTAAGGAAAATGTAATTTATTGTATTTAATTATAAATAAAGTAATTAAATGTTAATTACTATAAATGATAATAAATTTGGAAAATTAATTAAAGGCTAATTACTTATTGTAATTAGAAGGTGATTAATTGAAGAAGTTAATCAAGATAAATATCTAGAGATTAATTAATTAATTTGTTTAAAATTAAATTAATAAGTTGTATAAGCAAGATTTATAGATGAAGTAATTAATTTAATTTACTTTAAATTAATTTGAGATTTAAGTAGTTAATTTAATTCATTTTAAATTAATTACAAAATGGTATGATTATAAATCATTGCTTATGGATGGATGATAGTGATATCTTATTTGATGATTGTGCATTCAGATCTGACTTGAATACTATCTATGTGATATGGATGCTTGATTTAAAGTATGATAATATTTAACTATCAGTTTTGATGATAATATGAATTATCTGTTTATGATGATGTGATTATCTATTGTGATATTGTGAATTATCCATCTGTGTGTATATTGATGTTATTGAATTGAACTGTTAAGACTAAATAGACAACTTGGCCTTAAAAGACACGTTTTGGATTTCGATGAGACCGGGATCGGGTTTCCGCATTAGGAACATCCGAAAACCACATCGATTCCAAATTAACGATAGGTCGTTAATCTGAAGGAAGATGAAGATTCAGAATGCAAGGGTTATTGTCGTTAACTCTGAGGGTGATTCCAAAATGAGTGTAACGAGATAATGCCTTCGGTTTCGTTCGAACCCGGAACGAACTTGTATGGATTGAATGCTTTCAACACATCGTCAGGTGGGCGATGAGCATTCTAAGAAATGTATTCTAAAAAGGTAATCGTAGCCTCAAGCCTCATCAACCGGGAATGGCTAAAACAGGGGAGGTGCAGCAAGGCTAGGTGGGTCATGCCCAAGCAGGACAAGGATATTCCCCTGTCTAGATGTCCCTTTATTTTCGGCTTAGTGGGCAGTAGCGACGGCTATCTGCGGGGTTATCTTGTTCGGGACTGTTCAGTAAGGAATGGTTCCGGCCTTGTGTTGCAGGGGATGAAGGGAGTAATCCTCGGTACGGTGATCTAGGCCCCGTACTGTGACGGGCGGTACCCCAGTAGCCCTGCCATTGTATGGAATCCATAATCCAATAAGTGCCAACGGTTTTGATTGTATTACCCACTTTTGTGGCTAGTAGCTGGAATTTAATAGATGTAACAATTTCGGCTATTTTCTATTTACTTGAAAACCCTAGACCTATTATAATATCACAGAATTTCCTATCAAATGTTTTGGTTAGCGTAAGGTAAAAACTTTTCCATGTTTATGTGTGGGAAGTCTTACGTGATACCTTTGTTTTCAAAAGATTTTCAAAGTTAAACAACTTTAACCTGTTACTCATACCAGACCCATGTCTGACCCGGAGTTTATTTTCTGTTTTCCATAAACTCTCGGGTACCCAAATTTTTACGGGTAGTCAAGGGATTCAGGTTAGCTTTGACGCATTCTGGAGGAGCAATGGAGCAGGAGGCTTCAGCACTGTAGATATACTTATAGTTCCGTTGTGTTTGGTATCTCTGTAGTGTTTGAGTTGTATTGTATTGGGTTGCATTAACTAGACAGGTGTTTATAACTGTCTAGTATGTGATGTATTATCTGTATAACTCTGATTGATGTTGTATATTATGTAAATACTTATGTGATTATTATAATTTATTCATTCCGCTGTGAGATTCTGATGTTGTTGTTTTTTTTTCTTCTCTATCTTTCTATTTTCTCACCTCTTTCTTTTCTTAAAAACGATACTTCTTTCTGGGAGAAGGAAGTGGGGTCGTCACAAGTGGTATCAGAGCGCTAGGTTGAGTGAATACCTAGGCTCTTAAGTGTTTTCTTTCTTGAGGGAGCGTATTTGTAATTTTGATATATATATATTTTTATTTCTACCTATTGTTGGGTTACCTGTTCAGGTTTTCCAATGAGCTATAAAGGTAGATATGGTAGTGGTGTGTGTAACACGACTACCAATGGTTGGAATTTGAATGTTTGAGGATGGGAAGTGTAATTGTCGAGACTATAAACCTAATACCGTCTCGAGTGAGCTTTGAGTGGTATAAGGATTTCATCGACCTCTGAAGGAAATCTGTTAAGATTCGGAGTTCATTTTGAAGTGCAGTTTGGATGAGTTAGAGTTTGGATCTGTCAGTTGAACTGAAGCAAGTCATAATATCTTGATATATCAAGGTATAGTCGCTGTGTGATGAGACACAGTGACTATGGATGTCTCTGAAGATGTTTCTTTGGAATTAGTTAAGGAAGTGTAGCTGCTTTGGTGTTGTGGCTGAGATCAGCTGGATGTTTTTGTTTGCTTTGAGGTCCGAAGAGCTTTGGATTAAGTAGTCTTTGGCTTCTGAGTCAGCAGTGGAGTTTAGAAGCTGCAGAGTAGTTCCATTTCTTCGATGGATTGGCCACATAAGTGTAAGCTGTTCTGATTGGTATAGAGAGAGCAGTATCTTTGGAATTAGGCTGGATTGATCGCAAAAGTGACTTGCGATGGTTTGAGTATTCTCTTGTGTTTCAGAGATATTTTCCTGGATGTCTTCAGGAAGTTAGAGTTTGGTCTGCATCTGAAGAATTTGGATTTCGAAGTCGGAGATTTGATTTTGGATAGGTATTTAGTCTTCAGGATTGGATTGTCAGTTTGGATAACTGGAATTCGGAGTGTTGCACGTATCTTTGAAGGAGTACGTATAAGATCTACCTTGATTTTAGGACCAGCAGTTCAGGGAGATTTAGTTGTTGATTTTAGGCTTGTCTGTAATTGATATCCTGTCTTGTTTTGTAGATCTAGATGAGTGAAAGTTCTGTAGCTTAGTAGTATTGTTTGTTTAGATTCTATAGAGCGAGTAACCCGGTATTTATACTTGGGGAAACTCGAGGAAACTCTATCTAGAATTCTGTCTAGATAGTTAAATTTGTTGATTGGATGAATTGGTTGCTATGGTTGTTAGCATATGATTGATATATGCTTGTGTTTTAAAATTAAATCTTAAATTAAATTATTAAATTATCTTTGTTTTAAATTTCGGGGACGAAATTCTTTTAAGGGGGGAAGAATGTGACATCCCGGAAATTTGGACAATATCAGTTTAATAATCTGCATTGAAAATTAAATTGATTTAATAATATTGTTAATAATAATTGGAATTGATTTAATAATCTTCTTTTAAACAAATGATTAACTGATAATTTATCTTTTAAAAGCCAATTAAATTGTTTTCTATTTATATATATATATATATATGTATGTATCTGTATATATTGTAAATAGGTTTTCTTTGTTTTAAGTTTAATAAAATAAAGACATGAATTCTAATTCAAATATTTTTGGTAAATTAAGAATTTGATTTTTATTCAATATTGAATAAATAATAATATGATCTTAAAACACTCAAGATAAATTTAAATTGTTTAAAAGTATTTTAGCTTAGAGCTTAAATTTAAATAAAAAGTTTGTTTTGTTTTATAGCTTGATCAAATAAGTGACTTATATTATAGAGAATAGTTCTTTTATAAATTTATTTTTAATTTAATAATAAGTTATATTTAAACTATATCAATATTGTAATATCTTTGAAAATGGGTTTTATAATATAAATAGAAGTTGATATTTTAATATGTGTATATTTTTGAAAGAAGCTATGATTTGTAAATTTAAAATAAAATAATATTTTATAAATCTTAACATAAGTATTTATTTATTTAAGTTAAAATAAAAGTAACCTATAAGTAAAATGAATATATAAGTTAAATTTTTAACAGGACTGAAAACAGCTTTAAATAAAATAAATATAAAAGTAAGAACTAGTGTAGAAGAAGGAAGTATATATGTATATAGGTAATATAAGTAAGCTAGGCAGGCAAGTATACATATGTATAAAGCACAAATGCCTATGTTACTTGAGAGTAACATAATCAGGCTTGTGTACACATGAATATAACCTGTAAAGAAATGCAAGACAAAGTGAATATATGGGCTGGTAAAAAGAAATAAAATATACAAGAATACAAGAAGCTTATAGACTAAGATTTCAGATAAGTATGAAAACAAAATAATAAAAATCACCAGACAAAATGATTTTGCTGTCTAATGTAAAACAAAGTGAAGTGATAAAACAAAACAAAGTTAAGTAAAATGTCTTTATGTATGTTCAGTATATAGGTTGAAATTTATTACAAGGAATTGAAAACAACTTCATATAACAAAAACAAAATAAAGTAAGAAAACAATAATTATGCAGGCAAGAAAGTACAATACAAAATATCTAAATACAAATGGTCTGTAGCTTGTAGATTGAGAATCAGACAAGCATAAACATAAAGCATATAGAATAGTTTGTGAAGCAAGCTAAAAACATGCAGGTAAGAGAAGTGGTAAGCTAAGTAAAAATATCTACATATGAAATGATTAAGTTAGCTAATTAGGAAACATAGAGTACATTAACATTTAATGTTCAAATTCTCAGCACAACATTGAGTCAATTCGTGATATTGGAAACAAATCTTTCAGCCTCCAAATATAAGAATGTTGCCTGATAAAACAAAATGCAAATAGTATCTGTAAAATGCTAACCTAGATAACACCTTCCCCTGAAACTCATGCCAACTTCCTTAGTTCATTTAAAACAACATAGCAAGCTTCTTCATTTTATTTTATTTCTCATACAAACTCAAATATAAAACTTGAAACACTTCTCAACAAAAACATAGAGTTTTGGATAATTGAAGCAAACTGTTCCCAGTTTTTAAAATTAGGCTGTTTAAAACAAATGGTGCTCTGTTCATTTTTTTCAAGCAAGGCCATTCTTAATTTCAGAATTTCAAAATAAAACGAGGCTATGTTTACTTCTGAATACAGGTGAGTAACACCCTTCATTTTAAATACTTAAGTATATATATATGTTGTTAAATTTTGATCTGATATGTGTATTTATCTTGATGAATTTTTGTGTACATGTGTTACTGTATGTACGTGTGTTTGACATTCTGCAATCACATCTGTTTAAAGGCAAGCAACCTATATTCAAATCTAATCAACAAAGCAACTCAAAGTTTAAAATAAAAGGGCATGCAAGTGCAAGGTTTTTAAAAGCTAAGAGATTTCAGATTTCAAACTGTTTTTCAAACCTGGATGCTCTGACTTCATTTCAGGTGAGTAACACCTTTAAACAATTTGAGTTTAAAATCTATTGCATGCTAATATTTGGATGTTCTACGAGTTTGTGTGAATATTTGTATATTTTTTTTTCTCTTGGCATTTGTGACATTACTACATAGTGTATACCCAGTAAGATACCCTGTTAAAATTTTAAAGTTTCTAATTTAAACTGTTTTTTTTTCAAACAAGTTGCAAGTAAAAACTGCCCTGTCTGCACTTTAAGGTAATAATTTCATATTTTAACATAAATGTTAACTATCAGTTGCCTGTAAATGAGTATGCTTGAATGCTTGGTTCGTGATGAATCTTCTGTATGTATATTGATGGCTCTCCTCTGTATTTAAACTGCAGAGGTTTAGAAATGAGGGAAAATTAAAATTTCCTTAACAGATCATTGTTAGATTTTTTTAAAAACAACTTTAAGCATGATTGTTTAAACACCATCTTGATTTTTGAAAACAAGTTAAGTAGTTTAAGTTAGAAAATTTCCTATAAGCAAGAAATTACAGTGGAAACTTAAATAATGGGATAAATCAAATGTTGAATTATATTGATTTAAGTATATGCCTTGAATCATTTTTGAAAGGAATGATTTTTAAAACAAAAATCCAAATATTTACTATTGAATTGAATAAAGATTTAGAAACTGTATGAAAAACAAATCTTGATCAATTTTTGATAATCAAAGAATCTGTGAATGGTTAAATTGTGACTGAAGCTTGCTTAAACATCATTGAAGCTAGGAAAAATATTGAATGATTTTTCTGTTGCAATCTATGATAGTACGAGATTGATATAGGGTTTAGCTCTGGAATTTGTTGTGGTCTGTGACGAGGAGAATTCATCACCTATGTTTGACCGAGTGGTATAAAACTCTAGGAATGAGTGGTTTGGTGGGTGACGAAGTCAAGGCCGAAGTTGTGCGATTTCAGATGGTCAGAGTTGCCATGCCGAGGCACATTGGTGAGTGGGTGATGGGTTCGTAAGTTATCGAGTTGAACTCGATTTTGATCGACAGTGCATTAGGGTCGTCTGTTGATTCGTGGTCAGAGTTGGTGCGATTTGCGACTAGAAGGGGGTAGTCTCGATCGCCAGGGTCCGGCGCCGCCTCCGTGCATGTGCACGGTGTCCATTGGTAGATGATGTTTGGGTTGTTCTGGAACCTGAAGAATCGGTAGCTGGATGGAGTAGAGAACACTCGAGTTTTACTCGAGTTATTTCAGGATTCACTCGAAGCGGTCAAGTTTTTGACTCGAAGTGTTGCAAGGGGGGGTCTCGAGGCTGTGATTGTCCAGGTTTAGTAAACCTGATTGATTTCAGGTTTTAGTGCAAATAAACAAGTTTAAAATTTAATAGTTTTAATAAAAGGATAATTTGTTCCCAAACAAATGTTTAAATTTGATTGTGATAAAATCGTTTTTCTATATAAAAAAAAAATAGAGTTTAAAATGAAGGTTAAATAAATTGTTTTGATTTGAAATTTTGCAAGTTAAAATGCAATGTAATTTAGAAGCTAAGTTTTTATCAAAATAATTAAGTAGTTTAAATTAACGGGTTTTCTTATATAGGTAATAAATGTTTTCTTACATTTTTTTTAGAGTTATAAATTAATATTTAAATTTGGTTAAATGTTAAAGGGCAAATCATTTGAGATCCTAAATTCAAAATAGAATTTGAATTAAAAATGTAATGTTTTAATACACTTTAATATTAAGGGAGTCATTAATAGAGAAATAAATTATTTTAGGAATAATTTAAATACTAAAATGATTTAATAAATAAGTTAATTTAAGAATGACTTATGTATTTAATTTATAAATCAACAATTTAGGTTAATTTGAAATAGAGATTAATCAAGAAGTAAATTAAGAGATGATATTAGTTAATAAAGGAAATTAACTAAATACTATTAATTAATTAATTAATTAATGTGATTAATTTTGTTAATTAACCAGATTAATTAGATAATCTATTGTAAATGGTTAAGTGTAATTACTTGATAAACGTAATTAAGAAATTAATTACTTATTGTAATTAATTTTGATCAAATGATTTATTTAAGTTAATTAATTTAAGAAATCATTTAATGATTTGATATGTGTAATCACTTAGTGTATTCAATGGAGCATAATTACTTGGGGAAGTAATTAATATAATTACTGAATGTAATTAGTGAAGAGTATGTGTTAATAAAGTAATTTGGATAATTACTTTTGTAATTAATCAGAGGATTAATTAGTGGAGATAATTAATTATGGGATAATTAATTTATTAATATGAGTAATTAAGAGTAGTTAATTACTGGTTGATATTAATCAAGGTGATTAATAATTGTGTTTAATTAAATATTAATCACTTAATTAAATTAAATAAAGTAATTTAATTTAAATATGAATTATCATTAATTAATTAATGATGAAATTAAGAATAGTTTAATTAAGAAATAATTAATAATGTGGTGATAAATTAAGGAAAATGTAATTTATTGTATTTAATTATAAATAAAGTAATTAAATGTTAATTACTATAAATGATAATAAATTTGGAAAATTAATTAAAGGCTAATTACTTATTGTAATTAGAAGGTGATTAATTGAAGAAGTTAATCAAGATAAATATCTAGAGATTAATTAATTAATTTGTTTAAAATTAAATTAATAAGTTGTATAAGCAAGATTTATAGATGAAGTAATTAATTTAATTTACTTTAAATTAATTTGAGATTTAAGTAGTTAATTTAATTCATTTTAAATTAATTACAAAATGGTATGATTATAAATCATTGCTTATGGATGGATGATAGTGATATCTTATTTGATGATTGTGCATTCAGATCTGACTTGAATACTATCTATGTGATATGGATGCTTGATTTAAAGTATGATAATATTTAACTATCAGTTTTGATGATAATATGAATTATCTGTTTATGATGATGTGATTATCTATTGTGATATTGTGAATTATCCATCTGTGTGTATATTGATGTTATTGAATTGAACTGTTAAGACTAAATAGACAACTTGGCCTTAAAAGACACGTTTTGGATTTCGATGAGACCGGGATCGGGTTTCCGCATTAGGAACATCCGAAAACCACATCGATTCCAAATTAACGATAGGTCGTTAATCTGAAGGAAGATGAAGATTCAGAATGCAAGGGTTATTGTCGTTAACTCTGAGGGTGATTCCAAAATGAGTGTAACGAGATAATGCCTTCGGTTTCGTTCGAACCCGGAACGAACTTGTATGGATTGAATGCTTTCAACACATCGTCAGGTGGGCGATGAGCATTCTAAGAAATGTATTCTAAAAAGGTAATCGTAGCCTCAAGCCTCATCAACCGGGAATGGCTAAAACAGGGGAGGTGCAGCAAGGCTAGGTGGGTCATGCCCAAGCAGGACAAGGATATTCCCCTGTCTAGATGTCCCTTTATTTTCGGCTTAGTGGGCAGTAGCGACGGCTATCTGCGGGGTTATCTTGTTCGGGACTGTTCAGTAAGGAATGGTTCCGACCTTGTGTTGCAGGGGATGAAGGGAGTAATCCTCGGTACGGTGATCTAGGCCCCGTACTGTGACGGGCGGTACCCCAGTAGCCCTGCCATTGTATGGAATCCATAATCCAATAAGTGCCAACGGTTTTGATTGTATTACCCACTTTTGTGGCTAGTAGCTGGAATTTAATAGATGTAACAATTTCGGCTATTTTCTATTTACTTGAAAACCCTAGACCTATTATAATATCACAGAATTTCCTATCAAATGTTTTGGTTAGCGTAAGGTAAAAACTTTTCCATGTTTATGTGTGGGAAGTCTTACGTGATACCTTTGTTTTCAAAAGATTTTCAAAGTTAAACAACTTTAACCTGTTACTCATACCAGACCCATGTCTGACCCGGAGTTTATTTTCTGTTTTCCATAAACTCTCGGGTACCCAAATTTTTACGGGTAGTCAAGGGATTCAGGTTAGCTTTGACGCATTCTGGAGGAGCAATGGAGCAGGAGGCTTCAGCACTGTAGATATACTTATAGTTCCGTTGTGTTTGGTATCTCTGTAGTGTTTGAGTTGTATTGTATTGGGTTGCATTAACTAGACAGGTGTTTATAACTGTCTAGTATGTGATGTATTATCTGTATAACTCTGATTGATGTTGTATATTATGTAAATACTTATGTGATTATTATAATTTATTCGTTCCGCTGTGAGATTCTGATGTTGTTTTTTTTTTTCTTCTCTATCTTTCTATTTTCTCACCTCTTTCTTTTCTTAAAAACGATACTTCTTCCTGGGAGAAGGAAGTGGGGTCGTCGCATGCAGACTAGTTGAGGATGGATTATAACAATTTCTAAGACTCAAACATAAGTATTAAATAGTGAAAACATAGATTTAAAGTCTTGATATAACAATTGTCTTTTGATTGTCTCTTTTTGTTGTGATTGATCGTACATTCTCTTTTTCTTCTAATTGCTTTGTCATGAATCAAAACTAGTGATTCAGCATTCTTCCCATTTTTGATTGATGGCAACCTGTATATAATTAACCTAGAGAACATATAAAAAACTCCCTTGAATATATGACACTTCTTGTACCTGCATCAAAATGGTTAGTACATACACTTTTTCTCCCCCTTTTTATCGACAAAAAGGAGACATGTCATAGCAATAATAACAATACCAAATGCAGAAACAAATATCCAAAGTAAGACTAATTAGTACAAGTCTCAGTCATACTCTTACTAACAAATGTCCATAGCTTCAAACTAAAGAATAAAAGTACCAATAAGAAAATAACAAGAGCACCTACCAAACTTACCAACCAACCAACCAACAAAAGCTCATTCGTCAAGATCCCAGCTATTCTCTTCTTTCGGTGTAGTCTCCTTTCCGGGTATTGAAGTGCCTTGAGCACCACTGCCTGCTCCACTAGTGTCGCTACTAGTATGCTCCTCTGATGTAGACCATGTAAAATGAGGTTCTAGACGCTTGCCTTGAGCGATGAAGGTGGCAACGGTGGAGTAAGAACATGATATGGCATCCCATAAAGTAGAGAAGAAGCCTTTGATTTCATCAAGCTTCTTATCCACTTTCTTGAATCTAGAATCTAGGATAAGTTGATTTCGAAAAAGGATTTCAATGGACTCACGGGTATTGGAGGAGGTAGCTAAACGGATAACTTCTTCTTCTTGAAGTGGTTCCAGCTCTCTAATTACAGGACCTCCAAATTATTGTTGAGCCTGTTGACACTTCCAATCTTCATATGCGGTAATAGGTGAAGGTCTTGTCGGTAGCTTCATAAGTCTTATGGTATGGATATTGATCATTCCGACGGTAGAGAATTCTGAACCGGTTGACGAACACCAACATATAGAAGAAGTCGCATTATATACTCGCCATAGTAAATAACATGCATATTTTCATTGTGGAAGGTAAGAAATTGATTCAAAATACGTCGTAACCAATTTACGCATATATTTCCCCATATCAAATAGAGGGCTTTGAAATTCTTTGGATATATCAATTCATACGATCCAGTTCTAGGGAGAATAGAATGCATAAGAGTCTTGTGCAAGATTCGTGCTTTGGCTTTGGAAGCTTAGATCGCAATTCAGTCATATCATCACCCATGAATATGTGGCTAACTCTATCTCTCCGCCTTATATTGCACTCAACATCACTCAAATCAATACCTTCATTTGGATATTGAAGCATATATGCGATTTGATCAAGCAAAAAGAAAACTGGTTAACCACAGACCAAACTCCATACACAATTATTCGGATTAGACTGTTGTTGGTGGCCAAGATTGAGATTAGCATAAAAAATCTTTACGATGAGATGGTTAATTTTATGGTGATTAGAATTGTAGTCGAGTAGTGACTCTAATCCGCGTCTCTGCATCAATTCTTGAAGTGTATAAGCTCCAAAATCAGAGTACACCATAAAAGATCCTTCAAAAATTCTCGAATTTTTCATCTTTTTCCCTCTTTCTATTGCGCTGGCATTGTATAGCCAATGGGCGACATAAGTATCGACGAAAGATGAAGAGGCTTGCTTTGATTGTTTGATCTAGGAGGAGCCATTAATTTTATGTTTTTGAGAGAGATTTGGGGAAAAAAGGGAATTAGGTTTCAAGAGATTTGCTGGAAGGTAAAAAATATGAAGAAGGTAAAGTAAAAAAATAAGGGGTAAATGGGTTAAAAAGAGAAGACCAGTGTTAATTCATACAGCCAGTCGACTAGTCGGGGTAGGTCAGTTGACTGGTTGCAAACCAGAGACCATTTATTCTCTGCAAACAGTCGACTGACCTATCTATTTCAATTGACAGGCTGTAGCAAAAATTGCCAGTGAATTATATAAAAAAATTCTATCAATATTTATTCAAAAATTTGTGGAACAAAAAATATATATGAATAAGGTAAAACATGAATATGGAGCAAAATACACAAGGAAATCGATTATTTTGGAGTCGAAGGAGCGCATTCATCTGGTTCAATCTTGGTGACTTAAACATGAGGTTGTAGAGGTGACCAATAGTTTTGGCGTTCCCAAGAGTTGGGAGACACCAGAGGTTGCTGAGGAATTTGCTCCCATGGGTTCCAGCCAAATGTATGTGGTGACGAGATGATGAGGGTTCGATAACGTCTTTCTTTGGTGATTTGCCGCAAAATTTTAAGGTATCATTCTATTAAACTAAGATATCTGAAATTTATTTGTTGTTCATAGTGCATCTCTCTTTACAAGTTGATTTGCTCCCTTTGATAGTGGGGGATGTCATCTATTTTCTCTTTTGTTCTTGGAGAAATAAAAAGTGATCTCCTTGACTTCTTGCTATTTGGTGTATATCCAGTATGATATTGTCCCCAATCATGAGCTGGTTCATTTTTAGGACTAGGAGTGGCCAAAGAAGGAGTTGAGCTATTTAAAGATGATGGTGTGGAATATGATAGCTTAGAGTTGGAGGAATCATATGAATAGTGAGAAGTCATTGGAAAAAAAGTTAAGGAGTTTGAGAGTGAAATGGTAATGGTGATTGCTATAGTATGAAAAATAGGGGAGATGGACCAGAATTTGATGGCCAAAGATTGGAATGAATAAGAGCCAGAGGAAATAATGTATGGAGGAAATGGATGAGAATAAATTTAAAAATGAATGGTTATGGGCTGATGTGATATAAGTTGAACCAAAGTATGTAGCTCAGTAAGAAAAATAATATAGCATAGTTGGTAAAGCATACACTTACCAACCATGAGACTAGAGTTCAAACCCCAGTAGCTACATTATTTTTCGTAACCCGAAATTTTGAAGAATATTTATAAACAAACTTCTACTTGAGACAAGAAACACGTAAGGCTCAAATGTCAAGAAACAATTGTAAGCCTATAATCAAGAGATCACGAGTTCAGGTCCCTCTAGTGTCATGAAAGAAAATTTTTATTTTTTCCAAAAAGTTTGCACGAAAACTTTCTTTTGCATATGAATATTTTATCAAATTGTGCAATGAAATTTGCACATATGTAAAAAATGCATATAACAATAATATATTTTGAAATTTTTTTGAAAAATTTATAGATCTTTAAAAGAGATGATTCTAAGTTCTCGTCTTAATTTGATGACAGTATTTTCATTTAAAGGTTTTGTAAAGATATCTGCCAATTGTTTGTCAGAAGAAACAAATTCTAGATTTATCAAATCCTTTTCAATATTACCACAAAGAAAATGATGACGAATGTCAATATGTTTTGTCCATGAGTGATTGACAGGAAATTTAGATAAATTTATAGCATTAGAATTATCACAATAAATAGTTGATTTGGATAAGTTAAAACCAAAATCTTGTAGTGTTTGTTGCATATAGATAACTTGAGCACAGGCCAATGCTGCATAAATATATTCTGCTTCACATATCGATAGTGAAATACAGTTTTGTTTCTTACTAAACCAAGATATAAGAGACTATCCAATGAAGTGACAAGTCCCACTTGTACTATTTCTATTTGTCCGGCTTCCTCCAAAATCAGCGTCACTATATGACACTAATTCAAAAGGACATTTCTTTGGATAGAATAGTCCAAACTTCTTGGTTTTATTAAGATACCGTAATATGCATTTCACTGCTCGCAAATGTGATTCTTTGGGATCTGCTTGAAATCGTGCACAGAAACAAACACTCATCATTATGTCAGGTCTACTAGCTATTAAATATAGTAATGATCCAATCATACTTCGATATAATTTTTTGTCAATACTTTTGCCACTTTCATATTTATCAAGATGTATAGTTGTACTCATAGGAGTTGGTTTGGTCGAAGTATTTTCCATACCAAAGCGTTTAATTAGATTGTTACAATATTTTTCTTGATTTATAAAAATACCATTTTTAAATTGTTTTATTTATAAGCAAAGAAAATAATTTAACTCACCCATATGTGACATTTCAAATTCTTTGGTCATTATTTTAGAAAATTCTTGACATAATTTTTCGTTTGTGGACCCAAAAATGATATCACCAACGTAAATTTGAACAACTAAAATATCTTGCTTATTTCTTTTAATAAAAAGAGTTTGATCAACCTTCCTAATTTTGAAATCAGAATCGATTAAATACCTTTTAAGACGATCGTACCAAGAACGAGGTGCTTGTTTCAAACCGTATAAGGCCTTTTAAGTTTATAGACATGGTCTAGAAATTGTTCGTGTACGAATAAAGGAGGTTGTTCAACATAAACATTTTATAAAACCATTTAGAAACGAACTTTTAACATCCATTTGATATAATTTAAAGTTATGAAAACATGCGTAGGCCAGTAAGATTCGTATTGCTTCTAGTCTAGCGACCGGAGCAAACATTTCTTCGTAGTCAATCCCTTCTTCTTGATTATATCCCTGTGCAACTAATCTATCTTTATTCCTAGTAATATTTCCTTGTTCATATGCTTTATTTTTGAAGACCCATTTTGTACCAATAACTGATTGATCACTAGGCCTCGGAACTAAATCCCAAACGTCATTTCTTTCGAATTGGTTTAGCTCTTCTTGCTTAGCGATTAACCAATTTCCATCGGTGGATGCTTCTTTAATATTTTTAGATTCAATATGAGAAAGGAAAGCTACGTAGCCCATTTGATTCAATTGACTTCTTGTTCTAACAGATGAATTGAGCTCTCCAATGACATTAATAGGAGGATGATCCCTTAATAATCTAGGTGGAGATCTTAATTCATTATTATTGTGAATAATGTTTTCATTATTTTGAAATTTGAAATTTTTGTATTTGTGATATTATTAGGGAATTCTTCATCATCTCTTATACTTGGCATTTGATTGAAATTTTAATCAAAGGATACATGAAGTATTTCTTCGATGATATTGGTTCTTTTATTAAAAATTCGATAAGCTTTGCTTCGGCCCAAATGTCCTACAAAGATTCCTTCATTGGATTTTGGATCAAATTTTCCAAGTTGATCCTTTATGTTTAAAATGAAACATTTTGAACTGAAAATTTTGAAATAAGAAATATTTTGTTTTCGACCATTAAAAAGTTCATAAGGAGTATTCTTAGTTAGTGGTCGAATAGAAACACGATTCAAAACATAACAAGCTGTTGCAACTGCTTCAGCCAAGAAATGTTTTGGTAATGTACTTCCATTTAAAAAAGTCCTTGCACATTTTTGTAAGGTTCTATTTTTGCGTTCTAGAACTCCTTTTTGTTGTGGAGTTCTAGGAAACGAAAAATAATGGAATATTCCCTTCTTCTTACAAAAATGTTCAAAGGTTTCGTTTTCAAATTCACCTCCATGATCACTTCTAATGTTTTTGACTTTCAAACCTTTGAAATTTTGAATTCTTTTGACAAAAGTTTTGAAATTATCAAAAGCATCACTTTTGTTTTCATAAAAATAGTCCAAGTATATCTAGAAAAATCATCAATAATTGCAAACACATATCTACTGTGATTAATGGATTGTACTTGTGTTGGTCCAAATAAATCCATATGCAGTAATTCAAGTGGTTGTAAAGTTGAAATAACCTTTTTAGATTTAAAATATAACTTAGTTAATTTTCATAACTGAGATGCATTACAAATATGGTCAATTTTAAAATTTATTTTTGGAAGTCCTTTTACTAAATCATTTTTAGAAAGCTTATTTATAGCTTTGAAGTTAATGTGACAGAATTGTTTGTGCCATAACAAAGGATCATTTTCTTTGGCTATTAAACACATATCTGAATTATGGTTTATTTTTATATTCAGAACATAGATATTTCTGTCTCTATTTTGTTTCAAAGATAAGATTTTTATTTTGATAAAAAAATACTACATTTATTTTCAGAAAATGTGATTTTGAATCCTTTGTCACATACTTGGTTGATACTAAGTAAATTATGTTTCAAATTTTTGAACATTTGAAATAAGAGGAAAATTTGAAATACCATTGTTGCTCACATCGCCTTTGCCGATGATATAGCCTTTGGAATTGTCTCCAAATGTGACGGGGTCTCCATCTGTGTAAGTAATGTCTAATAGCATATCTTTGTCTCCTGTCATATGTTTTGAGCAACCACTGTCGAGTTTCCATTTCCTCTCTTTTTAAGTGGGACCTGCAAAAATAAGGAATTATATTGGTACCCACCTTTTGTTAGGGTCCTAAGAGTTTGGATAAGTTATGAAAGATGAACAATGAGCTAAGGAGGTGGGTATTTATAGGCAAGTTCATCAAAATATCCACAAACATTCTCATGAGCTATCACGTCACCATCATTTCCACCACCTGACATTTGATGTGACAAATGGTAATAACTACCTTAGATATTTTAAGTGTTTTCTCTCTCCACCATCATTACTCCTATGCGCCACGTCCCCCTTCATCAGCACCGAGCATGATCAAGTCCCTCCACCACCACCTAAACTGACATGACCTCCTCTCATGTGCATGCGATGATGGTTGTACTTGATGTGTAGTGTTGACTTAAGGCTGCTTAGGTGTTAAGGAGTCATTAAATCATCTGATATATTTTTGATTTTGTATATAATTAGTACATATGTATATGTGTGTGTGTATATGTGTTCATGTGCATGTATACATGTATATGTGCATATGTTTGTTACATTTAATCTACAACGTTGCACAACTTCTGCATGTTGAATCATACGAATCCTAGTTTCGATTTCTAGTCACATTTTCGTTTGTTAGTTTGTACACACACACACACACGTTTATAAACAAAGTTTGAAAACTAATTTTTTTATTATTAATTAACCAAAAAGATGCTATTTGAATTATAAAACCATATAAACCAATACTGAATAATCATTTTCAAAAAGTGTTTTTATATCAGTAAACTTATATTGATTCTCCTTATATATCCAAATTAATGATATATCTTTATAAAACCTTTATAAATGATTTATTATCACTTTAAGACTTCATTTCCATTACATAGCTCTCAACTATGATAGAGAGCACAAGTACCCAACCATAAACCCACATCAATATGCATCGTCAAGAATCGAGTGATATATCCTTTTTTTGGATTAGTGAAACACCTCAAAGTTTCGTATTCAAATCATATATTAAAATTATGTGACAAAACGATCGATGTACAACATATGCACATATTAACTTTCAAAAATAGTTCTGAAAAACTTTTCATTTATTAAGTGTAACTCAAAGTCTACTTCGTTATAAAATCTTCTTTATAGCACTTGTTACTTTATTATAAAAATGCCATTTATAAATATATCACTTCAAAATGTTTATTTATTTACAAAATATTTCTATCTCTTTTACAAAAGAAACCATATAAATTTGAAATGTAATTTATCTTCTATTTTCAAATTTTATGATAAACTTCTCTTATTGTACTATATTCTTTTTTAACTAACCTTTATATCCAAAATTTACCCATTAATGAATGATTCAAAAATATCCTTTTTACTTTAGAAAATTTTATAGATCGAGTAACTCCATAATAATACCAAGTAACTGGTTACTGCCAATAGCATCACATATTCCCTTAACAAGAAGGGTAATACTTAAGAGAAGCGTTTGCCATCCGAACACAACTCCTACCCATTTTTAGTTACTTTCAAGCCAAACGAAATAGTTAATCTTTAGATTATTTTCAAAAATACCAGGATTTAGATTTTTAAAAATTCCTTTGCAAAATAAGTTTTACAAATCCAATTTATTTAATTACTTATATAAAACACATTCATAAATTTATTTATCTTAAATAAATTCCTTAAACCAATATTATTTATCGAACACCACATAGTCAAATTGCGAAACGAAATTAACAAGGTTTCCTACTTAATTAGATTGAAGTGAATTAATATTATCGTTAAATATCTTATAGTCCAATTGTTAATTAAATCCCAAAGCGTTTAGCCTACAATTACTTTCTACCCAACCAATGCCAAAGGAAATTAATTGCTCAAAAAATGGCTAAGCAAAAATCAAATAATCAACAAAAGCTAAGCACATCAAAAAAATTATATCACCCATAACCCCGATCGGAGGTACGACGCCTTATCCTATTCATTTAATTTATCAAATTAAGGTAGTTTCATTTTCAAATTCATAGGTTGATTTGCTAACCTAGACAAATTTTACATAGGCACCTAACCTATGCACTGATACTGAATGTGACAACTCGGGCTTCGGCCCTCAATAGCAGTGGGTACAACCACCATGGCACACATTTCTACCTCGTGATTTTCTTTTACTACTAGCCGCTTGAGTGCACCAACCCATTCTTACTAGCACATGTAGGAGTAAGTGTCGTCTGCTTGCAACCAAACACAAGCGAGAAGCCCTTATCATGCCGCATAGAGCAAACAAATCCAGTTCCCGGTTCCTTCGAATCAATTATTGATGAAAAGATGTTTTTTAAGTAGGTGATTATCATTTGATTTATTCATTTCTTTTTATGAAAAAATAGCTTCGATATATATATATATATATATATATATATATATATATCTATCTTTAAAACATTCTTGTTGGTATATATAGAATCATTAAACCTCTCTTCATTATATTCTTTGGTTTAATTAAACCCCTTTAAACTTGAAACAATTCCAAAACATTTTACTCAGGAAAATATATCTAAATCATGTTAGAACCCTTAGTGTACGATTTCGGCGGTGAAAACTATACAATGGAAATCATATATATTATACAACTATACAGATGCAACTCAAAGCAAGATAAATAGCTGCTGTGACAAGATAAAGACTAAAGCACTAAGAGAAATTCATCTACAAAGTTGCACGAAGTTCGAAGGAACAAACACTCAAGAATGAACCTAGAAAAACCTCACTGGACAAGTTCAAACGTCTGAATGCAGAACTTCAGACGTCTAAATGTAGAAACTGGACTAAAACTAATAATAGGTTCCAAACGTTTGAAAACTTCATCCAGATGTATGAAACTGGGCTCGAGGCAAATATTTCAAATCACAACTGTCATCTCCGAAGAGACACAACTCCATCTCTCCTCTGCAACTCTTCACCAGTGAACAGCGACAACTCTAGACTAAAAGGGAAGAGATGTAACTACTAGAAGCAACTCTCTATAACTATATTAACAAGAATCTAGATGAACCAACTCACTGACTTACTCACTTACTTCTGTCTTATCTGATTCACTTTTTATTATTTCTTATTCTAATCATCCATTTTCTATCAAATCTGCAAATCTGAGATCATACACTTCCATATTCTCTCGAACATTGTATTTAATCATTCAAGAGATATAGGAAGCTTAATTGTACGATATAGTCAAAATCTATGTAATAGAGAACACACTCTTGACAAAGAAACTCTGTTATTGTAAACCTGTTCCTCCGGGTGAAGTGAGGGTTATTTGGTGAAAGGAAATTCCAAAGAGGAGCTTTGGGACTGGACGTAGGACGGGAGGTCCGAACTAATATGAAAACCCTAGTGTGATTATTCCTATTTACATTCTTTACTAATCGTTACACTATAGTTTAATTTAGTTATATACTTGTCATTTGTATAATCGATCCACCATACGTTAGACTTTCAATTGGTATCACAGCTTGGTTTGATCAAAAGTACTGTAACAAGTTTTTGAATCAATTATATGGCAAGTTTCAAGAAGATCAGTCTACCGCACGTCTCCCACTATTTATGGCTCCAACTATACATATTGGTCAACCCGTATGCGTATTTTTATGGAAGCCAATGGTCTAGAAATATGGTATGCCACACAAAATAAATATGAAGCACTTGACACTGCTATGAGCACATGGACCGATGCACAAAAGACCTTAGCCTCAAACAATGCTAAAGCTATGAACGTTTTATTTTGCCCTCTAGATAAAAATGAGTTTTCATGTTTCATATTATGTACTACTGCATTTGACATTTGGCGTACCTTACAAACCACACATGAAGGTACAACAAAGGTCAAACAAACTAAGATTTCAATTTTGCAAAACCAATTCTCTTCATTCAAAATGAAGCAAAATGAAACTATTGTTGACATATATTCTAGATTTCAAACTATCCAACATGATCTTATGGCATTAGGAATTAAGTTTACTGATTTTGATTTAGTTTCTCGAATACTCAACTCTTTAACATCGGATTGGGAAAGGAATGTATTAGCTATTGAAGAAGCTAATGATCTCTCTACTCTCAAGGTTGAAGAGTTGATAGGAAAGTTAATGTCCTATGAAGCTAACTTACAGGCTAGAAAAGAACAAAATATTGAAAAGAAGAACATAGCATTTGAAGAAAAGAATGATGACTCGGATTTGGATGAAGATGAGATAGTCTTCATTGCCAAGAACTATAAAAAATTCAAGAAATTTAGAAAGATGACCAAATTCCAAAAAGAAGGGAAGTCCAATACAACAAATCTATCTCAAATCAAGTGCCACGAATGTGATCAATACGGACATATGAAGAAGGACTGCCCTAAATGCAACAATGAGAAAAAGAGCAAATTTGAGAAATTTAAGAAGAAAAGAGCTTTTAAAGTCACTTGGGACGATTCCGATTCATCACCATCTTCCGAGAGTGATAGTGATAGTGATAGTGATGGAGAGCAAGCTAATGTATATTTTATGGCTAACACTGAAGAGGTATGTCCTGAACTTAGCTATAATGAATTATTAGGGTTAAGTATTGAACTTGATTACAAGTTTAGACAATAAAAAATTTGAATAAATAACACCTAGCGAAAATAAATCAATTAGAACTAGAAATTGAATTATTAAAGGATGAGAAAGTTATTTTAGAAGAAGAATTAGAATTTTCGCAAGAAAAATGTAAAAAGTCTATCGAATACGATGCATAACTTAGTGAAATAGATAGGTTAAAACTTGAGAACAATAGTTTGATTAAGGAAAATATTGAACTAAAAAGTAATATAGAAATTTCAAAAAATGAAAATTTTGAATTAAAGGATAAACTAGAAAAAATTACTAATAATGTTTCAAAGTTTAACAAAGGAAAACAAGATCTTGATAATTTAATTAAAATTGCAAAACCCTTTGGTAATCGAAATGGATTAGGATTTGAAAAGAATTCACAAAAGAATAAAGGTAATACTATAAAGCAAAGTGTTAGCACCAGAATTGGTCACTAACACCCTTAAGAAAGATTGTGCACAGAGATTAATGAAGAAAGTAAATTTAAACAAAGAACAGTATGCTAAATTAAATGCAGAAAATAAGAATACTAGATTTATAGTGGTTCGGCGTAATTGCCTACGTCCACTTTGATGTTAATCTTTATTGCTCTACTCAACAATTGATTACAGATACAATCCGTACACCAACTATTTGAATACAACTGCTAAACAAAAAGGATAAGTCTTGAATGAGTCTTGAATGTGGCGGAGTCCTCCGGTGTTCTAAAAAAAAGTCCCTTTCACTGTGCCCATGCCCTTCTATTTATAGACGAAGATGGGTTGGACTTCCCTAACGGTCCTAGTAGCAAGATACCTCGTCCCGTTGCGAGTGACTTCTGTGTGCCGAGCCACAAATGTCAGACGGCAAATGCCGAGCCATGTCTCCAAGCCGAATGAGGCAGTATGTTGAGGAAATGTGTAGGCCGAACGAGATCCGATGCCGACCGAGGGGAGATTCCAAACGGCATGCTTATGTCGAGCGAGGCCATGTGCCGAATGAGGCTGGAATGCCGAACGAGGCATGAATGCCGAATGAGGCTGGAATGCCAGACGAGGTTGGAATGCCGAACGAGGCATGAATGCCGAACGAGGCTGGAATGCCGAGCGAGGCTGGAATGCCGGATGAGGCATGAATGTCAAACGAGGCTTCATGCCGGTCGAGACTGAATGCTGAACGAGGTTCATGTTGGTCGAGACTGAACGCCGAATGAGGCCATGTGCCGAACGACTCGGCTATGCCGATCAGGGCTTTATGCCGGTCGAGACTGAATGCCGAATGAGGCCATATGCCGAACGACTCTGCTATGTCGACCGGTGCTTTATGCCAAACGAGACTGGTTGTCGAACGATGCACTAATGCCGAGTGACCTCTAGTTACTTGTCCAATCTTCAAGTAACACTTGCCCTCCAAAGTGCATCATGTGGACGAACATGATGCGCTTTGTATCATGAGTCCTTCGTGTTTTGATTCGAGCCCTTGTTTCAAATGTCGATCGAGGCATCGCATGCCGAACGACATACTAATGCCGAACGACATACAAATGCCGGACGACGCACTAATGCCAAATGACATATAAATGCCGAATGGTATTAATGCCGAGCAAGGGATGTGTTTTGACCGGTCCTACCGGTTGCTGTCCCTTCGACTTCTTTTCTCTCTATATAAGTCGATATTCCTTTTTCTTCTCCTTTTTACTTTTACTTCTGCTTTCCAGGACTCACGATCTTTGCCTTTTAATAGACTTCAGAGAATTAACTACTCTTCCCTTCTCAAACACCATACGTCGCCTCACTTCCTTCCCCAATCAATCGAATCTAATTAGAACCACATTCCCTACTCTAGAATCTCCTCCGAGTCTTCGACTCACTTCTTAGGTAAAAACCTTTCCCTGAAACACCTCACCTTGATTAGGAAACCTGGCACGAGATTCGAACTCGTGAATCTCTGTACAATCGAGGTTAGTAGTAATCGCGTGGAGTAGGAGGAGTTTAAGGCTAGGCGGTGCGGAGGAAAGAAGAGGATGACGGAGGTGTTTGAAGGAGAGAGTTGGTGGAAGACTACTGAGGTGGCTCGGCATGACTTCCTTATGCCGAGAAATGGAGGGGAAGTAGTATAGTGAAATTGGAGTTAAGGTTTAGTGTGCCGAGCGATGTGGCTCGGCATGGCCATGGCTCGGCATGATTACCTCATGCCGAACGAGGTAGGAGGGAAAGTAAAGGAGAAGTAGGAGCTGGGCAGAATGACGAGCAATGCGGCTTGGCGTGAGTGTGGTTCGGCATGAATCCTTTATGCCGAACGATGAAGAGGACAGTTGGGAGAGTGGCGTGCCGAACGACATGGCTCGACATGTTCGTGGTTCGGCATGTCTTGCCGCATGCCGAACGGTGATAATGAGTGGTAGGTGATTGTTGGTGTTGAGGGTAGAATGCCGAGCGAGATGGCGCGGCATGATTGTGGTTCGGCATGACTAGTTGAATGCCGAACAATGAAATGGTTAGGTAGGAGGGTTGTGTACAACAGCAACACCAGTCGAACCTAATGCATAACTGACTCAACACATATTTCATGCCTGAACATAGGATAATGAACAAGGACAGACTCAAACAACAAAGCATATCAGACAGTCCGGACTGTAAATCCCGTGTTTAAACAACTGAAAACTTGGACTTATATTGCTTAATAGTTAATAACCTTTCAAATGCAGTGACGATGTCGAGTTCAAAATATAAACCGTCTTACGACAAGCTTTCGTAGACGGTCAGCGATGACGGTCTTCAATGATAACAATTCAAAGCTTAAACTTATTTCATCGATTCAGTGACTTTTCACTGCTTGGCACTTACATTTGAATGATTGCACTAGTTCACGCACCACACGAGGGGAATATTTATGTTGTTAAGTCTAATGTCGATTATTTTTCAAGTATAGTTCAAATAGGTGCTTTATCAGATTCAATCTTCATTAGAGATGTCTAGTAAATCTAGCTCTGCTATGACCTCGGACAGACCTGGGCCATCCTCTCGACAAGAAGTTGTAGGAACTTCAAATCCGTCACTTACCCCTGCTTAAGACTTACTGAGCCCTGCGACTGCATCTGTCGACTTGGCTCCCGATTCTTTGGAGGCAGCAATTTTCTTAGAGGACCCAATCGATTCCCAGGCCTCAAAGATTAACGAAAGTACGCTCCGTCGGATATGCTTTGTCCATGGAATCCCCTTCAACGATGTGTTGGTTCCATCGGGGCATGATCGTCTGCGCTTTCCCCTAGTCGGATATATAGCTTGTAACAGATTCATGTGCTGGGTTGGTAGCATGCCACCATTCAACCCATTTCTTCAAGACATGTTGCAGTATATCGAGATTGCCCCATCGCAACTGCAACCGAACAGGCACGCATTCATTTACGGCACTTGCATTCTTTTCATGAGTCTCCTCTTCAGGCTTCCGACTCCAGGCGATATCCTCTATATTTATCACTTCAAGAGACGGTCAGATAGCCCATCTTTTATACTCCTCGAGCCACATAGTAAATGCCAAATCCCGACCGGGGCATGGAGAAAATTCGCCCAATACAAGCAAGAGTGGTTCTATGCACGTTGTCCCCCTGGTTTCGCCAGGAGAAGGGTAGAAGGAAGTGAGTTCCTTTTCTGAATCTATACTTGAATTTGGCGAAATTTTCATCTTTTTAGACCCTTCGTCTACTTTCACAGGTATCAACCCTCATCCCGAGGGCCTCGGATATTCTGAAGCTGTCGAAGCCATCCAAGCTCTCCCCGCAGAAGACCGGGACATCGGGTCTCTCATTTCAAATGAGTCGCTTATGAAATTTGGGTTACTGGCGGAGGGTTGCCGAATAAGTCTTCTCCAAGGTGTTTTCATAAGCAGGCCTGCTTCGGGCAAAGGAAAAAAGCAGGCTGAGTCTTCAAGACGTAACACCCCTGACACACCAGAGGAGGGGGAGATTAAAGAGACTGAAACGCCCAAAGTGCAGGGAGAAAATGTTAGTCCATCTCGGGACCCGATAGTTGAAGTTCATGACATTGAAACGTTGCCTTCCCCTTCGAAGAGGAAGAAGAAACTGACATAAGCTGAGGAAGAAAACAGTGGGCGGAACTTCTAAAGCTACCCTTATTCTAGCGGAGAAAGAAGCTTCCTCGCAGTACTTAGAAAGTTCTCTGAAAGGCCCATCGAACCTCACCATCCCTAAAGATCTGCTCAACTATGGTTTCGACGATCCAGAGGCCCTTAAGCTTTGCCTGCGAGAGGTGATACAAGCACTCAAGCCATAACCAGGGAGATAAAACTCCTATTAGTAAAGAAACTGGTCCGTCGGGGGGGGGGGGGGGGGGGGGACACTAGGACACACACAAACATATGTACTTCACCTTGCACTTAACTTTCTGTCATCACTCTACTCTTTTCTAACTCTACATTGCTTAAACTCTGTGTAGGTGAAATGGGGCGCACACATGGACTTGACCGCCTCCGCGGTTCATCGATTTTTCACCAATCCGGCTGGGATTCGAGTTCCAGCAAGCGTCGAGATAGAGATGACTCAAGCGATCGAGACTACCACCGTCGAGAATCGTCCTACCGAAGAAACACTTATAGTCGTCCTCTTACCCTCGTGATCCTCCTTCTCAGTCGGAGCATAGCAAAGAGAAAATCGCACATAAGGGGTCCCAGCCTGAGGCCCATCGGGATCAACACTCCGGTTCATCAAATACCCGACAATCTCGAGATCCCCACAGAACACCTGCAGTCTCCAAGAAGACTCCTCTTGCTCCTGTATCTGATCCATCGATCGTTGAGCGACTTTCTAAGCTTAAAGCCTCGTTTCCAAAGATATGCTTCGATGGCCTAAAATTCCTTCCGGCGATTCACCAGATTCCAGGACATGTCAAGCAAAGTGCCATCGCCTGTACTAGTGACGTCTATGTCCAGCATGATGCATTCGTGCACTTAGCCGAAAAAGTTTCAGAAGTCTCCGTAGAGCATCAACATGAGATCGATCGCCTGAAGCTTGAGGCTATCCATGATTCTCAGCATGAAGCCGCCCAGTAGAGCGCTAAAGATACTGCCGAGGCCGTCAATCGTCTGGAGTCAACTCATAGAAAAGAAATTGACGAGGCGGTCCAACGTTGTGGGGCCCTAGCTTTAGAGAAGGACTTGGTGCAGAAAGAATGGAATGCATTTGCCCTCCGAGTCAAAGAACTGGAGGAGCAACTCCGTAAAGAAAGAGAAGAGAAGATTGCTGCCTAAGAAGAGTCGCAACGATATTGCGACGAGATCATTGCTACACGACTTATGAAGGCAAAGCTTGATGATGAACTTTCTAAAGTTGGGATGCTAAAGGATGAAGCCCGTGAAGAGGGCAAGAAGATAGCATATGCGGAAATTGACTCTCGCTTGGAGGCGGCTAAAGAGGCTGGTAGGGAGGAGGTCAAATGCATGTTCGACCCATTGATTGCAGAATTTAATGTCCGCGTCCTCATGCATCGAGACTTAACTTTTCTGGGTGAGGGCTACCTCGAATCCCTAGCTAAGGCATGGGAGACTTTAATAAAAATCAGGAAGGTCGAACTTGGCACCGAGGAGGTCGATGAAGATGCTTTAATAAAAGAATTTCTAAAGGGGAACGAGCCTTCAGACCTGTCTACGGTGAAAGCTCTTTACTGCAAAGGTTCCTCCTCATCGAAAGGGAAAGATGTCATTGCCGGTCAACCAGCGACCGAGTCTCCAGCTCGTGCTCCTACTCCGTCGGTCGATCAGCCGATACTTGATCCACTTGAGCAACATATTGGTTATGACCCAGAGGACCCCGGCCACGGCGTTCACATTCTATCTCCCATTCCAAAGGGGGAGACCCCTCGGACGGTTGAAAGTCAGCCAGAAGCCGGTAGATAACCCTTCACTTTAACATTCCAAGAGTTTTCGTTTTTGACGAGAGGCTGTTGTATTATAATGTTTTTTTTTCCATGATTTTGTGTAGGTCGTTCTAATCCCGAGCCCAGTCCGAGGAGCGATGATGCCAAGGAGGTGAAGGGAAAGATAAGTGAGGCTACTCACACCGGGGAAGCTCCTGGTCATCCAGGGAAGTTATGAAATCGAGTTCACAAGCGCCTTCGAACATACTTCTAAAATGAGCATGAAGGAGCAGCTCGAGGAGGAAAAGAAAGGGACGACCGAGATTAAAGTCGAGTCTCGAGTCGTGGACCAAGATGATCCTCTGAATAAGCCGTCGAAGGTCATCCTCCCTGGCGGGTCTAGGCCAGTGGAAGTTCCCCGTACTTCTTCAGTTGTTTCCTCCCCATCAAAAAAAATTACCAAGGGAAAACGCACGGGAGAGGAGTCGTCCGAGAAGAAGTCGAAGAAGTAATTGTTACTCTCATTCAACGAGGGTTAGTTTAGATTATTTTAATTATTTTTATTTATTTCGTAGTCCATGTAAATAGAATTTGACTCCGAATTTCGAAGGAGTTGTAGTAGAAACTTATTTTTGAATAAATAAAGCTTAGTTCTTTTGTCTTTCAAAAGACTTTTATCATTCATCTTTCTGTGTGATTGCGGTCGAAACCCAAACCATTGTGGGTTACATAAACTTCTCAATTTATCTTCATATAACTCTGAAATTCTTTGGAGTTGTTCATCTTATATTCCATGCTTCAAGCATTTAGAATATTTTTAGTCCGTATGCCGAGGACATGACGACTTCAAGTCATTCGTGTCCTAGTTCGCACTCTGGAGGCTTAAAGATTTTTAGCCGTTCATACTCCAATCCGCACTCAGGGGACTCAGAGTACTCCAGTCTGCACTCGGGGGACTTGGAGATTTTGAGTCATTTATACTCTTTTCCGCACTCAGGGGACTCAGAGTACTCCAGTCCGCACTCAGTGGACTTGGAGATTTTGAGTCGTTTATACTCTGTTCCGCACTCAGGGGACATAGAGTACTCCAGTCCACACTCAGGGGACTTGGAGATTTTGAGTCGTTTATATTCTGGTCAACACTTAGGGGACTCAGAGTACTCCAGTCCGCACTCAGGGGACTTGGAGATTTTGAGTCGTTTGTACACTGGTCTACACTCAGGGGACTTATAGTACTCCAGTCCGTACTAAGGGGACTTGGAGATTTTGAGTTGTTTATACTCTGGTCCGCACTCAGGAGACTCAGAGTACTCCAGTTCGCACTCAAGGGACTTGGAGATTTTGAGTCGTTTATACTCTGGTCCGCACTCAGGGGACTCAGATTACTCTAGTCCGCACTCAGGGGACTTGGATATTTTGAGTCGTTTGGTCTGCACTCAGGGGACTCAGAGTACTCTTTTCCGCACTCAGGGGACATGGAGATTTTGAGTCTTTTATACTCTGATCTGCACTCAGGGGACTTAGAGTACTCCAGATCGCACTCAGGGGACTTGGAGATTTTGAGTGCACGTGCGCGTTCGTACGTCAGATAGAATAATGTATGTCTTGGTTATTTGCCACAGAGTTATCATACACAGAAACATCAACAATCCATGGAAAAATAGGCTTCAAGCCTTTATTAATGCGAACAAGCTAAATTGTCTTATTACATGCCGTAAACTAAGATTAAAAATATGCTAGAAATAATTGCAACTAAAATATGAAAGAAATGAACTAAGTATAATAATGCCGCAAATGCTCGATATTCCATGCTCGAGGGAGTGTCCCACCATCAACGGTCGCTAGCTTGAAAGTTCCTTCTCCAAGCTTCCGTTCACTGACGCATGGACCTTCCCATGCGGGGCTCATATGTGATGGGACAGAAAAAATTCATTTCAAAACAAGGTCACCCACGTCGAAGATTCTTGGTCGGACCTTCTCATTATAATATCAAGCGATTCGATGTCTGTATGCGGCCGCTCTTAAATTAGCTTCTTCGCGTTTTTCATCAATGAAGTCCAGTGATTCTAGCAAAAGATCCTGATTCGACTCAGAGTCATAATAAGTTACCCGATGTGATGGAACTTCCAGTTCTACTGGAGTGTGGCCAGTCGCGGACTTGTGGGCGGTTCAATAAGCCCAAAGCGATATTGGAAGTTCATCCACCCACTTGCCTCTAGCCTTTTCCAAATGCTTTATCAATTGGACTTGATTATTTTGTTCACGGCTTTCACTTGTCCATTGGCTTTCGGATGAGCAACCGCTGCAAACTTTTTCTCAATACCGTATCTTTGGCAAAACTCTTTGAACTCTTTGTTTTCAAATTGAGTTCCATTATCTGTAATGATGGTCCATGGAAGTCCAAAATGGCATATAATATTTTATACAACGAAATTAATGACCTTATTGGTGGTGATAGTGGCCAAAGGCTCTGCTTCTGCCCACTTGGTGAAGTAATCGACCGCAACTATCGCGTATTTCGCACCACTTTGGATATAGGTAAGGAACCGACTCTGTCGATCCCCCATATTGCAAACTGCCAGGGACTAACCATTTGTGTGAGTTCCTTCGGCGGAGCTCTCGGGATTTTTGCGTATTTCTGACATTTGTCACATCTTCTCACATAGTCTACGGCATCCCGATTTACAATCAGCCAAAAGTACCTATAGCGGAGGATTTTCTTTGCTAATGTCTGCCCTCCAGTATGGTCGCCAATTATCCTTCATGGACTTCCTTCAGGACCCGTTTTATCTCATCATGGGCTACGCACTAGAATAAGGGGGTCGAGAATCCCTTACGATACATTATCCCGTCCTGCATTACATATCGCGAAGCCTTGCGAATGAATTGTCGTCTCTCGCTCCTTCTTTCGGGTACGACCCCGTGTAATAGGTATTGCTTGAATGGGGTCTTCTATGATTCTTTTTCGATTTCTGTTTCTAACATGAAATCTACCTCCATCATATTTATGCTCGGAACATGTATGGTTTCAACGGGAAACAATCCCATTTGCTGTGCATCGTCGGTACTCGTAAATTTTGCCAATGAATCGGCTGCTCTGTTTTGTTCACGCGGGACATGTGAAATATCATAATACTCCAGATTTGCTAACAGCTCTTGAACCCGTGCCAGGTATGGGGAAAGTCTTTGTCCCTTTGCTTGATAGTCCCCCCGTACTTGGTACACCACCAGTTGTGAGTCACAAAAGATTTCAACCGATCTTATTCTCAATTCTCGGATAAGTCTCAAGCCAGCAGTCAATGCTTCATACTCAGCTTCATTATTTATTGCTGGGAATTCAAGCTTCAAAGCATAACAAACTGATCTGTTTTCAGGAGCCACAAGAACTATGGCATCCCCAAACAACAGTCATTAGATGCTCCATCGGTGTACATCTTCCATCGAACGGGAGGTATGACATTGTGACCGTTTGATTCGTCTGACATGGTGAATTCAGCAATTAAATCTGCTAGCGCTTGCCCTTATATGGCCCTTCATGGCAGGTAGGTAATATCGAACTGACTCAGCTTGATATTCCATTTTAACATTCTTTCAGAGGTTTCTGGTCGTTGGAGTACCTGCCGCAAGGGTTGATCAATGTAAACACTGATTGAGTGCGCCGAAAGTATGGACGAAGCTTGCGTGATGCAATCACCAAGCAGTAAGCTAGTTTCTCAATCTTGGGATAATTTCTTTCTGCCCCCGTCAAACGTTTACTTACATAATACACTGTCTTTTGAACTCGGTTTTCCTCACGAACCAAAGCAGTACTGATAGCGTCATGGGATACAGTCAGATATACATACAACATTTCATGGTCAATTGGTTTTGATAGCACCGGGGGACTTTCTAAATGTCTAACCAGAGCTCGGAATGCTTCCTCATAGTCGGACGTCCACTTGAAATTTCTCTTTCCTTTCTTTATCACATCTAAGAAAGGAATGCATTTATCCGTAGCTCTGGATATGAATCGACTCAGCGCGGCCACCTTTCCATTCAAGCTTTGTACTTGCTTTATAGTTCTGGGTACTTATATGTCCCGAATATCCTGAATCTTCTCCGGGTTAGCTTCCATTCCCCGTGCATTCACAATGAAACCCAAGAACTTCCCTGATGCAACACCAAAAGAACACTTCAAAGGGTTGATTTTCATCCCATAATGCCTGAGTATATCAAACATCTCTGCTAGGTCTTGAATGTGGTCGTTTGACTGTCGTGACTTCAAAAGCATGTCATCCACATAGACTTCCATCGTTCTACCAATCTGATCTTTAAATATTCAGTTCACTAGACGTTGATAAGTTGCTCCCGCATTTTTCAACCCGAAGGGCATCACGACATAGCAATATAACCCAACGTCCGTGACAAAACTGGTGTGTTCTTGATCTGAAATGTGCATCGGGATTTGATTGTATCTCGAATACGCATCCATAAATGACAGTAGCTCGTGGCCAGCCATCGAATCAACTAGCTGGTCGATTCTAGGTAAAGGGAAACTATTCTTCGGGCATGCTTTGTTTAAATCATAATAATCAACGCAAGTTCGCCACTTCCCATTCGCTTTCCCCACTAGCACAGGGTTAGATACCCATTTAGGGTAGAGGGCGTCGCAGACGAACCATTGGCTTTGAGTTTGTCCACCTCCTCTCTGAGGGCGGCGGACCTCTCCGGGTCCATGCCTCTCCGTTTCTATTTTACTAGGATGTACTTCGGGTCTATGTTCAACATATGACTCGTAGTAGTGGGAGAAATCCCGCACATATCAGAATGTGTCCAAGCGAAAATGTCTAGGTTCGCTCAGAGGAAATCAGCAAGATCCTCGGCCAATGACGTGTCGAGTTGTGATCCAATCTTAAGAACTCGTGACAGATCTTCCGGCTGACTGGAATGTCAATCATCACCTCAGCCGGTGCTGCATTCGCTTCCCTGGGTCCCCCATCATCATCTCTCGGATCTATGTCTCTATAGATCCGAGAATGTTGCCCGAGCCAAGGCTCGGGCACTACTTGTCAATTGTCAGTGTTTTGGATGCGGACGAAGCTGTCCGCAACCTTTCCTTTCTTTCTTCGATGATCCTCTCTCTGCTCTACCACATAACATGCGCGACCGGTCGCCTGATTGCCATGCACTATAATGACTCCTTTGTCCGTCGGAAACTTTAATGTCAAACACCATGGGGCCAAAGCTGCCCTAAACTCCGTCAGGGCCGGACAACCCAGAAATACATTGTATGGAGAGTCAACATTCAACACTATGAATGGTAGGATTCACACTCTCCTACGCTCACCCTCTTCCAGTTCAACTGGTAACTCGACATACCCCATCGCGTCAGTCGCTGCACCATTAAAGCCATGGGTACAGGCTTTAGATGGCTTCAAGTCTTTTGTCCCCATCTTCATTTGGTCATATGCCTTTTTGAAGATGATATTGATTGAAATTCCACAATCAATTAAAATTCTTTTGACGTATGCTGGTCCGATCGTCGCAGATATGACCATCGGGTCGATGGTAGGAGCCTTTACATTGTCTGCATCTCGACTCCTAAACACTATATCATCTGTCATCATGCGTTGTTGTCTTGCGGGAGTTCCATCTTCCACATTAGAACAACATTCATAATCCGCATGCCCTGAGGAGGTATCATATCATTCCATCTCCTGCCAATTATTGTCTACTGGGTGAGGCCCTCCGACAATAGTGTTTATGATCAATCTTCCCACGGTTCGGGCAGGTTCCTCCGGATGCCGTGGAGCCGGCCCACGTCCGGGGTCTGATGTTCCTTGCCTACCCTCTTGTGGGTTCTTAACAAATTCCTGCAGCTTTTTCTGCCTGATCAACTTTTCTATGGCGTCATGGAGGTGTCTACACTCCTCAGTATTGTGCCCGTGAGTCTCATGGAAGCAACAGTATTTTCCCGTCCGCTTCTGTTCCTCTGTGGACTCCTTTGGGCGTGGCTTTCTGTATTGAAAGGTGTTACAGGTTGGTAGATAAATATTTTCAAGAGACATATTCAGGGGGTGTATTTGTTGTAGGTTGGAATCCTTGGCTTCCATTTCCTCGCTTCTCTTTTCTTTCCAGGATTTCCTCCTCCGAATCCTTTAGATTGCCCAGGCTTGTTCTAGACGTTGACTTGAACCTTTCCTAAGTTGTCGTCAGATTGCTTTACGGCGATGTTACTTTTCACAGTCTCCTGAACAGGCCCTGGTGCCTTATCTCGCCTTGTCCATTGAGCTTCCTCCCTCCTTATGAACTGATGAGCTTTCGAATAGAATCGCTCCAACATAGTTGGGGGCTTTCCCGCCAACCAATCTTCAAACTCCGAATCTGGATCTACACCTCGCATTACCGCCATTAAAATTGCATGGTCGTTAGGGTTGCTAACTTCAGTGGATGCAACGTGAAATCTCTGTAAGTACGCCTTCAATGACTCTCCCGGAGCTTGGATTACGCTTGATAAGGACATCACATCCTTTGGACGAGTAACATGTATCCTGAATTGTTCTACAAATTTCATTGCCAACTCGTCATAGTTGGATATAGACCGCGGGGAAAGTTGAGTAAACCACATAATGGCGATTCCTGATAAAGTGATTGGGAAGCACCTATATTTGGTCACATCATTCGCTCTGGAAGACTCCATCATCCATTCATATCTCATTATGTGCTGCCTAGGATCAGTCTTCCCTTCGTAGGCCGGTATAGTTGGCATACTAAACTTCCTGGGATACTCGGCCTGCAGGATAGTATCCGTGAAGGGAGTATGACTCCTGGATACTCGCAATCTTCGTTGGTCAAGCCTTGGTTCTCTCTCATTAACTGCCTGACCATGGAAGATAAGTCTGGGGTAGGTATGGAAGATGGGAGGTTAGACTCCATTCTACGGGGCCGCTCAGGTTGATGTCCCCTCTGTTGGCGATCGGCCAAACGTGCATCTTGAAGGCCAGCTTCATTGGGATCTTGGTGAGCCGGGTGTTCGGTCTCCTCACGTGGTTGATCCCTGGTTGATTGATCAGTGGCATCTGCCTGTGTAACTTCAGTCTTACGGCGTCTACGCCTAGGAGGTTCATCGGTTGAGGTCGAGCTATCAGACAAAGAATAAAGAGCAGGGCTACCTCCAGCATTCTGATGCTGCTGCTGAGTCATGAGATTAGCATTGGCCTGAATCTTCTCAGCAATTTGCTTTCTACTTTCTCTAAGTTCCCTCATCAAATCATTGAACTCCGTCCTAGTGATGACTTCTGTTTGAGTTTGGGCGGTAGTACCTACACCTAAATTTGCTTGTTGATTGCTAGGTCCAACTTGTTGCACGCCAGTAGTCTTGTGGACATCTGCGTTGTGAGAGGCTGATCAGGTACGAAGTCTTCCCATAGTAGAGTTGTCGGTGGAAACTCTAAATAGATTCAACGGGCGTCCTATGAGTAGGTTGGATCTTCTTCGGGGGATTTTTTCAATCCAGTGGCTACAAAGTAGATCTTATCGGCCTGAGAATTCGATTCTCAATGAAAGCACCAAAATGTTGGCACCAGAATTAGTCGCTAACAAACTTAAGAAAGATTGTGTAGAGAGTTTAATGAAGAAGGTAAATTTAAACAAAGAACAATACGCTAAATTAAATGTAGAAAACAAGAACACCAGATTTATAATGGTTTGGCGTAATTGCTTACATCCACTTTGAAGTTAATCTTTATTGCTCTACTCAACAATTGATTGCAGATACAATCCATACACCAACTATTTTAATACAACTGCTAAACAAAAAGGATAAGTCTTGAATGAGTCTTGAATGCGGTAGAGTCTCCTCGATGTTCTCGAGCCCTTCTATTTATAGACGAAGATGGGCTGGACTTCCCTAACAGGTCTAGTAGCAAGATACCTTGGCCATTGCGAGTGACTTCTGTGTGTCAAGCCATAAATGCCGAGCCATGTCTCCAAGCTGAACGAGGCAGTATGTTTGAGTAAAATGTGCAGGTCGAACGAGATCTGATGCTGACCGAGGGGAGATGCCGAACAACATGCTTATGCCGAGCGAGGCCATGTGCCGAACGAGGTTGGAATGTCGAACGAGGCATGAACGTCGAACGAGGCTGGAATGCCGGACGAGGCTGGAATGCCGGACGAGGCATGAACGGCGAACGAGGTTGGAATGCCGAGCTAGGCTGGAATGCCGGACGGGGACTAAATGCCGAACGAGGCTTTATGCCGGTCGAGACTGAATGCCGAACGAGGTTCTTGCCGGTCGAGACTGAATGCCGAACGAGACCATGTGCCGAACGACTCTGTTATGCCGATCGGGGCTTTATGCCGGTCGATACTGAATGCTGAACGAGGCCATGTGCCGAAAGACTCTGCTATGCGACCGGGGCCTCATGCCAAACGAGCCTGGTTGCCGAACGATGCACTAATGTCGAGCGACCTCTAGCTACTTGGTCAAATCTCAAGGTAACACAAAGTATCGTATATCAAAGTTTCAAAAAGAAACCGAAGTTAAGTAAAGATGTAAAATATAAAAATATAAAAATTTGGATACCAAAATATAATAATAAGTTAATTAGACAAAAACATATTGATAGTTTCTATCAAGTGTAGTATTTAACAATGATTATGTTTTTAAAGGACCCAAACCCACTTGGGTATGGCTGCTCTCCCCTCCTAACACTTAGGACCCTAATAAAAGAAGCGGGTACCAATTGAATAATTTTTATTTTATAGGTACCCAAAAATAAAAGCAAGAAGAAATGGATACTCGATAGCGGCTGTTCAAAACACATGGCCGGGATTGCCAAGATGCTCTCAAATATAAAATATATCGATAGAGGCACCGTAACCTTTGGAGATAACTCAAAAGGATATGTCATCGAAATTGGAGAAGTCATAAATATCAGTATTTCTAACTCACCTATTATCTCTAATGTTTTATTAGTAGAAAATTTAAAACATAATTTACTAAGCATTAGTCAACTATGTGATAAAGATTTTCAAATAAATTTCGAGAAAAATCGATGCAATATATTTGATAATAATAAAAATTTATTATTTGAAGGATTTTGAAATAAAAATATTTATATTTTGAATATGAATATAAAACAAAATTCGGATTTATGCTTGACCGCTAAGCTTGATGATCCATGGCTGTGGCATAAACGATTTTGTCACATAAATTTCAAATATATAAATAAATTATCAAAACATGAACTAGTTAGAGGTTTACCAAAAATAAATTATAAAATAGACAATTTGTGTGATGCATTTCAAATTGGAAAATTAAAAAGGAGTTCTTTTAAATCTAAAAATAATATTTCAACAAAACAACCATCAGAATTGTTGCATTTAGATTTATTTGGTCCTGCTCAAGTAAGATCAATAAATCAAAACAAGTATGTTTTTGTAATTGTTGATGACTTTTCACGATATACATGGACTTTGTTTTTAAAACATAAAAGTGACGCTTTTGGTATGTTTAAAATATTTGCAAAAAGAATTAAAAATCAAAAGAATTTAAAAATTAAAAATATTCGCAGTGATCATCGAGGAGAATTCAAAAATAAACTTTTTACAAACTTTTGCAATAAAAAGGGAATTAATCATAATTTTTCAATTCCACTTACACCACAACAAAATGGTGTAGTTGAATGAAAAAATTGAACATTACAAAAATGTGCAATAACAATATTAGACAGTAGTAATCTACTAAAACATTTTTGGGCCGAACCTATTACTACAACTTGCTATGTTTTGAATATAGTGACACTACAACCAACGACAAAAAAACACGTGTTATGAAATATTTTTTGGTAAGAAACCTAAGGTATCATATTTTAGAACACTTGGATCAAAATGTTTCATATTAAATACTAAAGACAATCTAGGAAAATTTGATCCTAAGGCCGATGAAGGAATATTTGTTGGCTATTCCGATTGTTGCAAAGCTTATAAAATTTATTACAAAAGGACAAATATTATAGAAGAAAGTTTACATGTTTCTTTTGATGAAAATTTTATAACTACACAAATTAATGATGAAGAAGAAATACATCCAAATGATTCCTCTAACACACCTAACGGTAATAGTGAAGCTATTGATCAAAGTAATAATCTAGTCTCACCTCCGAGGATTTTGAAGAATCATCCTATAGATAACATGATTGGAAATTTAAATTCTAGAGTAAGTCGAAATCAACTTAATCAAAAAAGTCATGTTGCATTTGTTTCAAATTTCGAACCAAAAAACTATAAAGGAGCTTCTAAAGACAACTTTTGAATTTTAGCTATGCAAGAAGAATTAAATCAGTTCGAATGAAATAATGTTTGGGAACTCGTACCAAGACCAGAAGATCAATCTGTCATTGGAACTAAATGGGTATTTAAAAATAAAGCCGATGAAACCGGAAATATAGTTCGAAATAAAGCACGTTTAGTAGCACATGGGTATAATCAAGTAGAAGGAATCGATTACGATGAAACTTTTACACTTGTAGCTAGATTAGAAGCTATAAGAACTCTACTCGCTTTTGCTTGTCATAACAATTTTAAATTATATCAAATGGACGTCAAAAATGCATTTTTTAAATGGTTTTATCAAAGAAAATGTTTATTTTGAACGACCACCGTTATTTGAACATGAAAAGTTTCCAAATCATGTTTTTAAATTAAATAAAGCATTATATGGGTTAAAACAAGCTCCTAGAGCATGGTACGATAGACTTAAAACTCATTTAATCACATCAAGATTTCAAATTGGTAAAATTGACTCGACTTTATTTATTAAAAATGAAAATAATGATATTTTAGTTATTCCAATTTATGTTGATGATATCATTTTTGGATCAACTAATGAAAATTTATGTGTACAATTCTTTAATATAATGAAAAATGAATTTGAAATGTCACACATAGGAGAATTAAATTTCTTCTTAGGATTACAAATAAAACAACCAGAGAATGGTATCTTCATACATCAAGAAAAATATTGCAATGAACTATTAAAACGTTTCGGTATGGATAAAACATCTAGTAAACCTGCTTGATGAAGCGTTTACCTCAAAAATCACGGCCGACTCATCACCGTGCCGACTCAACCCCCACTTCCCCACGACTTATCCCCACCACCGACTCACGAGTCCCCTCCATCCACGACCCACGAGTCAATCACGACCGACTCATCACCGTGCCGACTCAACCCCCACTTCCCCACGACTTATCCCCACCACCGACTCACGAGTCCCCTCCATCCACGACCCACGAGTCAATCACGACCGACTCATCACCGTGCCGACTCAACCCCCACTTCCCCACGACTTATCCCCACCACCGACTCACGAGTCCCCTCCATCCACGACCCACGAGTCAACTCCAAACGATTCAACCTCCTCACCAATCCACGACTCATCCCAATCCCCAATTACCAAAACCCTAAGTCGCGATTTCCCCCCCCTTCTCATATGCCGCGCGCGCAAGTTATGATGAGTCGCGAACGAGCTATGCTTCCTCCAGTGAGTCGTTGATAACCTAAATCTTAAGTCTCGTTCCAATCCTTGCTTAAGTCGTTGCCGATCCAATTTTTGAGTCGCGAACGACATATGAAGCTCCAGTAAATCGCGAAAGTTGTTTTAGCGCCTTCTGTTGAGTTGTTACCGGGACATTGATGAGTCACGTAAAGGAGTTGAGTCGTCGTAGTTGAGTCGAAGCCGTGTTTCATAAGTCGTAGCCAGTTACGTTAAGTCACTGTTTGTAATTTTCTAAGTCCTTTGTGTTGTAAATTTTTAAGTCTTTGTGTTGAGTCATAAACCCTATAAATAGGGACGTAATGTCATTGTAATGGTGGTTGAATATTGAATAAAAATTTCTTGTTGATTGCTTTGTGCTTTCTTCTCTAATTGGTAGTCGAGTGAAATCTCCTATCTCCACCTACGTCATTCGAGTGCGCTCGAATCTTCGTTTGTGAAGCCGATTCACGGAATCAAGTGCGCTTGATCAACGTCGAAGAATCGTAGATCTTTGTTTCTTGGTATCGTGCATGATCAACGAGACGAAGATAGCTAGAATCCGGCATCTTTGGATCAACGGATTTGGGCATTGCAGTATTTTCAAATCACCGATTGCTACATTTCATCAATTGAAGTTTGCTTCGAAATATCCGCTGCGTCAGTTTGGTATCGGAGCGAGATTGCAAGGGGTTTGCATCATTTGGAGATTTGGGTTTCGAGAAGTTGAAGTTTAGAGATCGAATTTGCAAATTGTCGAGAAGTTTGGAGTTTGAAGTTTGTGTTCATCGTGTTCATATTGAAGTTGCAACAAGAGGAGAACTTTCGATCCATTTCATTTCGGATCAAAGTTGAAAAGGGGTTTGAGCCAAGAGTTGAAGCATCACTTTGCTATTATTGTTGAAGGAAGGCCGTGTATACTTAAGAAGTAGCCGAGCCTTGTGAAGTTGTTTTGAAGTTTGAAGCCAAGCTAAGGAACCGTGACTTGTTTGATTTTGTGTTGAAGTTTTAATTTGTTGAAGTTTATTGTTTAAAGATTTTGCGAAGGTCAATCATGCCACCGAGTCGAGCTCAACGTCATCGCAATATTAATGCCTTGTATGGAAGAGAAGAGGCCGATGAAATGGAGCAACGAATCCACGAGAGCTTTACTGAAAAGTTGAACGAAGGAATTGGTCGATTAGAGAGAATAATGCTTGAAACGAATCAAAGTAGAAGAAGAATTTCACCTGAATCAAACCATGGGGGTAGTAGAGTTTCATCACATTCAGAACGGGAGAGGAGAGAAAGTCAAGAGCATAGAAGTGTTGATAATCGAAGTAGGAGGAATGTTGATGATCGGGATCGAAGGGATGTTGGTAGTAGGAGTGGTGGTAGAGATGTTGGAGGACGTGAACGACAACGATATACTTCAGATTTTGATGAGGAATTTGTTGGTGACAGAGGGAGTATGCATCGAGATAGAGAACAAACACGACGTCAGTATCGAGATGTAGATGATGATCGTCGATGGGAATCGGGAATGAAGATGGAGATTCCGGAGTTTAAAGGTGGGATGGTTGCTGAGGAGTTCTTAGACTGGTTATCTAATGTTGAAGAAATCTTTGATTTCAAGGAAGTGCCGGAGAATCGTCGAGTGAAGTTGGTTGCTACTAGATTGAGGGGAAGAGCATTGGCATGGTGGCAGCAAACTAAACTTACACGAGAACGGATGGGGAAGTCGAAGGTTCTTGAGTGGGATAAGATGAAGAAGTTGATGAGATCTACTTTCTTACCTTACAACTATCAATCACTTATGTACCAGAGGTTGCAGAATCTGAGGTAAGGGACAAAGTCTGTTAGTGATTATGCTGATGAATTTTACCAACTCATTGCCAGGAACGATATTATGGAGACTGAAGAACAGTTAACTGCTAGATTCATTGGGGGATTGAGAATGCAGATCCAGGATATGGATAATATGTTTGATCCAAGATCTGTAGCAGAGGCACATCAGAAAGCGTTAGCTTGGGAGAAGCAGGGAAGGCGTGGAGGTGGTGTGTTTACTAATTCTAACAATCAAGTGAAGGGGGCCAGTGGAAGTTCTAATGTTCCTAAACCTGTCAGTAAGCCAATTGTGAAGGAGGGTGAGAAGGCGAAGGTTAATAGTGGGTTCAAATGTTATAATTGCCAGGAAATGGGTCATAAAAGCAATGAGTGTCCGAAGCCGAAGAAGAGAACTATGATAGTTGAAGCTGAGGATGAGGATGAAGAGGCTGAGTGTTCTAATTCCTTACCGGTTGAGGAGGAAGACTTGTTATCGGGAGACGAAGGATATTCACCGATGATGAGGAGGAGTTGTTTGACACCAAAGCAAGAAGAGGGAGACAGTTGGTTGAGGAATAACATATTTCAGTCTACTTGCACTATTCTTGGAAGAGTTTGTAAATTCGTTATTGATGCTGGGAGTTGCGATAACATTATCTCTACAGAGGCAGTAAAGAAGTTGGAATTGAAAACCGAGAAGCATCCTAAATCGTACAAGTTAGCTTGGTTGAGGAAAGGAGGTGAGGTGAAAGTTGGAAGGAGAGCTTGTGTTAAATTTTCAATTGGGAAGAAATACAAGGATGAAATTTGGTGCGATGTTGTAGACATGGACGTATGTCATCTGTTGTTGGGCAGACCATGGCAGTTTGATAGAGCAGTTCAACATGATGGTCGTGCTAATAGCTATAGTTTCATGTTTGAAGGCACTAAAATTACTTTAGTTCCCAAGAAGCAGCAACAGAAAGAAAGCAAGCTGGAGGAAATTGAAGAATTGAAAACTCTGTTAACTTTGAAGGAGTTTGTCAAGGAAGTCGAAGAAGAACCTGAAGTGTACTTGTTGATTGGATGAGAGTGTAACGAAGAGGTTGAAATTCCAGAAGAAGCAAAACCAGTTTTGAAAGAATTTGAGGATGTATTCCCAGAGGAGTTGCCTAAGGAGTTGCCGCCACTGAGAGATATTCAACATCAAATCGATCTTGTTCCGGGAGCAGTATTACCGCATAGACCACATTATCGAATGAGTCCGAAGGAACATGAAGAGTTGAGAAGACAGGTGGAAGAGTTACTTGAGCAGGGACGTGTGCAGGAAAGTTTGAGTCCATGTGCTGTGCCGGCTTTGTTGGTACCGAAGAAGGACGGGACGTGGAGGATGTGCACTGACAGTAGAGCATTAAATTAGATTACGGTGAGATATAGATTTCCTATGCCAAGGTTGGATGACTTGCTGGATCAGTTGAGTGGGGCAACTATCTTTTCGAAGATTGATTCGAAAAGCGGTTATCATCAAATTCGGATTAGACCTGGAGACGAATGGAAGACAGCCTTCAAAACGAGAGAGGGGTTATATGAATGGTTGGTTATGCCATTTGGTTTGTCAAATGCACCTAGTACATTCATGCGGGTGATGAATCAAATCTTCAGACCATTCATTGGGAAGTTCGTCGTGGTTTATTTCGATGATATTCTGATTTACAGCAGGAGTACGGAGGAGCATGTTCAACATTTGAGGGAAGTATTGAATATTCTTCGTGAGGAACAATTTTATGCTGCTACGAAGAAATGTGTGTTTATGACGCACAGTGTTTTATTTCTGGGTTATGTTGTTTCAGGAGAAGGTATTCAAGTTGATCAGAGTAAAGTTGAGGCAGTCAGGAATTGGCCACAGCCAAAGACAATTACGGAAGTGAGAAGTTTTCATGGGCTAGCGTCATTCTACCGAAGATTCATTCCACACTTCAGTAGCGTAATGGCTCCAGTTACTGATTGCATGAAGGGTAAACAGTTTTCGTGGACAGAAGAAGCCGGGATTGCTTTTGAACGAATCAAAGAACTGTTGACGACAGCGCCAATTCTTGTTTTACCTAATTTTCAGTTGTTGTTTGAGCTACACACTGATGCATCAAAGGTTGGGATTGGGGGAGTGTTGAGTCAACAGGGGAGACCTATTGCATATTTCAGTGAAGAGTTATCAGGGGCAAAGATGAGATACAGTACATATGACGTTGAATTTTACGCTGTTGTGCAAGCTGTTAAGCATTGGAGACACTACCTGTTTCAGAAGGAATTTGTTCTTTAAACTGATCATGAAGCTTTGAAACATTTACAGGGGCAGGATAAAATTTCAGTGAGACATGCATCATGGATTGCATATTATAGCAGTTTACCTTTGTTGTTAAACACAAATCCGGGGTGACGAATCGTGTGGCTGATGCTTTGAGTAGAAGGAGTCATTTGTTAACAACATTGAAGGTTGAAGTGACGGGATTTGAATTGTTGCCGGAGATGGTTGAAGAAGATCCTTACTTTGTGAAATATGTTGAGAAAGTCAAGGAAGGGAGTGCCGATGAATTTATGTTGGTTAATGGATTCTTGTTCAAAGGAAATCAGTTATGTATTCCAGAGGGCGGTTTGAGAATGGAAATTATCAAGGAGTTGCATGAAGAAGGCCATGTGGGTAGAGATCGTACATTGCAGTTGATTTCTCAATCTTACTTTTGGCCGTCGATGAGAAAAGAGGTTGAAAGATTTGTGGAGAGGTGCCATATTTGCCAGGTTTCGAAGGGAACAGCAACGAATGCAGGGTTGTATATGCCCCTACCTGTACCGTCTAATCCATGGGTGGATATCAGCATGGATTTCGTTTTGGGTTTGCCTAGAACTCAGAGGGGGAATGATTCTATATTTGTTGTGGTGGACAGGTTTTCGAAGATGGCACATTTTATAGCCTGTAAGAAGACAGCAGATGCAGTTCGAGTAGCTCAATTATTCTTTAAAGAGGTGTATCGATTGCATGGTTTACCTGAATCTATTGTTTCTGATCGGGATACTAGATTTCTAAGCCATTTTTGGTTGAGTTTGTGGAAGATGGTAGGAACGAAACTGAATTTTAGTAGTGCTTATCATCCGCAAACGGATGGGCAAACAGAGGTGGTGAATAGATCGTTGGGAAATTTGTTACGATGTCTTGTGAAAGATAATTTGAAGAGTTGGGATGTGAAGTTGTGTCAAGCTGAATTTGCTCACAATCATGCAAATAACCGGAGTACAGGCTTCAGTCCATTTCAGATTGTATATTCAAGCTTACCAAAGGGACCACTGGATTTGACAATAGTGCCGCAACCGAAAGGAACAGTTAAGCGGGCTGCTGATTTTGTTGATGGGTTGACAGAATGCCATAGAATCGTTCAGGAACGATTAGAGAGGACAAATGAGAGGTATAAACAAATGGCGGATAAGAAACGAAGAAGTGTTGTCTTCAAGGAAGGAGATTTTGTCTACGCAGCGTTAACAAAAGATCGTTTTCCGGTTGGCACTTATAACAAGTTGAAAGCTCAGAAGATCGGTCCAGTGAAAATCTTAAAGAAGATAAATGATAATGCGTATCGGTTAAAGTTGCCGGAAAATGTTCATACTTCTGATGTTTTCAATGTCAAACACTTAGTCCCGTATTATGGGGAGGTACATGATGAAGAAGGCGAAGATGTGAATTCGAGGACGAATTCTTTCCAACAAGGGGAGGATGATGAAGCGTTTACCTCAAAAATCACGGCCGACTCATCACCGTGCCGACTCAACCCCCACTTCCCCACGACTTATCCCCACCACCGACTCACGAGTCCCCTCCATCCACGACCCACGAGTCAATCACGGCCGACTCATCACCGTGCCGACTCAACCCCCACTTCCCCACGACTTATCCCCACCACCGACTCACGAGTCCCCTCCATCCACGACCCACGAGTCAACTCCAAACGATTCAACCTCCTCACCAATCCACGACTCATCCCAATCCCCAATTACCAAAACCCTAAGTCGCGATTTCCCCCCCTTCTCATATGCCGCGTGCGCAAGTTATGATGAGTCGCGAACGAGCTATGCTTCCTCCAGTGAGTCGTTGATAACCTAAATCTTAAGTCGCGTTCCAATCCTTGCTTAAGTCGTTGCCGATCCAATTTTTGAGTCGCGAACGACATATGAAGCTCCAGTAAATCGCGAAAGTTGTTTTAGCGCCTTCTGTTGAGTTGTTACCGGGACATTGATGAGTCGCGTAAAGGAGTTGAGTCGTCGTAGTTGAGTCGAAGCCGTGTTTCATAAGTCGTAGCCAGTTACGTTAAGTCACTGTTTGTAATTTTCTAAGTCCTTTGTGTTGTAAATTTTTAAGTCTTTGTGTTGAGTCATAAACCCTATAAATAGGGACGTAATGTCATTGTAATGGTGGTTGAATATTGAATAAAAATTTCTTGTTGATTGCTTTGTGCTTTCTTCTCTAATTGGTAGTCGAGTGAAATCTCCTATCTCCACCTACGTCATTCGAGTGCACTCGAATCTTCGTTTGTGAAGCCGATTCACGGAATCAAGTGCGCTTGATCAACGTCGAAGAATCGTAGATCTTTGTTTCTCGGTATCGTGCGCGATCAACGAGACGAAGATAGCTAGAATCCGGCATCTTTGGATCAACGGATTTGGGCATTGCAGTATTTTCAAATCGCCGATTGCTACATTTCATCAATTGAAGTTTGCTTTGAAATATCCGCTGCGTCACTGCTCCTATGAGTACCACGGTCCATCTTGATAAAGATGAAAACGGGAAAGATTTGAAGAGAAAGTATATAGGAGTATGATTGGTTAGTTATTATATTTAATCGCAAGCCGACCCGATATAATGATGGGTGTTTGTCTCTGCGCACTTTTTCAAGCAAAACCAAAAGACTCTCATCAAAGAGCCATTAAACGTATTTTGAGATATTTATCTAACACAAAAAACTATGGACTATTCTATCCAAAAGGATCATCTTTTGAACTTGTATCATATAGCGATGTGGATTTTGGAGGATGCAAAACGAATAGAAAAAGTACTAGTGGAACGTGTCATTTCGTCGGACAATCTCTCGTCTCATGGTTTAGTAAAAAACAAAATTGTGTTTCTCTATCCACTTGCGAAGCCGAATATATTTCAGCGGCATTAGCATGTGCACAAGTAATTTACATGCAACAAACCTTAAAAGATTTTGGAAAAATAATTGAAAAATCCCCGATTTATTGTGGTAACACTAGCGCAATCAATCTATCTAAAAATCCAGTAAATCATTCTCGAGCTAAACATATAGATATAAGACATCATTTCTTAAGAGATAATGTCGAAAAAGGAACTATAACTTTAGAATATGTTAACACTGAAAATCAAATAGCCGATATCTTTACAAAACCATTAAACAAACGAACTTTTGTAAAGTTATGATGAGACTTAGGCATTTGTTCACTTAACGAACTTTTAAACTAAGAAAAATTTCTTTTATCCACACGTTTTTAGCTGATTAAACATCATTTAAAATTTAGAAAATAATTTTTGACCATAAAAAATACTACCTATTTTTATATTTGGATTGTTATAAATCTAATTTTCAAAATTTTCTTTTTAAAAATATATCAAATATAAAAAATCAAAATGTCATCTTAAGAAAAAACTTCATATAATTCTGGATCGCCATCCTCAAACGTATCCACTCCTTCTCTTTGTACTCCTTCACCTCCTCAATCTCCACCCTCTCATGACTTACCAAAAAGTCGATGGGGATTATCATCTCTACTGAAGAAAGCCAAATGAGAAAAAACCACCTACAATCCACGAAAAACTTGATGAAATATCACTTTATCAATTTTCAATGATGGATGCTCAAAAGGAAATATACTATAGACAGGAAGGAACATTGAACTTCCTGGAAAAGGCTCTATATGCTATATGTGGTCGTTCTCCAACGAAGAAATGTTTACATAAAAAATCTCCACGCTCTGTTGAAACTCCTAGAGACAAACCGTCGACTTCGTCACCCAAAGCTCCTTCCTGGTCCCCAATTAACTATGGTCATCCCATCTACGAACCAAATTCATGGGATCGTTAGGAATGGAACCAGGAAAAATAAACTATTACTTTTGAAGACGATTATATACACATAAATTTATTGTATTGTATTCTATTCAATAAATAAAGTTGTTTCTTCACAAAAATATGAACAAAAACTAATCTAGAGTTTTTCAGACGTCTGAAAAGGATTCTAGACGTCTGAAATAGGAATCTGAAACTACTAACAAATGTTCCCAGACGTCTAAACTCTTTTCCAGACGTCTGAAGTTACTCTCTATCTAGTATTTGAACTTTCCAGACTTCTGAATTCTATTTCCAGACGTCTGATTCTACTCTCTGTCTCTAATTTAAGCATCTTCAAATGTATGATCCACTATTTCAGACGTCTGGAACTGGAAACGACAGTTTGGAAACCCTATATCTAATCAATCAATTATTTTCAATTCATTTCTAAGTCAAAATTTTTCCTTCTCAAATTCTTATAATCAAATTTCTTACCAAATCAATGCCACCACGAACAAAAAAATGGGAGTTATGAAAAGGAAGCATAGAGAAGGATCCTCATCTCAATCTTTGATGGTAACTGGCACTCAAATCAAAGATTGGTTATTCCACAATCCAGCAACTATAAGACGGTTTGAAGACTTTAAGATTAAGAAGATGTATCTCAGACCCTTCTATGACCTAATCAAGTTTCCTTCATACGATATGGATGACATATGTGAGCAAGGTGAATTGCAAACACTTATTTCTTTTAATGCTAACGATATTTCTATCGATCAATTAACTATATATCGATTTTGCGCTAATCTGGATAGTTCATCTGTATGGACTACTGAGAATGATGAACAATGGTTATGGACGAGTGTCTATGGGACAACAATAAAGTTAACCCCTACTATAATTGGACGAATTCTAGAATGCTCCTATAAGGGTCACAAATTATTTGAAATAGAGGATATGTGATTCAAACCTCGTGATATTATAACTCATCGGTTATGGGAAAATCAAAGGCCTCGATTTTCATCCAAATTTCTTAGGCCACATGCTAGGTTCCTTACCTGAATGCTTATAAAAAAAGTTATTCCTCGATTAGGTAACCATGAACAAATTACTAATCTCGAGCATAAAGCACTATTTAAACGCACTAAGATCAATTGGGCTCAGTTCATCTTCGACGAACTAAAAGGGTATTGGAGTAGATCTCGCCAGACTATCATTTACCCGACTTATATTATGCGAATCCTCAAAGCACTAAACATCCCATCATATATTTCTTCTTTTGAGGAATTACCTATCAAATATAGTGGAACAAATTTTTTTAACCTTATGCATTTGCCGGAGGAACCACCATCTTATATGACCTTCATAGAATGGAGAAATGCACAAGATCAACCTCCCCCTCCTACACAACAACAAGAACAACAACAAGAAGAAGTTAATACAGAACTACCAAGGGAACCATCTCCACCTCCTCCTTCCTCGTTTGAATATCACTCTGATATGGAGATTTTGGAAGCACGAACTCAGCCTAATGCTAATAAAAGTATTGCTCACTTAACTCTACAAAACCAAATGCTTCTATCTAGAAATCAAATTCTCCTTTGTAAACAAATAGCACGGCTTGATCACACATTGTCCACAAGACTTTCCAAGGTTGAAGATTCTCTTGCTTCAGTGGTTTTCAAACTTGATCAAACAATTCAACGAGCCCGTCAACCTTCTTCTGACTGGTCCACACCTTCTCACTGTCCTTACACATCGCCAAAGACTGGTGATAAGGACAAGGGAATTTGGACCCCCTGGGTGATGTTCTACCTTGACCTCCTACTGTTAATATTTTGTTGTAGTTTTTCAATTTACTGGTAAGACGCTATCAATATTTTGCTGTGCTCCAAGATATAATCATAATATTTTGTTACTATTGTAATTATACCATGCTTAACTTTGAGTTATGGTTCTTCAAATTTTTTTTTGATAATGACAAAGGGGGAGAAAAAGAGATACGCACACCTATAAGGGGAAGATTACATTTAGGGGGAGAATCTGTCTGTAAATTGTTTTCTAAGTACATTGTATAATTGTCGTCATCAAAAAGGGGGAGAATGTTAGAACCTTTAGTGTACGATTTCGACGATGACAACTATACAATGGAAATCATATATATTATACAACTATACAGATGCAACTCAAAACAAGACAAACCGTTGTTGTGACAAGATAAAGACTGAAGCATTAAAAGAAATTCATCTACAAAGTTGCAAGAAGTTCGAAGGAACAAACACTCAAGAATGAACCTAGAAAAACCTCACTGGACAAGTTCAGACGTCTGAATGCAGAACTTCAGACATTTGAACGTAGAAACTGGACTAAAACTAATAATAGATTCTAGACATCTGAAAACTACATCTAGATGTCTGAAACTGGGCTCGGGGTAAAAATTTCAAATCACAACTGTCATCTTCGAAGAGACACAACTCCATCTCTCCTCCGTAACTCTTCACCAGTGAACAGTGACGACTCTAGACTGAAAGGGAAGAGATGTAACTACTAGAAGCAACTGTCTACAAATATATAAATAAGAATCAAGATGAATAAACTCACTTACTTACTCACTTACTTCTGTCTTATCTAATTCAATCTTGATTATTTCTTGTTCTAATTATCCACTTGCTATCAAATCTGCAAATATGAGATCATACACTTCTATATTCTCTCGAACATTGTATTCAATCATTCAAGAGATATAGGAAGCTTAATTGTAAGATATAGTCAAAATCTGTGTAATAGAGAACACACTCTTGACAAAGAAACTCTGCTATTGTAAATCTGTTCCTCTGGATGAAGTGAGGCTTATTTGGTGAAAGAAAATTCCGAAGAGGAGCTTCGGGACTGGACGTAGGACGGGAGGTTCAAACTAATATGAAAACCCTGGTGTGATTGTTCCTATTTACATTCTTTACTAATCATTACACTATAGTTTAATTTAGTTATATACTTATCGTTTGTATAATCGATCCACCATACGTTAGACTTTCAAATCATTTATTTAAATATTAGTAAAGATTACCTATTTTCAAAATGTAACTTTTTAATAAGTTTAAAACATGTCATCTAAGATGGTAAATCCAAATTGTTTAAATTTGAGAAATTTAATCTTTTATACTTAAGTTGTTTCTGACATTTTGAGCTTATCTATCCCTGGCCTAAGGGAGGCCACGTGAGCTAAGGCGTTGGTTACTCCTGAACATCTGCTTGTTTAATTCCCTTATCCAGATCTTACGAATAAAAAAATCAGGTGTACTTGTCGGCTTATTAGAGCCAAGATTGAAACATTTGCTTATAACATCTTTTCTTTAATTCATTTAAACTATTTAAAATAAGTTATAAAATCTTCAAATTATCTTTAAAACACTTAATTATTTATTAAAAAACATTTATAAAATATTTAAAAAAGAATTGTTAAGTTTAAAACCATATCATAATTGTTATTCAAAACCGCTGCAAATAGTGCTCCGAATAGAGTTTTTAAAGTTATATTGATCAAACAACTTTTCTATTATCTAAAATTTTATTTATATAACTAAAATATCTTTTAAAACATTTAAAAACATTTATAAAGATTTTTCCATATTTTATGAAATTTGAAAATATCAAATTTAAATCATTTTTAACTTTTGCCGTTAAACTGCAAAATCGCAATATTTTTGAAAATTTGTTTTATTTATATTTCAAAATCTACTTATTGAAATCACAATCATTTTATTTTGTTTGAAAATATGGATATAATAGTTCGAAAAATTCTTATCACAAATAATTTCGAGCTATATTCCATTTTATATGCTTATTAAAATTTTACGACGTGAAATCGCGAACTACTGTTATGCGACGCGTCTAGTTTTGACTTTTTTTTCATTTCTTATTCAAACTTCACCAAATTTGTTTCTAGTGTTCGTAAAACATTATTAAATCATTTTAAACCATTTTCAAGAAGTTTAATCATATATAACATTTCATTAATAAAGGGTATGTGTTTTCCTTTGTGATTTTCAACGTGTATTCAACGTGACTAGTTAATGAAATCAAACAATCATATTAAACTACCAAAAATGATTAACAATCATAACAACCAAGCAGAAAATAATATTATATCATCTAATACACACACACACACACATATATATACATATACATACATACATACAAACATATATATATATATATATATATATATATAGTTATCTCACCCATTTCCAAATCCAGTTCTTCCTACCAATATTCAAATGAATCGACACTTCACTAAATCATCACTAAAACAACTTCACCATCATTCTTACTCTCAGCCATCCTTCCTCCACTACCATAGCTCACAGTACAAGAGTTTAGGATCAAAGAGCTCGACCATTGGAAAATGAAGAGGTCGTTAGTTCACAATATTTAGATTCGAAAATGAGTCATCTTCTCTCGGCTTTTCGATTATGTTGCACTTAAAATTTGGAAAAGTTGTCAACTATAAAATTGTTGAATTTTTTCTCTCTGCCATATAGAAAAAGAATTACTAAATTTTGAATAGTTTTGAAGGTGATATGGTCAAAAGAAGATGTATTCTCGGATTCACAAAAATCATACCCGAGAATGCACTAGAAAGAAGTGGATTTTTGACATAGCTAAGATCAAAAGGGAAAGAAGTGGTAGACATGAAAGTTATAGCCACTGGAATTTTAGATGGTTTGAAAAAAAAAAGAATTTCTCCTTTTGGTGCAGGTTTGGAGAAGTTATGAAAGATGGAAAATGAGATAAGGAGGTGGTATTAAAGGCAAGTTCATCAAAATATTCACAAACATCATCATGAGCTATCACCTCACCATCACCTCCATTACCTATCACCTCCCTAATACACCACCTAGGATGGCTAAAAGTCACCTCAAGCATGGGCAAGGCCATGTGCCTCATTGGATATGACATTTTATGCGACAAATGGTGATAATTACCTTAGATTTTTTATGTGTTTTCTCTCTCCGCCATCATTACCCCTATGCGCCACCTCCTCCTTCATCATCACATAGCATGGTCAAGTCCCCTCTACCACCACCTAAGCATAGCTGACATGACCTCCTCCGATGTGCATGTGATGATGGTTATGCTTTGATGTGTAGTGTTGACTTAAGGTTGTTTAAGGGTTAAGGATTTATTAAAATATCTTATATATTTTTTATATAATTAGTATATATGTATATATGTGTGTTTATGTGCATGTGTATCCATTGACGTGTACATGTACATGTGCATATTTATGTTACATTTAATCCGCAATGTTGTATAACTTCTACACGTTGAATCGTTACAAATCCTGAATTCGATTTCCGGTCACATTTTTGTTTCTTAGTTAATATACATACATACATACATACATATATATATATATATATATATATAGACACACATCTATATTTGTAAAAAAGTTTGAAAACTAATTTCTTATTATTAATAGTTAATTAAAAGGACTCTATTCAAATTATAAAACATATAAATCAATACTGAACAATTATTTTCAAAAAGCATTTTTATATCGATAAACCGATATCGATTTTCCTTTTATTTTCAAACTAATGATATATCTTTCTAAAACCATTATAAATGATTTATTATCACTCTAAACTAATATAAATGGATTATTATCATTTTAAAACTATTTTTTGAATAATTATTATTATCTACCATCACTCAAAATAATATTATTTGTATTATCAACCTTTTATTTGAATATTTTAAAAATAAATAAAACTTATCAAAGTGATAAATTTACGGATCATTGCATCTTCTATAATCGGTATAAAACGATGTTGGGAATATCTCAATGGTATACATGGATACCATAATAAATGTTTAAAGTGAAGCATATGAGATGAATTCCTTATGCATTGGCAATATGAATATATTATCACATATGCTTTGTGGTCTAATGTACCACGCTTCAATCTTATACTTGATACAACGAGCAAATATCAAATCCGAATCAAGATTACAAAGTGGTACACTAGATTTTTCTTGAGTTTATGAAATACTAAAGTATTGTTTATTTAAACAATGAACTCGTTGTGAGGGAGTATTTAAACTAGAATATCATAAGAGATATCAAGTATAGTATGTTAATACTAAATTCACGTTCAAACCATAGTTAAGGAGCTTTGAGTCGGAATTATTCCAAACAAAAGGTTGTGACTGATTCAAACTATAGTTTATCAGCGTCAGTGAGAATTGACTGATGAAGTAGACTGTTAAGACAATATAACATCACTAAGGGACTAACTTGATCAGTTTTGAGAAAAGTAATTGGTGTAATGAGAAAAAAATTTCGTATTAACCCCAAATGTAAGTGGGAGACTAACAGAGTTATGGATATGCCCCAAGGACATTATGTAATTTGTTATATGTATATATAACTCTATGACTAATCTTGTAAATAATAAAGCTATATGATTGATATAATTAGTTTGGTAATTAATTTAAAGTATATAAATAAAAAAAATCCTTAAATGAAATGTTAAGTGATGGCAGTTGTAGATTATTGCAAATAGTAGCAATTATGAGTTAATCATAATGTATAATAACATTTTGTTTTAAATATTCCCGGTTACAATGTTTTGAGAAATGATATTGATACATCATGGAGACCAAAGTACGTAACGCTCTTCAAATGTTAGGAAGTGTATTAATCATAGCTGATTGGGGACACCAAGGGGTTACATATTGATAGTTGTTGGATAACTATGGAAAAGCTCAATCGAGAGTTTCCTATCCGTTAATAATAATTACGTCAAACAAGAACTCTCAAAGTGACGATATTACATGGTTCTCTCTACTTGAGAATACATTGAACTTCAATGTAGATACTTCACTTTGATTATAGTTTAATTATTGCAGGTGTCCACTGAATTACTATAGTGGGTTTGAGTTAAAGCATTGGAAGTGAAACACTATTCAATAGAGAATCCATCTTCTTAGATGTATGAGGCTAGTATCACGGTCAATTATAGTCAACTCAAAGTCAAAGTCTCTAGGCAGAGCAGTACAGTTAATGATAAATGTTGTTGTTAAACCAAGGATTTTATTTAAGGACTAACCAAGCTGAATGTGGATGATATTCATTTTAACCAAAACCAAATTTCACAAGTCCTAAAGCGGTATAGTGTTGATGAATATAATTAGTGTAAATAATCGTTGCTAAAAGGTACTACTTAATAACGTGCAATTTGATTTTCTAAAAAGGCCTACAGGCGATGGATTCGGCCTAACCATCAGGCCACTAGCTAAGGTGACGTGTAAAAGTTAATATTTAAACTGTTCAAAATTAATCGCTGATTGAATTCATACCTTTGAGTCACACAACCGTATTTGTGAATTCACCAAAATCCCACACGATTTAACTAATTTATAAAATGTTACAAATTAATTAAATTAATTAATATTTAATTTATTTGATGTTTAGGAGTTTGTTGTGATTTTTTGAATGCATATGTAAAAGTTATATTTGTGTGCGTTGATATAAGTATCGGTGTAACTTTAAATGGGTTTAAATAAAAGATAATTGCACTAAAGGATTTATAGAAAATTTGTGCAATTTAATGGCAATTTTTGCCAACCATATCATATGGAGATAGAATTGTTTGAATGAGAAAAGCTAAGGAATTAATTAGGAAATTTTTAATAAAAGAATGTCACTCTTTCAATAAAAGAAATACACTAATTCATTTTATTCATTCATTCATTCATCCTTCATTCACTTAACTTTTCTCTTCTCCTAACCATCAATGGCCAAATTTCATTCATCCTTTTCGAACCACAATCAACTCCAGATAAAGTGGAAACATCAAATAAAATAAAAATTATGTGGTTCATCCTTCTCTTGTAAAGCTGCATATGGATCTGATAAGAGATTTGAGGAGAAATCTCAAATCAATGTTTTACAAAGGGCAAGACTTTTCTAGCTCGGTTCTTCAATTTATTTTGTTTGTTCATTATTTTTAATTTTGAATAAATTCACACATATTTGTATATCTAATTACCACTTGTTGAATTTAATTTAATTTTTTTGTGTGTATTATTATTCATTTGTAAAATCAATTTGTGTTTGATTTACGTTGTATTTTAATATTGTTATTATATCTAAAATTATCAGTTACGTAGACTTGTTTCATTGTAAAATCAACATTTATATGATTTGTTAGTCAATTATGAGTATCTGAAGTTAAAACCTTAAATTACAACCTTTATATCTTCATTTATGTGCTTACGTAATGTCAAAAAGATAATCATGGTTATGAAGTAAAATATTAGCCGTGACAATAATTTCCTTATATAATTTTGTTTACATATTAAATGTGTATTTTTATATGAGTATTGATGCTTGTAAAATAGGAAAGGTGGTATCAAATATTGAATTCACTATATTACTTTCATTTTGACCCTAATTTACCTGTATGCTTAAAATTAATTTTAAATTTGTTCATTCGCTGTAAGATTCACCCTATTGTCACACCTTGTAAATGTGAATGCATTTGATGCATTCATTCCCTTTTGAATTTCTAATTCAATTAACATAAATTAAATCAATCAATTAATTTAACTAAGAGTGAAGAATGAAATGAGCCTTCCTGTAATTAATGAGGAAGTTTAAGAGAGAGAAAAGAAATGTTTCTTTATTTAGATAAAATAATACCTCATATGTTCATTAAATTGAATTTGATTCACATTAAAAACATTTAATTAATAGATTAATTAAATAAGTTAATATATTCAAAATATGAGAATTTCACTAGAAGGACAAACTTTACGGTCCAATTAGTTTCTAGACACACATCCATAGAAATTAATTTCAAGGTCAAAATTAGTAAAATAATTACTTTTAAGGATAAAGTCAGCAGTCCAATTACTTTCAAGGACATAACTTCATAGGTTTTTAGGACTTAGAAACTAATTATTTTTCATTTTGTCCTTAAAAGTAATTATTTCAGTTTTGTGTCCTAGAAACTAATTGCACTTGCTAAAGAGGCTCTTGTGGCTAATTTCCACTTCAAAATAAAATATGATTTTATTAAACAAGTAGATTGGATCGTGTATTAGACATTTGACTTCATATGCCCACTATGATCCAAATAGGGGGAAATTTTGAAATCTACCATTTTCTCCCACTACAGGCGAGCCCAGCTCATTTATTGATAGCATTAAATTTTGTAAACTCGATAGATTTTTATTCTTGTAAACCCCATAGCCCCTCATCTTTATAAACCTAATAACATCTTTATCAATTTGATAACTTTGTTGAGACAATAACGCTCTACCAACATCATAACTTTGCAAAGATGATAATTTTTATTAATCCTTGTCGATTCAATAATTTCGTGATTATCCTCTATGCCATAATTACACTTAGTAGCATTTTCTATATAACCCCTTTTTTTTCCTTCATGAAAATTAGGTATAACATTTACTCCTCGAAGAGTTTGCTTATGCCTTAGCTTAGGGAAACTCTTCATTTCTTTCTGCGTAGTTTATAACTAGCATGATTCCTTTCTTGCTTATGCTGTTTGGTCGTAGTTGACACCTTCCCTATATGTTGTTCCCCCCTCTAGTTGGGCTTCTTGTCAATCATGCAAATTTATTGAATGTATTAATAAAATTCGTTTTATGTTAAAAAAATCTATCCACCCATGTGGTCCTGCTCTTTTTTTCAACTTGGTTACTGAAAAATTTACTCTAAACCCTTTCAACTTGGTTACTGAAAAATTTACTCTAAACCCTTTTTCCGAAGTGACCACTTGACAGTTGATAGACCTATAGATTTTCGTATATCTTTCCAACTTTAATCTAGTAACCGTGACGACCTTCTTATGATGTACTATTTTTCATAAACGATAACCTAATCAGCCTTTAGTTGATGGAATTTTCATATTCCTCCCTTTTCATGACTATTTTCCATCCATACTCTTTTTTATAAGTAGTTGCTTCGACCGAATGCAAGCGATGGGATCATGCTTAGAGCATTATTAGTACCCTCATTTGATCATTTACATGGTTGCCTTAGAAAAGATTTATAAAGGTTTCCTAACTCTGTTGTTTGGTGCCTTAGAACAAGTCGGAACTAGTCCAATGGCTTTTACATTGCCAAAAGCAAGGGTTGGCTTTACCTAGAGAATCACATCAACCTCGTTAGACTTGGGGTTTTGTTAAAATTAATGCATCTTGAAATAGGAGTCATCTTATTATTTGTACTCACTGAGGGAATGTGTTATATTGAAGCACAACTTTGGCCGATGGGTCGAGAAAGGCTTTGGAAATCAATTTTGAAAAGATCATTCATGAAAGTTGGTTTTTCAAAGATTTTCCTTCTGCCCAACTTCTAGCCATTAAAACAAGAAAATTTTAGGAAATTGGCGTTTCAAATTTTTTTAACATCGATTTTTCATATATTTTCTTTAGCGAAAATTTTAGAAATTGATTTTTTAAATTTCTTTCATGATAAATGATTTTCAAGAGATCTTTATTTAGATTGAAGATGACCTTTATGTTTCAAAATTGTCCTTTGATGATTGTGTTTAAAATCATACTTGTCATCAAAATCTTAAGAAAGACATAACGAACGCTTCTATTTCTACGACCCACCCCTGTCTCCCATGTCTAAATATAATTTGGATTTTCAAGAATAGTTTTCCCTCTCTTTGTTTGTACATCATCATAATATTTTCTCCTTACTATTCATCCAATGACTTGAAGTATGGTCTTAAATGCTCAGGATTCCATGTTCTAGGTATGATATTGCCATCAATCTACTCAAGCGATAAATCTTAAGAGTAATGACCTCATGGTTGACTAAAGGATCCTCCCAATTTAGCCCTAAGGATATGTTGGGTTTTTTGTATTTTCCTAAGCACCAAATCCCTTTTTGGAATGCTCTTACATTTACTCTCGAGTTATAATACTTGAAGATTTTGTGTTAGTATTCTACATTCACAAGGTGGCTTTGTCTTTCAACTGGTTGATTAAATTTTGAGATTCCTTTACAACTCTTGATTAGGTCCATATATGTAACGACCCGCCTCGAAATAAGCTTAAATTCTGATCCAGAAAAGGTCCATTGAAACTTAGATCCATTCCAAAGCTGGCTGCTGGTTGGTAAAACTAATAACAATACAAAGCTATAATTATTCATTCAGAACTTACAGCGGAAGGAACAAAGTATAATAGCAAATTGTACTTATTTATTTCAAAATAAATTCAAATATCATAATACCGAACAAAATATAGTCTTCACAATAACCTTTACATCATTTGTTCAAAAGTATTATTATCATAAATATATAACAATAACTGCCACAAGCTTTGCTCATTCCGTCTTCAAGCATCATCATCATCACTCATTCCTTATTGTTTAGACCCACAACTGGTCAACCTATTCTAGTATAACCGATCAACATGTTATACCATAACCGGTTGACCCGTTTTGATCCGAATAATGTATTTTTACGCTATTTCCCCTCCTTTTTCCTTTGTAAACTTTCTCTAAAAATTATGAAAAAACATATTGAAAATAAATTTAAGAATACGGAAATCATGTGAGATTTGGAGCGATGGAGATCACAGTGAGATTTTAACAAGGTTATCCTAAATGAACTCGAATACGACGCAAAATAAAACATGCACTTTTAGCTTTGTCTTTAAGTGCTCGTTCCTACTCTAATCATCTTGTTAACTCCAGTATGCAACTGAATACTTAAATATTTACTTTAGTGCTTGTTCTTAGTCCTGTTAGCATGTATTTCAAAAAAATTTAAAAAAAAACAATTTATATTCGAATTTGGTTTTAGATTTTGTTAAGGATATCTAATATTTTAAATAGATTAATTGAAATAAAATATTACCAAAGTGATCACTTTTACGTAGATTAATTTAATTAAAATATCAAAATAATTTTGTATATGTAATTCATATATTTATTAACAAACCCAAAGGTGCATTGGTATTTGGTCGAATTTCATGCATACTTATGCCGATAAATGTGTGACAATTATAAGGTATTTTATGTAAGCAATATGTTAGTTCAAAGATTACATATTGTTTGATATAATTTATTATCAATGTTCGATCGCTACACAAGATTACCATTTACAGTTAATATTATTGTCTAAAGACTTGATATTAATGATTTGTTTGGTATCTTAAGATGAAATTAACCTTTATTTGAATTTATTGTTTTATATAGATTTTTATACGAGCGTGTTATTTATATAATTATTATGTTCTTTTTTCAACTGATGCTATTGTATCTGCTAATCTTAATTCAGTACCGATCCTTAATGGTAATAACTTTAATGACCGGAAGGAGAACATTTTCATTGTTTTTGGCTGCATGGATCTTGGCCTTGCATTAAGCATGGATCGGCCCACTTCTCTTACGGATGCTAGTTCCTCCAAGGAAATGAGGATTTTTGAGAAGTGAGACCGTTCAAATTATATGAGTCTTATGATCATCAAGTGTGGCGTAACTGAGGCTTTTAGGGGTGCGATGTCCGAGGAGATCACCTATGCCATAACTTTCCTTGCTAAAATTGAGAAACGCTTTGCAAAAAGCGATAAGGCGGAAACAAGTACTCTTTTAAAGAAACTTATTTCCATGAAGTTCAAGGGTAAGGAAAACATAATGGAGTACATTATGGAAATGTCTCATTTTGCTTCAAAGCTGAAGGCATTGAAGCTTGAACTTTCGGATGACTTGCTTGTGCATTTGGTGCTTATCGCTCTTTTTGTATTTTATTTTCTTTATGTTTGCTTTAAGACATTTATGTATTTGGTTGTTTTCTGACCAGAAGTGAAGTATGCAGTTCATTCACTTTGTTTTATTATTTTGATTCTGACCTTACTTATGTTTAAGGAGGACCAGTTGAAAACAGACATGTTTAGTTCACATTACATGTAATTTTTATACTGTGCATCCATGATTGATCTATGTCATTTTACTCTATTAATGTATATGGCCATTGATGGGTTTAGTCATGATTAATATGGCGAAGACCACATCGATCCTATATAAATATAGTTGATGGACAAGATTGTTAAAGAATACCTTTATCTAATAACAAATTTTGAGCTTATAAAGTTGTACATTTGTAAGGAAACATATGTTGTCCAAGTGAGAGATTGTTGGATTATAATCCTATTATGGGGACATATGTATTATTGTATGATGCTATTATAATTAATATAGAGTATTAATATCATGGAATAAATGTGAAGAAACTATAAATTATATTTATAATTTGATGAGCGGTTAAATTATAAATATCCAATAACCGATTATTATTAGTTAATGTAAACGGTTATGGTCCCCAAGAAATAGTACGTCTCTTTTTTCATAACCGGTTTTATTTGAATTTTCCAATTAGCTGTGGAACCGAGAGAAGTTTATAGAGAACAATTATAACTAAGAAGATCATAAGAGTACTACAGTAAATCCTCAAGAATCAATTTAGGGTTGCTCTGATACCACATGTTGATAAACAATTCTGAATTTAGCCTTAATCAATTCATGAGAAAATAAACAATAAATAACCAAAGATTAGCGGAAGCGTACTTGAATGAAAAAGATATTGTTTCTTGAGGACCACAACCGTATATATTAACTGATAATAATCAGTTATTGGATATTTACAATTTGACCCCTCATCAAATTATAAATATGACTTTATGGTTTCTCCACATTTATTCCATGACACTAATACCATATATTAATTATAATAGCATCATACAATAATACATATGTGTCCATAATAGGATTTTAATCCAACAACCGGTCCAGCATTATCGTTAAATCTAAAAAACAAACAAATCTAAAGTAAAATAGTATCCGATTTAGCATCACATTTCAAGGTTTGATGGGTAAAAACAGTGTTTATTTATCAGTAAAGGAAAATAAATGAAGAAGCATGGTAAAGAATAAATTAAAAATGAAGAAGCATGGATTAGTAGAATGGATAAATTAAAAAGAATAAATTAAAAATGAAGACAAACCTAATTCAAGATTAGTAGAATGATGTTGACGTCATAAATCAAACGCAACTATGTAGTTGATGAAGATAATGGGAGACAAAGCTATTGGCAAAGCAAATCAAAATATTAAAAATTGGAATTTAAAGAAAGTGTGGCAGATCAAAGAAAGAATTTAAGAAGTGAGAAGGACGATGGACATCATATGGTATGGAAATACTTCATTTTTTAGTTTTTGGATCATATTTTTGTATTGCCTTTTGACTTTATTTTGTATTATATATTCAACTTGTTTGATATTTTGCATTAATGAATGACATTATTAATTTCTTGATTGGTTTGTGTATAAATTCTTAATGTTTGAAGTTAGATTCAACTACAGATGTTTTTGCAACCTAAATTAAGCTATTAGGCAAAATAAAATTAATATAGTTCTTGACAAAAGGTAAACTATGTAGTTCCAATTGTGTAAAGTAGTTAAATTGGATTATTATTCAAATAAATTGCTAGTAAATATTTACGAGCAGAAATGATCAAGCTATTAGAAGATAAATGTGATGTATGAATGTGTGTGTTAACCCGCCTTTTGGTATGGAAGTACACATGCAGATTTAATCCAACAGACTTCATGATCATAAATGCAGAAAGTCTAGAGAGATGGTTAATAGGATTGAAGTTTGATTATATTTGAAACAATGGACTGTAGCTGAATGGGTTTGGATGGACAATACTCAAAAAATGGCTAAGTATGGAAGCAGTACCCCTCTAGGATAGGAGAGGGATTAGAATATTCACTCTAAAAAAAGGATCGGAATAGAGGGATCAGAGTAAAGGGATCAAAGTAAAGGGATCAGATTGAGCAGGATGCATATAACATGTTATCCAGCCATTTGGCCCAGCTATATTCGAATTGACTAGACAAGTTAGACTCGACTGTCATCGGGATCGACAAGTCAGATTACACGAAACCTAGAGATCATGCACAGATGATAATATGAAGCAGTGGCAAAGCGAAAGCGAAAGACGGACTCAATAAAATGCTAAATATATGAACATGCACCATGTATTGAAAATGGATCAGGTACGATCCATATTTACAAATTATAGATCGTACCGTATCGATATTACAGTTCAACTCAGTGGAAAACGATCGATATATCAAAATCTACAGGTCGAATACACATGAAACTTTGAAAACATCAATATATTGAGGGGTGCAGCCCATCATATCGATCGTATGCCAAAAGGAGCCAACAAAAAGATCAGTGCCAATCGTTATTACAAGTGATGTGGGATCCGCGATTGATACTGTGACTTCTTTTGGATCTGGAGATTCTGCTGCCAAAATTTTAGGATGATATTTCGTCGTCTTCCTCTATAAATATAGACTTGATTGTTCATTTTCTGGGAGCTTCTTTCTACTTTACTCCATCTTCTATTTAGGCTACACTTCATCACTTTGATTACTGAAATTCGTATCATTGTAGCTGTAACAACAGTATAAACAAATAAATGATTATTTTTAAGTGGACGTAGGCCGGAGTTAGCCGAACCATTATAATTCCGTGTCTTTCTTTACTTGCTTTCTTAATGTTTTAATTTTGTTTTTCGTTTATTTCTCTTCATATTTCTGTGATTGGATTGGATATTGGTGCTTTTACATACAACTGGATGTTGTTGATCATTTATGACGCCAATATTTTGGTGCTTTCACTGAGAGAGATAGCCCCCGCGGATTTGGAATTCGGATTCGGAGTTTGAAAAAGATCTAAAGCTTAGATTTGGAGCTTGGTTAGATAATCAACAAGGAGAGCGCTATCGAAAAGGAGCATCATGGAGAGAGTCAGGAGGCTTGTTTTGGAGCTGAAGCTAATCAAACATCTATTTACATCACCATGGATGAAATGGAAACAATGATGGATGCTATGCAGGAAATGATGCTGAAAAGGCAGGAGGAGATGCGCAGAATCTACTCCGACAGATTGGACAAGCTGAGACACAGAACCAAGGAAATAGAGTAACAGGAGCTAATGAAAACTTAGATTAAGGAGTTGAAGCAGCAAGAATCGCTGGAGATCAGAACCGGAAACATGGAGACAGAGCAATTGGACAAAGGAATGTAACAGAGCAGACGCAGACAATCTCCGGCCATCTTAGAGGGATCGGCCACTATCCCCAAAGGATTGGGGGCATGCCCCGAGTCTTGTCGTTCGCGATGCTGGAGGATCTGCGGCCGATCCAATGGAGCTTGGTGCGAATTGAAATTTGGATGCTCGTACGAAGGAGTAAGTTTTGGAATTCCCTCGTGGACTTGGGGGCAGTTTGAAAATGATGATAGGAGACTACCGTTGGATGACAATGACGTGTTTGCAGAGATGATCAGGCGAACTATGTGTGGAGGTAGGGGTGTAAATCGGTCGGACCGGACCGGACAGAGGTGTGTTATGTTTCCGTCCTAATTAAAATCGGACCGGACAAATTTTGCTATCCTAATTCATGTCCTAAATGAAATCGGACGGATACGAACGTGTGTTTTTTAGCCACGGACTCGAACAAACACAGATAAACATTGTTATTTACTTCAAATTTTATGCTTTTTGATAGAGTTTCTATAATTTTTATTATTTTTATCAATATGTACAGAAGTATTAACATTTTATGGATCTTTACTCTATCACCAACCAAACAGTTGTCATAAATATTGCGAAGAACCTAGTGGATATGCTGAATTATAAGAAAATCAGACGAATTCAAACAAACACGAACCATACGTGATTTTTGCTCATACAAATTGTACTGTCCAAATTCATGTCCTAAATGAAAATCGGGCGATCTCGGATGGACGTTTTTCGGCTACGGACTCAAAAAGATATCGGACGTCCGTACAAAATTAATAGTCCTACATGAAGGATTGGTCAACAGGAATCTAGATGATGTAAATAGAAGTCCATTTACTCGTAATATCAGGAATGCTAAGAATCCACCAAAGTTTGAACTTCCAACGCTGAAAGTATATGACGAAAAGTCGGATCCAACTATGCATATGATGAGATATATATGGCACATGGAAGTACCGAAGCATCAAAGGAAGTCATGACATGATGTTTTCTCTTGTATATAACAGATGTAGCTACACTGTGGTTAAGGCAGTTGGAGAGCGGTTCTATTGGCACATGAACGGAATCTGTCGAAAGATTTATGAGGCCGTTCAGGGTTCACATTTCAAGACCCAAAAATACGATGAGTGGCATTATTGAAACAGAGGACCGGAGAGTCTCTAAGGAGTTTTCTAACACGATTTAATGCCACGGCGGTGTCGATGGATCATGTGACGACCCGTCCTTTTCGACCCTCGAAAATCGTCATAAATACACTACTGTATACTATGCCGACGATCGAGTGCCGGAAAAGACGGATTGCTGAGGAAAGAAAGGAGGTAGAAGAAGAGAAAACAAAACATCAGAATCTCACAATCGCAGCGGAATAAAATATAATAGATAATAACTGATCTTTACACAAAAAGAACTATATCTGTCTTATACATTACATCATCAGAATACATCACAATCAAAACAATTACCGGACAGTTATTTTAACTTGTCCTCACAAAGCTGACTATACAGCTTATACAGCACAGCGGAATACTTCAAATACGTGTGATACGTCTCGCCATCCAGCTCATTTCCCGAGCTCCACAACATCCTACCCTATAGATTATACCCGATCTGACCCGAGCATTATAATGAATAACACCCGAGTCAGTCTGTAAAACCAACGTGAGAAAATACACTCAATTTAATTATTAAAATTTCGAAATCCTTTGAAATCAAAGGTATCTTGTAATACCACGCCACAAATAAACATGTCGGGTTTTTACCTTACGGTAACCAAAACATTTTTTATAAAATCCTCTGATATTATAATAGTGCCTAAGTACAAATACTTATTCAAATAGCCAAAATTGTTACATTATTAAATGAGGCATTTCACCAGATGGACAAATTTTACAGTCCAATTAGTTTCTAGGACACCCATTCAAAGAAATTACTTTCAAGGCCAAAATCAGCAGAATAATTACTTTCAAGGACAAAGTCAGCAGTCCAATTACTTTCAAAGACATAATTTCATAGGTTTTTAGGCCATAAAAACTAATTATTTTGTGTTTTGTCCTTATTAATTGTGCGTCCTAGAAACTAATTCCACTTGCTAAAGAGACCCTTGTGGCTAATTTTCACTTATTAAATTTCAGCAATACTAGGCTCTACAATCAAAACCGTAAAAGGCGCGTAGGAAGAATGGATTTTCAACTAATTCCATAAATTGTTTCAATACTTTAAAAATAAAATCACTTTTATTTTTAAACACATTTCCATCTCCTTATATTCACTTTAAAAAATATATACTCAAATTATTTAAAATAAGGCTACTAAAATTACTTAAGTATAATAATACTTAAGAAATTCTATAAGAGTTTCCAAGCAAATTTAACCAAAATTTCCTTTTAAAATAAAGTTATTATATCAAATATTGTTAAATTTCCTTTAAAAACCCAATTCAATCAATTCTGTATTTTAAGATACCAGATTTTATTCATCCAAACCATAGCATCGAATAACTTAAAATTCCAATTCAATCCTATCACAGGATGTCAAATAACATATCACTGATTATGGAAATAATATTAATATTCTGGGGAATCCAGTTGGATCCCTTCAACCTGTTTCCCTACATCCACAGATGTTAGCACAATATAAATACCTATTCCACTTCGAGGTGGAATATCGTTGTATATGGGGCCATCCGCAATTATGCGGGGAGCATAGGGTCTCATCCGCTATACAATGCGGGAATATCAATCACTCCGATATATATATATATATATATATATATATATATATATATATTATCATATCCAAACCGATAATAATATTCACATTCAACCAACCAATCAATAATTTAAATTTTAACTATTTAAATTAACTAGTCAACGAGATGTGAGAGATATTAACTCACCTTGAATTCGTCGAGCGTTTCAATTTTAAATTAAATCGAGCCCGCTCGATTTATTCTAAAATTTTCGCAAGCTCCAATCGCCTTCGGATCTGCTGCAGCGTGTAGATCGCGTCGCTGCGATTTCGGCGCTTCCTGTTTCATCGGAATCTGACCATGATATAAATTAACTTTTTATTTTATATTACAAACCAAATCTAGCCGTTCAAAAGCAAGAAAAAACAAGGCCGCAGATCTTCTTCTTCACTCTCGTTCTCGAATGCCGTTCGAACCCAAAAATTACCAACCTAGGTTTTGCCGCCGCTCATCATACGAACGCCGAGAGCCCATCAAACCACTGCCACACGAAATGTCACTTCCACCTCCACCTATGCCCAGAAAATCACGAAGCTCGGCTACGCCAGCTTCTTGAAAAACGCGCTCGAATATCGCGCGTTCGTGGTCGATTTCTCGACGATCCACTCCACTATATTCGATCTTACCCGTTGAACAGGTAGATCTTGCTGAGCCATACAACTTCCTAGTTGGGAGTTTTCAAAAATATTGATTGGATCTTTCAAAAATTGAGGAACAAAATGGAATGTTTTCGGCCATTGGATTGTTTTGGTGGTGGCTAAGAAAGACCCTTAGGTTTTGGCTATAACGTGTATGTATACATGTTTATTAAATAATATTTTATCAATATTTCCTTCAATTAACAAGATTTTCGAACGAACACGAATTTAGACATGCTGCCTGGCGTTTACAGGGTTTTACCCGCATTCCGAATACAATGGAACGTGTTTCAGAGCCCAATCCAAATGTATGTGGAAGATAGCTTTTTGAATCAATTTAAGATATTATATTTTCGATTTTTAATGCAACGCGTTTCTCTCCCGTACGAACAAACGGTAACTCCAAATGCTGCGAAATTTGAACCCGATAATAATTAACTATTACGGATCCAATGGAACTGATTTCGTCGAATTCCGGGACTGTCCCGGAAGGCTATTTTAACTCGTCTATTAAATCGAGCGATTTTCAAAACCGTCGTAATCATTTAAAATTTCATTTTGAAAACTTTACTTAATTATAAATCATATAGTATTTATATTCATATCAGAAATCATTATGATTTATTTTAATTCAAAATCTGATTATTTACATTATTACTATATATATTAATTTTCACTATTAAATTAATTAATATGAATATTCCAATTTTAACTTATCGACCTTGGATTCCATCCAAAGGTCCAATATTAAAATCCTAATCCAACTAGACTTTAAATAAATTTTTAGAAATCATTTCCATATAAATATATACCTAGATTCACAAATTATCCAATTTCAAATATTAAATTATTATCCAAATCCAATTGAATTGCCATATTTAAAATTATAACTAAGCTTATTGATTTAACAAAAATTTCTTATTTCAAAATCAATTAACAATCCAATTCAACATTTAAAATAAATTAAATGTTCAAAATTATCGACCAAATTTTTTGGGTCGTTACATTCCTCCCTCTTTATAAAAATTTCGTACCCGAAATTTGCTAAGCTAGGATAAATTCTCCTAAACAATTAACTTACCCAAAACCCACTTAATTAAAACTTGCATTCATATCTAAGACCTCTTTAGTTTAAATCCAAAACCATTAACTTATATTCTAACTCAAAAACTTTGATTTCTAATACCGTTCCAAAAATCAACTTTCTAGTTATCAAAAATTTCCAAAAATTTTCTAACTTTCAAAATTTTCGAAACTTTTTGACAGTGTCTCTTTTGTACGGAGAGCCTTTTACAATATCACAGTAGATATAAATATATATACATCGACCCACACGGTCGGAAAAATAAAATATATCACAATATATTATCATTTCTTAACTTAATTGCGTAGGCGTACCTCAGATTAGCGTTTTATAAGCAAGCGGCTAATTTATTATGCATTTACGCGCTCCAAACTCTATCTGATTGCCTCCCGTACTTGTACTTACTCAAACAAGCATATAAGTTTCAACAATATGAAATTTTAACAACATTTCATTTATTTAACTAGCCAAACACATCAATTACATAGCCCAAACAAATAAACTTTATAATCCAACATGTTAACCATATATTATAAGAAATCATAAGGTTTCACCACTGTTTATAATTCTCTTCATAAATTCATATTTTATTTTATTCCACTCGAAATGATTAACAACCAAATTTTACTATATTCAATTCATATTTACCACGACCAACTCATATTCACTTCAATATAATTAACATGTGCCTTACTTACGTAAATTTACCTCTATTCAATTCCAAATTGATTCACAATCAATTTTATTTTGATTTATTTGCATCTCTTTTATGATTCACTTCCATTTATATGCAAATCCACTTAATTAAATTTCAGTATATTCCAATTGATTCAAAAACCAATTTTTAATTCACTTCTTTTAATTCATTTACTTTGTTTACGACAAACGACTAATTTCTATGCAAATTTGATGTTATTCAAGCAAATAACAATTACTTAAGCTTAAGATCGTTTTAAATTAATTCGAACTCAATTTATATTAATTTCATTCCATTCCGAATTATCCACAACCCAACATTCTCATTTTTATCACATTATTAATTTAAATCCCTACTCTTTCAGTTTCATTATCCAAACAAGTTCTATTCAATATTATTTCAATTAAATTAAATTTCCTTTTAGTTCAGTTCCTTTTTCAATTTAATTCAAGGTCAACTAAATTTTACTTAACCAGCTTAAATCCACTCCATTACTTTTACTAAATTAAATAAGGATTTAATTTCATTCAATATTATTTCAATTAAATTAAATTCCCTTTCAGTTCAATTCCTTTTTCAGTTTAATTCAAGTTCAAGTAAATTTTTATTTCCCAATGTATAGGTTCAAAACTTATTCACTTAAGCCCATTCACATTTTATATTTCACTTTATCTTATTCATTTCACATTTCATTTAGAATTAAAATTTTAAACTTTCCATTTCCTTATTCATAAGTTCACAACTTATTTACCTAAAATCTTATATTACTCACTTGAGTTCATTTACAAATTATATCCATAATCTGGATTATTTATTTCACTTAAGGACTCAAGTGTATTCATTAATTCTATAATCGTAACTTATACTTATTCAATTATCATACCTTTCCATTTAATATCCAATTTAATTCAGCCCAAACTTAAATTTTATTTAACTTATCTTAAGTTAAATCCCAATATATCCTATCCATCTTTATTTCTCAAGTTAAATTTTAATTCCAGGATTAAAATTTCATTTTCCTTTCTTATTTGGATCAATTTCATTTTATAAATTCAATACCGATCCCCATTGACTTTTCACATCATTTAAATAGAATTCCCAAAATTCAATTTCCCGGTTTTATTTCAAAACCATGTTGAAATCATAAATAACACATTCCCACTTGGTATATCAAATTATACCTTCTGATTTTTCAAAACAACTTGGTTTTACTAAAACAATTTTCCTTGGAATTTCAAAACAAACTTGTTCATCAAATAAGTCCAAACAATTAATCTTCCCAAACCATCTGGTAGCAATCCATCACTCAGAAACTCGAAAATGAATTCTGATGATGTGGTCATCATCATCAGGATTATTTTCCAACGACTGAAGTGAGTTTAGTGCTTCCTTACTTCCCATAATTTATTTTCCAAAATAGTACTCCATTATTTCTTTCAAACACTTTGGAAAACATTTCAAAATTTACAAGATTTAAAATTCCCAAAACTTTTTGTTCAAATTCATTTAAAAACATTTTCCAAAATTCTCGGTGTTTAAATTCTGGTTTAATTCAATTTTAGTTATGTTTCATTGTATTATTTCATACTTATATAATTCTATCAGGTTAACATCCAAATATATATAATAATTTCAGAAAATTATTTCTTTTATATCAAAATATAATTTTGGGTAAAATTATTTCATTTACCCACTTTAAAACAATACTATGTCGGTTTATCTTGTTTAAGAATTTAGAAACCCTTATCGATACGGTTGTACTTTCCGTGCCGATCGGAATTCATAAACACCCAACCGATAAGTCAACATAATATAAAAACAATTTTATATTCACTAACAATTACGCGCTCATAACTATTAATACACCTAACTCATTCTAGAGTACTATTGACTCTATCATTAATGAGTAATCCCCACCAGAGCCAAAGTTATCGCCAACCTAAGCTCTGATACCATTATGAGGACCCGTCCTTCTCGATCCTCGAAAATCGTCATAAATACACTACTGTATACTATGCCGACGATCGAGTGCTGGAAAAGACGGATTGCTGAGGAAAGAAAGAAGGAGGTAGAAGAAGAGAAAACAAAACATCATCAGAATCTCACAATCGCAGCGGAATAAAATATAATATATAATAGCTGATCTTTACACAAAAAGAAACTATATCTGTCTTATATATTACATCATCAGAATACATCCCAATCAAAACAATTACCGGACAGTTATCTTAACTTGTCCTCACAAAGCTGACTATACAGCTTATACAGCACAACGCAATACTCCAAATACATGTGATACGTCTCGCCATCCATCTCGTCACTTGAGCTCCACAGCATACTACCCTATACATAATACTCGGTTTGACCCGAGCTTTATAATAAATAACACCCGAGTTAGTCTGGAAAACCAGCGTGAAAAAATACACTCAACTTAATTATTAAAGTTCCAAAATCCTTGGAAATCAAAGGTATCTCGTAAGACCACGCCACAAATAAATATGTCGGGTTTTTATCTTACGATAACCAAAACATTTCTTATAAAATCCTCTGATATTATAATAGTGTCTAAGTACAAATATTTATTCAAATAGCCGAAATTGTTACATTATTAAATTCCAGCAATACTAGGCTCTACAATCAAAACCGTAAAAGGCGCGTAAGGAGAATGGATTTCCAACTAATGACTAGGCACTAGTGTACCACCTATAACGGTACTTGGTCTAAATCAGCATACCGAGGACCCCTCCGTTCCTCTGCAACACAAGACCGGACCACCCTTTACTGGATAGCCCAAGTAAAATCACCCCGCGGTTGAGATCAGCAACCGTCCACCCAGCCGAATAAAAAGGGACCTCTAGACAGGGATGACCTTATCCTAATTGGGTGCTACTCACATAGCCTTGCTGCATATTCCCTGATTTTCAGTCATTCCCGGTTGATGAGGTTCCAAACTCAGCGTTACCGTTTTAGAACATTTCACTTAGAATGCTCACCGTCTCCATGACGATGTTCTGAAAGCATTCATCCATACAAGTCCGTTCCGGGTTCAAACGAAACCGAAGGTACTACTCCTACTACATCCATTTTGGAATCACCCTAGTAGCGATTAGCCCTTGCACTTCACTGCTCCATCTTCGACTACAGGCTCTTGTCTTCATCACGAAAACGTACTCGTTGGATCGAAGTGGTTTTCGGATCTCAAATCCGATCCCGGTCTCTTCGAAACAACATTCGCTATTTTCCGGTAAACTCAACCCCGGTTCTTTAGAAATACTCGGACGAGAATAAGATCAGAGTTCACCTCTTAACCGTTAGTGGATGGATTTCGTTATAAACGTCCTAGAAGAACGAACGAGTTTATACGTAGTATAGCACCTCGAACGGTAACTGTACCATATAATTCTCATACCTCTTCTAGGTATTCCAAAGTTATATTTGGATCCAGATTTGATAGTCGGTTATTTAACTATCAAATAAACAATCAATTCAACCAAATTATTTTATTTCCACTAGAAAACTTCAAGTCTCATAGAAATCAGATTTTAATAATTTAAATCACTTTATCTAAAAATATATACTTAAAACATTTAAAAATAAAAGTACTTAAATTACTTTACTCAAATGATAGTTATGAAATAATAATTCTTCAAGTAAAACTTAAGCCACAAACTATTTTTAAAATAAAGGTTTTGTATAAAGTATAAATATTAGAAAATTTTCCTTTAAAAAGATAATACTAATTTAACTTTAAAAATAATTATTACTAAAATAAATTTGGAATAATATTTACTTTAAAATTCTAAAACAATTAAAAGTAATAAATTTCTCCAAAACATTCCTTTTAAACAATTTTAAAACCCTAAACTTATACATAAAAAATTTCCTTCGAAAATAAACTTGGCCTTCATGTGAATTACACTTCCATTTCAATATATCCCATATAATCCTTATAAATCCTGCTCGATTTATCCCAATTTAATTTACGTCTCAATTCCGTAAAAATTTTCAATACTTTAAAAATAAAATCACTTTTATTTTTAAAATACATTTCCATCTTCTTATAATCACTTTCAAAAATATACACTCAAATTATTTAAAATAAAGCTACTAAAATTACTTAAATAAAATAATACTTAAGAAATTTTATAAGAGTTTCCAAGTAAACTTAAACCAAAATTTCCCTTTATAATAAAGTTATTATATCAAATATTTGTTAAATTTCCTCTAAAAACCCAATTCAATCAATTCTATATTTTAAAATACCAGATTTTATTCATCCAAACCATAACATCGAATAACTTAAAATTTCAATTCAATCCTGTCACAGGATATCAAATAACATATAACTGATTATGGAAATAATATTAATATTATGAGGAATACAGTTGGATCCCTCCAACCTGTTTTCCTGCATCTACAGATGTTAGCATAATATAAATACCTATTCCACTTCGAGGTGAAATATCGCGGTATATGGGGTCATCTGCTATTATGCGGGACGCATAAGGTCTCATCCGCTATATAATGCGGGAATATCAATCACTCCAATATATATATATACACACTACTTTATAAAATATCATATCCAAACTGATAATAATATTCACATTCAACCAATCAATCAATAATTTAAATTTTAACTATTTAAATTAACTAGTCAACCAGATGTGAGTGAGATTAACTTACCTTGAATTCGTTGAGCGTTTCAATTTTAAATTAAATTGAGCCCGTTCGATTTAATCTAAAATTTTCAGGAGCTCCAATCGCCTCCGGATCTGCTGCAGCACGTAGATCACGTCGCTGCGATTTCGATGCTTCTTGTTTCGTCGGAATCTAACCATGCATGCAAAAGTTATGCAGTTTTAAAGATTTGGAATTAAATTATATAAATTAACTTTTTATTTTATATTACAAACCAAATCTAGCCGTTCAAAAGCAAGAAAAAACAAGGCCGCGGATCTTCTTCTTCCCTCTCGTTCTCGAATGCCGTTCGAACCCAAAAATTACCAACCTAGGTTTTGCCGCCGCTCATCATACGAACGCCGAGAGCCCATCAAACCACTGCCACACGAAACGTCACTTCCACCTCCACCTATGCCCAGAAAATCACGAAGCTCGGCTACGCCAGCTTCTTGAAAAATGCGCTCGAATATCGCGCGTTCGTGGTCGATTTCTCGACGATCCACTCCACTATATTCGATCTTACCCGTTGAACAGGTAGATCTTGCTGAGCCATACAACTTCCTAGTTGGGAGTTTTCAAAAATATTGATTGGATCTTTCAAAAATCGAGGAACAAAATGGAATGTTTTCGGCCATTGGATTGTTTTGGTGGTGGCTAAGAAAGACCCTTAGGTTTTGGCTATAACGTGTATGTATACACGTTTATTAAATAATATTTTATCAATATTCCCTTCAATTAACAAGATTTTCGAACGAACATGAATTTAGACATGCTGCCTGGCATTTATAGGGTTTTACCCGCATTCCGAATACAATGGAACGTGTTTCAGAGCCCAATCCAAATGTATGTGGAAGATAGCTTTTTGAATCAATTTAAGATATTATATTTTCGATTTTTAATGCAACGCGTTTCTCACCCGTACGAACAAACGGTAACTCCAAATGCTGCGAAATTTGAAACCCGATAATATTAACTATTACGGATCTAATGGAACTGATTTTGTCGAATTCCGGGACTGTCCCGGAAGGCTATTTTAACTCGTCTATTAAATCGAGCGATTTTCAAAACCGTCGAAATCATTTAAAATTTCATTTTGAAAACTTTACTAACTTAGTTATAAATCATATAGAATTTATATTCATATCAGAAATCATTATGATTTATTGTAAATCAAAATATGATTACTTACATTATTACTATATATTAATTTTCACTATTAAATTAATTAATATAAATATTCCAATTTTAACTTATCGACTTTGGATTCCATCCAAAGGTCCAATATTAAAATCCTAATCCAACTAGACTTTAAATAAATTTTTAGAAATCATTTTCATATAAATATACACCTAGATTCACAAATTATCTAATTTCAAATATTAAATTATTATCCAAATCCAATTGAATTGCCATATTTGAAATTATAACCAACCTTATTGATTTAACTAAAATTTCTTATTTCAAAATCAATTAACAATCCACATTCAACATTTAAAATAAATTAAATGTTCAAAATTAACGATCAAATTTTCCAGGTCGTTACAGATCGACTACATCCATCTATGGTTTTGATGACAGTTGTATCGGGATTACTGATGGTACAGATTTCAAGAAGCAGAAATGTTCATGTGGCAGGAAGAAGCATGAGCCAATAGGCTGGAGGTGAACGCTGTGCAAAGCGGAGGATCATCAGGAGATGCAAACAAGAATGATAAAGGCAAACAAAAACTAGATGATAGATATGATGAGATGAAAATGAGATGGAAAGAGCGGGAGTCGAAGTTCTCATCCTACTCGGATTTGACGATAAGCTTAGAACAGATTTATCTAGACATTAGGGGGCAACTACCCCATCAAAAACCAGCAAGGAGGGATCCTACGGAACGACATATGTTTGGAAAGTACTGCTTGTTCCCCGAATTGAATGGGCACCACGGATGAATGCAAATATTTAAATGATTGATTGAGGAGCACGTCGGGAACGACAAACTGCCACAGTACGTGAGGAATCAGATAGTGGAGGTGGAACATGAGCAGCCGCCGTCCCGATCGAATGGAAACGTGAATGGCACTGGATCGGGGTCATGGATCATCATCAACTGACCATGATCGTAAGGGCCAAGTTCAGGACTTGGACTTCGGCCGTAATCACAACAATAAACTCTATAATAAGGTGGCTAAGTCGCTTATGCATGTACAAGATCGAGGAAAGTCCCTAGGCATGCTCTGAGATGATGATGAACCGTCATGTCCGGAGAGGCACCCTTTGGCTTTTTTAGTTTTTTGGATTTCTGGATGTATGAACTCTTATTTATTAGATTATTTATGATGTGCATTACTGCGACAAATAAAAAAGGACGCGATTATTGTTCCGTACGGAGTGACGGTGCGGTAACCGCAAGACGCGAGTCCCTTCGCCGGAGAGCGATAAAATGGACTCGTACATGGATTAAGTCCTCGACCTGAGAGGTAAGGCCGGAGAATAAAATCCAGCAGGACGTCAGGTATGGATTATGCCTAATAAGGAGTAGGCCGCTTCGCTGGAATGTGACCGACCTACTTGGGTCATCGAGTATGGACTATACTCGGCAATGGTCTGAATAGACCACTATAGGTCTAGGACTTAGGCCAAGACACCATTTAATGTTCAGAGACATTGAACTGAAATATACGAAATAACGCCGCTTCGTTGGAGAGCAACATGATCGGCTTACTTGGTCGAGTATAGATTGTGCTCGGCAAGGACTCGGAGAGGTCACAAATTTGGATATCAACTTCGAACAACCATACATTTGGATATGAACCCAAAGCGGTCATGGATTTGGATATGGACCTGCAGTGGTCCCAGATTTGACTAACGACCAGGTGAGGTCGCGGGGATTTGGATAAAACGATCCAAAGAGATCGCGGAATTGCAATGGATACGGAATTGAATATTGGCTTAGAATGGTCATGGATTTCACTAACGATCCGGAGAGATAATGAATTTGGATTGGCAACAAATTGGATTCAGATTGGATTTATGGCTATCGATGGATTATGAACTTCAGATTTTGGATTTACGGAAATTCAAAACACACATTCCTATCGCAAGACATGTTTTGAGGGGTAAAGTGTTAACCCGCCTTTTGGCAAGGCAATACACATACAGATCTAACCCAACTGACTTCATGCTCATCAAGGCAGAAAGCCCGGAGAAATAGTTATCTGGATTGGAGATCGATTATATTTAAAACGATGGACTATAGTTGAATGGATTCAATGGACAGAACTTAGAAAATGGCTAAGTATGGATGTAGCACTCCCCCTAGGAGAGGGATCAGAATAGTCACTCTATAAAAAGAGGTCGGAATGGAGGGATCCGAGTAGAGGGATCGGATTGGACAGGATGCACATAACATGTTATCTAGCCTTTTGGACCAGCTATATTCGAACTGGCTAGACGAGTTAGACTCGACTGTCATCGGGATCGATAAGTCAGATTAACAATCATGAAACCTAAAGATCAGGCACAGATGATATGAAGCAGTGGTGAAGCGAAAGCGAAAGATAGACTCAATAGAACGCTAAATATATGAAAATACACCATGTACTGAAAGTGGATCAGGTACGATCCATATTCACCAATTATGGATCGTACCGTATCGATATTACAGTTCAACTCAGTGAAAAACGATCGATATCTCAAAATCTACAAGTCGAATATACATGAAACTTAGGGAACATCAATATATTGAAGAGTGGAGCCCACCATATCGATCGCATGCCAAAAGGAGCCAATAAAACGATCGGTGCCAATCGTTATTACAAGTGATGTGGGACCAGCGGTCGATACCGTTACTTCTTCTGGATTTGGAGATTTCGCTGCGGAAATTTCATGAAGATATTTCGCCGTCTTCCCTTATAAATGCAGACTTGATTGTTCATTTTCAGGAGGCTTCTTTCTGCTTCACTTCAACTTCTATTTAGCCTACACTCCGTCACTTTGATTACTGAAATTCATATCATTGTAACTGTAACATCTCTATAAATAAATAAATGATTACTTGAAGTAGATGTAGCTGGAGTTAGCCAAACCACTATAAATCTGTGTCTTTTTTTACTTACTTTTTTATTGTTTTAATTTTGTTCTTCATTTATTTCTCTTTATATTTCTGTGATTGGATTGGATATTGATGCTTTCACATATAACTAGGCGTTGGTGTGTAATAGTTATATGTAATAATTTTTAAAACTAAAGTTTAGTGTTCCTCTAAATGTTGAAGAAGTTTTTAGGTATATTATCAATTTGTTCTTGCTACGTGTTCGTGGTTGGAGTTAGAAATTCTCCTTTTAAATAATATCGGCCAAAAATTACAACTTATAATTCAATCATGTTGGTTCCAATAGAAGGATACATTTTAAAATAGGTCAATGTGGTCTTTGACTTTTCATAGCTCACAAGGATTAGTTAAGATGGCTATTATTACTATTTTGGTACGTCGTAAGAAAATTTCTTATTTCTTGGCATCTTAATTGAATTCAGGACCGGCCAATTGTTTTTTGTGTAATTTTCATGTGAAAATTTGCTTTCTTTGACATGGGTGAAGCAAAAGTTTTCCATTTATATTGGCACACTGATCAATACACAAAATTAACTAAAATTCAAAAATGAACATGGGTGCAAATATGGTAGTATCACAACCAATAATATCCGTCAAGGTATCGTCAAGATAATAATTGTAAATGTCAGGTATATTTTAGCAAATAAATGATCGATATCTATTGTTTCATTATGCCTTGGATGTAAATTCGATGTCAAACGCTATTCTTGCTATTGATTATTTATTTCTTTATTCAAATATTGGTATTAAAACGAGTACTTGTTAAATTAACAAAATTTACGTTTTTTAGATTTATCAATTATAAATGTGTGATCGAAAATTTGAATTTTTTTTGGATCATATATCCGTTTGGAAAATATTTCGGATGTGGTGCAAAACCTAATTCATACAAGTATACATTGATGAAAATGGGCAATGCTTGAAATCTCTTAGAAAATACCATCATCACACGCCACGGTCAACTGGCTAATACACCGGGATGTCAAATGAGAGGTGCAAGGGTTGATTCCCCATATGGGCATAAATCTCTTTGAGTTGATCATGTGCTGTGGGGTTTGACCTAAGTGTAAAAACAAAAAAATCCCCACCATCCCAAGTCCATAATTTTAAGGTTTTTTCGGTCTTTCAAGTTGAGAAATGTTTAACATCATGGAGCACTTACTACATTATTTTTGTTCTCAGTTAAGTATTACTGTTAAGCTTTAAGTACTAATTAAGTGCTTATTCAACATCATCATCTTCCCAGTGCACAAGGTTTCCGCTCAAGCAGGATCTGCAGTTGTACACAGTTCTACCTCCATTACTAGAGAGATTATTTTGGAGACTTGATCAATATATACCCAGCGTCCACAAAAATTGAATCCAAGGATGCACGGATAAAGCTCGATAGACAAATATTCAGAAAAACTGTACCGTGTATAATATGTATTTTAATATATGCCCAAAAAGAAAAGTAGTAAGTGCTTATCAAAATTCTTGATGTTCATATTATAAAACATTCAATAAGCATAAAATTCTAATAGCAAACAAGCACATTCAACTATATTTATTATTTGAAACGAACAGACTTAGTTGTCTAGATCCACATTTTCATCATCCTCATAATCGCCATCCTCCTCCGCGGCCGCGTCCTGATACTGCTGATATTCTGCCACCAAATCATTCATATTACTCTCTGCCTCTGTAAACTCCATCTCATCCATTCCCTCTCCAGTGTACCAATGCAGAAAAGCCTTCCTTTTAAACATAGCAGTAAACTGCTCACTAACCCTCCTAAACATCTCCTGAATTGAAGTCGAGTTCCCTATAAAAGTTGACGCCATAGCCAACCCTTTGGGAGGAATATCACAAACACTGGACTTCACATTGTTAGGAATCCACTCAACAAAGTAAGAAGAGTTCTTGTTCTGTACGTTGATCATTTGTTCATCGACCTCTTTGGTGCTCATTTTGCCACGGAACATGGCTGAGGCCGTGAGGTATCGTCCGTGCCGTGGGTCGGCTGCACACATCATGTTTTTGGCGTCCCACATTTGTTGGGACAATTCAGGGACGGTTAGGGATCGGTATTGTTGGGAACTGCGTGAGGTGAGAGGGGCAAATCCGACCATGAAAAAGTGGAGGCGGGGGAATGGGATTAGGTTCACTGCCAGTTTACGTAGGTCAGAGTTTAGTTGGCCTGGGAAACGTAGGCAGCATGTGACTCCGCTCATTGTTGTTGATATTAAGTGGTTCAGGTCCCCGACTGTAAGGAGAGATTCAATATTGATTTAATTAACCGTTAAAAACGATTATTATTATTATCTAATAAAGGGGGAAAGAAAAAACATTGCCTTGGACTACTTTGTAAAATGATATTAGGTGAATTATGCTTATAATTATCAAATGAGATTATTAAGCTTTAAGAAAAAATCACACTTTGTTAAATAGATAAGCTACCGGTTATGCCAGAGAAAATAGAAAATGATAATAAAATTACCATTTTAGAACTCTGTTAGGATGGGTGTATTTGTTGTTTTTATAATGCTGATGTAACCTTTTGTTTTAAAACCCATGATCAAATAATTCAGATGAAAAAAATAAAATAAAATAAAATCTAATGATGGAAGAAAGGAACTTACAACTAGGAGTAGTGAGTCTAAGAGTTCTGAAACAGATATCATAAAGAGCTTCGTTGTCGAGAACCATGCATTCATCAGCATTTTCAACAAGCTGATGAACAGAAAGGGTAGCATTATAGGGTTCGACAACTGTGTCAGATACTTTAGGTGATGGAAAAACAGAAAAAGTAAGCATCATCCGATCTGGGTATTCTTCCCGTATTTTGGATATTAGTAGTGTTCCCATTCCTGATCCAGTGCCTCCACCAAGTGAATGGCACACTTGAAATCCTACAATATCAAAAATAAACAAACTGAATTTGACTTTTCTATAAGCAAAAACTAAAAAACAATAATAAAACTGTCTAAATATTTAGAACTTATTTTGATCAATGAAACTGAGCTTTATAGACACCAAATTCATATACTTAGCTCTGAACCAATGTTTGTAAATAGTGGACCTATAAACATTAAAGCAACACACTCCCTTTCAATTCAGATTATTAACTGGAGAACATATTGCTTCTGATTAAATTTGAGGCCTACACCTTTGGTTTTTCATCTTTTAAGCTTTTGCCTGGTTTCCGGTGATATGTTAACAAGACAGCTTACAAGGAGTTTCTAATGAGGATTTTTGAAATGCAAACTAGATCAAAATTTGATATTCTTAACTAACGAAAAATAGGAATTCTATGTAATGAAAATTTTAGAATTAAAACTTTGTTTGGAGCTTTTTAAAGCCCAATAATTAGATTGTACCTATAAACTATAGGAGTTTTTTGTTTAGGTTATTAACAGAAGGATGTGTTGCTTATGTTAGGATTTTGAGGCTTGAAGCCTGTTTGGGAATAATTTTTTTTCTTTCATTAATCGCTTAAAAGAGGGTTTGATTTGTAACTTTGAAATAGTTTTGATGAAAAAAAGTAAGTGTATTTGGAATATTTTGATAGACCAGTAAAAAATTTGATAAAAACTAGTTATAAATTAATTTATAAACAGGTATTTTTAGTTAGATTTATGGTTTGTTTACTTCTTCGCTACTTTTAAAGTTAACAAAAAAAATTAAAAAAATAATAATAAATTGTCGATTCACATTATAAGTTGCAAACTTGTAACATATTTTTTCACTTATAAGCTACTTCAAATAATTTATTGGTCCTCTTATTTTTTCATCGCGGTGTTTTGTCGGATTAACCACTTATGGATCCAATTTCATTTGAGTTTGACAAATACATAGTGTAGACCAACTATAAGGATACCTTGCAAACAGTCACAATTCTCAGCCTCCTTTCTCACAATATCAAGCACAGAATCAATAAGCTCAGCACCCTCAGTATAATGACCTTTAGCCCAGTTGTTTCCAGCACCGGACTGACCAAACACGAAATTATCAGGCCTAAATATCTGGCCATAAGGGCCAGTCCGAACACTATCCATAGTCCCAGGCTCAAGGTCCATCAGCACTGCACGTGGCACAAATCTACCTGTACTGGCCTCATTGTAGTACACATTAACTCTCTCTAGTTGCAAGCTAGATTTGCCTACGTACCGACCGGTTGTGTCAATGCCATGTTCTTCGCAAACCACTTCCCAGAACTTTGATCCTATTTGGTTTCCACATTGGCCTCCTTGAATGTGCAGTATTTCCCTCATTTTTGTTTTTGTTGGTGTTAGAGTGTGGTTTGGTGTTTATATAGAACCATGAATATGAAGATGACCCACATTTAAAAATTATTGATGGTGGCTGTGATTTTTGTGAGTTTGTTACAATATGCGCCTTTGCCGGCAATTTCTCTTTCATGGTAGTATAGTATGAACTGAAGGTTTGTACAAAATGGTTTTGACTGAACTTCATTATGCCATGCATGCCGGCTTGTATTTGTTTAAGGATATTTTTCGATTTTGGTCTTTTTCCAAAGTTATTTACCTCGACGTTGTTTAGAACAGGCCAGTATTAGAAATCACTTTCCACCAACATGACAAAAGATGAAATAGCATTAGTGCATTTTTCTAATAAAAATTACATTGAAACTATAGAAGATATACTTTAAAATAAAAATGGTTACAGCAATAGAAATAGTTATTTTTTTACCATGCTACAGAAAGTGATCTATGTTTTGAATGTGCAAATATGTTTTGAAAAGTGGCTAAATGGATTAAAAGGACTTTGTATATGTTGATCTGGTTATTATAAGGTCAAATTAGCTGAAATATCTTTGTTGACTACTGAATTTGAGCATTACGTGACATTTGTATGAAGATGAGAATTAGAATAAACAGAGAAGTGTGTTTTCTCTGATATACTTTTGGTCATAATCCGAACCATCATGTTGAATGCATCCAAGCCCTTTAGCAGATCCAACGGTTGATATATCATCTATTTGCTTCTTTTGGATACTGGGCTTAAAGCCCAATTTACTCTTCTGTATTGTATAAATACTATTGTACAAAATCGTGTAACTTAGTTTGATTTATATAATAAAAACTCTCAATTGCTCAAATATCAATTGTATAAAGATTTCAGTTCTGTACTGTTTTTCTAACTTGGTATCAGAGCATACAAATTTGTGCAATCTGCACAAATTAAAATTGCAAGTCCATCAGTAAGATTTCATCACGTGGACTCCTCTCATCAAAGATTCAAAGATCTCTTCACTTGAGAGTTGTGGCTGTTTACCAATAGTCAGTGCCTCGCCAAAACACTGTTGGCTGCATCAAACTATCAGCAAAAGCGTTGAATTCTAAACCAAAAGAGCAAACCGATCAAGAATATCAAGAAAAAATCAAGAAGTTGAATCAGGGGCATCAAGAAAACTCATCAGAAGCAACTGGTTCACAAACAATCATTCAAGTTTCAACCACAAAAGATTCAACCATAAAAAAAAAAAATCATCATCTAAGTTTGCAAGAAGCCATCAAGATTCAACCACAAAAGATTTCTTGAAATTCTCAATTCAAAGTAAACTCAGGTTCAGAATTTACATACCAATTTCCTGTTGATCTGAATTATATCAATCATCATGTCCAATCTGGATGACATAACAAGCCCGATGACATCTCAAAACCAATCTCAATCAGATCCAGTGAATGATCTGATGAAGGCAATAATCAGGCCACAAAGTCAGATGATATCCATACAGCTTGATGAGTCAAATTTTCTGCTCTGGAAATTACAGGTAGAAACATCAATCAGGGGTTATGGATTAGAAGACTATGTTTTTGGTACAAAAATCACTCCACCAAAGTTTGTTAAAGATAGTGAAGACAAACTAGTACCAAATCAAGAATACATAGCACACCAGAGGCAAGACAGTCTGGTATGTGCTTGGATGATGTCATCCATAAGTGCATCAATCTTACCACAGCTTATAGGGTGCAAAACTGCCCAAGAAGTATGGACAACGATTGAAAGAAACTTCACATCTCAATCATCTGCAAGAATCATGCATCACAGAAGACAACTACAAAGTATTAGAAAGAATGACATGACAATGAATGAATATTTGCTCAAAATCAAGAACTTATGTGATCAACTAGCATCAGCAGGTCACAGAGTATCAGAATCAGAGCATGTTCTGCACATAATTAGTGGATTAGACAATGATTACGAAGCTGTTGTGGCTATCATTTCCACTATGGAACCTACACCATCATTACAATTTGTATATTCTACTCTTCTCTCACATGAAGGAAGAGTAGAACATAATAAAGCAATCAGTTCAGATATCTCTGTCAACTACACATTCAACAAAAGCAAACAATATTCTAACACCAGAGGACAATTCAACAATTTGCAAAGAGGTGGAACATCCCACAGAGGAAGAAGAGGAGGCAGAAGCAACTCCAGCAATAAAATAAGATGTCAAATATGTGAAAAATATGGTCATGGAGCAAATAAATGTTATTTTAGATTCAACAAAAACTATACTCCAGCACAACAAGGCAGCAGCACAAATATAAACTTAGTGACTGTACCAAAAGACAACAACTCAACTCAAGCAGAGGTCTTAAACACTGAGTCAGCAACAAATGATGATACTGCAGATGACTGTTGGTACCCAGACTCAGGAGCCACCAATCACATAACAAATAATCTCAACAATTTGAACTTGGGAAACAGAGAATATAAAGGTACGCAAAATCTTTCTGTTGGCAATGGTAAGACTGTGCACATTACACACACTGGAAATGCAAGTATATTGGGATCCAAACAACTTATTCTGAAAAACTTGTTAAGGGTTCCCTCTATTAAGAAAAATCTAATGAGTGTTTCCCAATTTGCAAAAGACAATAAAGTATATTTTGAATTTTATCCTGAAACATGCATAGTTAAAGACATACTAACTCAACAAATTATCTTGCAGGGTAAAGAAAACAATGGTCTGTACAGATTTGATTTTTCAAATCCAAAAACCTCTAAAAATGAGGAAAATTCTCTTGTATTGACTGTTACTAGTGATTCTAAAAACAGTAATAAATTTGAGTTGTGGCATCGCAAACTGGGACATCCCAGCATGAAAGTTGTAAAACATGTTATGAATAGTAATAACATTTCATTTAATAATGTCTCTGATTCTTATTTTTGTACCTCTTGCCAATTGGGAAAAAGTCATAAACTTGCATTTCCAGATTCTCACACAAATTACACAAGGCCACTTGAATTAATTGCTAGTGATCTATGGGGACCAGCACCCATTAGCTCTGATTATGGTTACAAATACTACATATCTTTTATAGATGCTTATTCAAGATTTGTGTGGATATACATGCTAAAGTCTAAGTCAGAAACCAGTAATATTGTGACACAGTTCATTACCAAGGTTGAAAACATGACTGGAAACAGTGTATGTACTTTTCAGTCAGATGGTGGAAAAGAATTTCTTCCTTTAAAAAGTTTTTTTGAAAGAAAAGGAATAAACCATCGAACTACATGTCCATACACATCAGAGCAAAATGGTATTATTGAAAGAAAACATAGGCATATCGTAGAAACTGGTTTAACTTTACTTGCTCAAGCCTCAATGCCTCTAAAGTTTTGGCCAGAGGCATTTAATACTGCTGTACACTTGATAAATATACTTCCAACAAAAATTCTCAAGTACAAGTGTCCACAAGAAGCATTAACTAGAATAAAACCAGATTATGAGCATCTAAAAATATTTGGATGTCAATGCTTTCCTTGCTTAAGACCTTTTAATAAACATAAATTAGATTTTAGGTCTACCCCTTGTACTTTCTTAGGATATTGCAACAAACAAAAAGGGTACAGGTGCTTAGACAGCAAAGGAAAAATATATATATCTAGGCATGTGAAATTCAATGAGCAGGTGTTCCCTTTTAGTAATGCTGAAATCAAGACCACTGAAAAAATAAGAAGTACAAGGTTCATTCTACCTGATCTACCTGATGAGATGGAAGCTCAGCCTTCAACACAGCCTGTAAAAAATGTTATTAGCACAAGCTCTCAACATACCATGACTGCTAGAGAGTCAGGTCAAGAGCAAGCTGCACATGAAGATGATAACATCAGTCAGAATCTCCAAAGTCAAGAAGCAAGCAGCACAAGTCATGATCATGACATGGTCTGCAGTAGATCAGACAACAGTTCAGACAATACAATCAGAAATAATATCAATACCCATCCAATGTTAACTAGAGCAAAATGTGGTATTTACAAACCAAAAATTATCAACAATATGGTTCTTCAGGAAGAACCTTCATCTTACATAGAAGCTACTCAAAGTGATAAATGGAGAGCAGCTATGCAAGATGAATACAATGCTCTAATTAACAAAGGAACCTGGAAACTGGTTAATAAACCAGCAAACAAGAATATAATAGGATGTAGATGGATTTTTAAATTAAAGAAAAATGCTGATGGCTCAATTTCTAAACACAAAGCAAGGCTTGTTGCAAAAGGGTACTCACAACAATATGGGTTTGATTTTTCAGAAACCTTTTCCCCTGTTGTGAAACCCTCTTCAATCAGAGTTATTTTAACAATAGCCTTGAATAGAAATTGGACCATCAGACAATTAGATGTTAATAATGCCTTTCTTAATGGTGTGTTACAGGAAGAAGTATTTATGGAGCAACCAGAAGGATTCATTCAAAAATCAGACAAAGAGATGGTGTGCCAACTCAGTAAAGCAATTTATGGATTAAAACAAGCCCCAAGAGTCTGGTTCAACAAGCTCAAATCAACACTTATGAAATTTGGCTACAATTCTTCAAAATCTGATAACTCCATATTCATTAAAATTAATAATGTATCCACTACTTATATACTAATTTATGTTGATGATCTTATTATTACAGGGAGCAATGAATCAGAAATTAAAAAACTCACAGCATTGCTCAATTCAGAATTCTCAATTAAGGATCTGGGAGACTTGAACTACTTTCTAGGAATTGAAGTACAAAGAATTTCAAATTCTGAAATGCATCTCAATCAAAGAAAATACATTTCAGAAATATTATCAAAAACCAAAATGGATAAAGCAAACTCTCTACCAACTCCAATGATTGTGAATCATCAGCTTTCTAAGTATAAGGGTGAAGCAATTCAAAATGTCAAACAATACAGGAGCATAGTAGGTGCACTTCAATATGTGACTATAACAAGACCAGATATAGCATTCTGTGTAAACAAAGTTAGCCAGTACATGCAGAATCCTACTGATATTCACTGGAGAGCTGTAAAAAGAATTCTCAGATATTTAAAAGGAACAATTGATCATGGTCTTATCCTGAAAGCAAGCAGCACTCTTAACATAAATGCATATGCAGATGCTGACTGGGGGACTGATATAGATGATCGTAAATCAACTTCAGGCTACTGCATCTATTTAGGTAAAAATCCAGTATCATGGAGTGCTAAAAAACAAAACACAGTGTCAAGATCCAGCACTGAAGCTGAATTCAGATGTGTGGCAAGTACAGCAGCAGAAGTTTTGTGGTTAGAATCACTTTTAACTGAACTCAACATCAAATCAGATAAAGCTACAATCTGGTGTGACAACGTTAGCGCAATTTCTCTAACATCTAACCCAGTTCTTCACTCAAAAACTAAACATATAGAGCTAGACCTCTACTTTATCAGAGAGCAAGTTATTAGCGGAAAATTAAGAGTAGGATACATACCATCGCCGCATCAAAAAGCGGACATACTTACAAAACCATTATCGATGTCAAATTTCTCCAGATTAAAAGAAGAGCTCAATATTGATGTCGCTGACCCTAGTAGAAGATCTCAGAGGATAATCTTCATACCAGAATGATAAGTTTGATGTTCCATTTTTTGCAGAAGAGGCCGCCGCCATGTTTTTCAATTTCGTGCAAACCCTAGCTACTCTGGTTTGAGGGGGGGAATTAGAATAAACAGAGAAGTGTGTTTTCTCTGATATACTTTTGGTCATAATCCGAACCATCATGTTGAATGCATCCAAGCCCTTTAGCAGATCCAACGGTTGATATATCATCTATTTGCTTCTTTTGGATACTGGGCTTAAAGCCCAATTTACTCTTCTGTATTGTATAAATACTATTGTACAAAATCGTGTAACTTAGTTTGATTTATATAATAAAAACTCTCAATTGCTCAAATATCAATTGTATAAAGATTTCAGTTCTGTACTGTTTTTCTAACTATGAGACAATATTATGCTGGCCGGCAAAACCATCAAATTATTGTCAATTGTACGTTGTACGTTTAAAGCACTAGCCAATAGTTCATATTGCCGTAATGTTTCTTTTTTTCATGTTCCTTGCATATGGATTGGAAAAGACATGGTATGGGGTCAAAAAAAAAAAAAAAAACGGATAAAGGTTGGTGGAAAAAAAGAAATTTATGTTTCTAGATATACACACTTAATCATGATTTTTTTCTTAATAATATATGATGCAAAGGCTATTCAAATATTAATCAGCGAAGATTAGTAGTTTATGTAAAATTAGTGGGTGAAAGCCGACATGGTTTAAGATGCAAACAAGCTTTATGCATATAGTAGCGATTCTGAATGATGCATGTGTTATGCTTAAATTTTTGAAATAAGTAAGCAGTTATCTTGAGTAATTTATATCTATCTGAATGGTAACATAATGCAATACTATTTTTATACAACTGGATAAGTATAATGTGTTACAACTGTTTATGATAATAGATTATAAGTAGAAACTCCTTAGGAAAATTTATTTCTAATAAGTGATGATTAATGTTTCTAACAAGTATCTGTTTCTGATAAGTGATGATTCATGTTTCTAACAAGTATAATCTATTTTTATATAAATGAAAAAGTATAACGGACAAGATAATTTCTAATAAGTGAGAATTAATGTTTAGTAAGAGTCTGTTTAACAACAATTTATTTTAAAACCCCTTAAAACAAGTTTTTAACAGTAATTTCTTAGTAGTTCCAAATACGTGTTTGGATGTAGTTTGACTTTTAAGTAGAAGTGAGGTTGAAATTGCTTATGAAATTGCTCCATAAGTCATAAGCATCATTTAGTTGCTTCTCAAACTATTACTTGTTACCTGCTTTTGCAATTTACTTGTGAGAAGTTCTCAAACACTAAAATTGAAGTGAGTTATATGTAAGTAGTTTTGACTACTTTTAAGGAGTGGCCCAACATACGTTAAACATGCCAAGAAGGTAATTATGTTGAATTTACAAAATGAATCAGTCTACATTTGTTTAGTTTGGGTACAATGAATATATCATTCATTTTATCATAGACAATAGTAGTAGATATATAAAATGAAATCCCTACCTTTTTCCAGCTAATGTGATGAACTGGCTGTTGTCTTAATCTTCAATATCAATTGTTTTATTCCCTATTTAAACAGTACTCTTTAATGCATCTTATAGTCATTTGGTCCTTGTATTTATATTGATTACCAACCAAAACAGTATTGTGACCATATTATTCAATTGATGATGTCATGTGACACTAACATCAGGTATGGCTTTAACCTAAATCACCAAACCATTAGCACACTACCTGGTCAACAAAACACTAGTTTCCATTGATTGATATACAATAAAATACTGTGTTTTTTGGTATTACCCAACCTATTCAACCAATAAAAACAACTGTTTTGTTAGTATCAGTTGAATTTTGATGACACTATATGTAGAGTTGAAGAGGTCAGAAGTAGCTTGACAACAGAGAAAGCGGTTCGTGAAAAGAAGCTATGGAGCTAGAGTTATCGCGGTTTGAAGCTGGACATGTCACAGGCTGACAGAGGGATCCGAACGTCTGGAAGAAAAGTTCCAGATGTCTGGATATGGATATAGACGTCTGTTTGAAAAGCCACAGGCTTCTCTAATCAACCCGAGAGTTTGGCTAGACGTCTGGTTGTCTGATGCACACACGGACGTGTGTTGAGTCAGATGCCTGGATAAAAAAATCCAGACGTCTAGTTGTCTGATGCACACACAGGTGTGTGTTGAGTCAGACGTCTGGATAAAAAAAAAAATTTAGATGTCTGGTTGGCCGGTTGAAGACAGTTTTGACCCGGTTTGTTGAGCAATGTTGTGAAGGCTTCCAAAGGCATTTTGGGTATTTGTCTGGGTGGAAATTCTTTCTATATAAGCTATTTTCAAAATTCAAAGAAAAAGAGATTTCAAGGGTTTTGGTAAGGGTTTATCCAATCAAAATATGGTTTATCTAAACCTAGTTTTCTTCAATTCTATTTTCCACAAATCTATTCTCTAAATATATTGATCATTTTAATCAATCTCTTGTACTTTTCATTGGCAATTAATAATTTTTTTCTCTCAAAGTGGATGTACACTACAAGACATTAGTGGAACCGCTATAAATCGTGTGCGATTTAGTTTTCGTTATTGCTTGATTTTATTGTTTGTTTGATTATTATGATTTGATATTATTTAGATTGGTTTGAGATTTAGGATCGAGTTATTGATAGGTTGTTTTTGCACCTCTTACAACGATCTCGTCTTCCATCGTGCTTTGGAGTTTAGGTTAGTGTGCTTTAGTGTGTGAATTTCATAATAGTATCAAAAAAATTGTACTTTTAAAACCACCAAAACATTTACGGTTTTTTTTTTTTTTGAAATGTGCACTGAACCCCCCAAACCACACACTCCCCCCTCTCCTCAATTTTGAACTTTACATTGAAACGGGGTAAGTAAGAACACATCATACATTACATCCATGAAATGTTTGAAATTTTGGACTGTCCTTTTTAAACATTCAAAAATAATAGCTATTACATAAAAATCTAATGATTTGAAATAGACCATATATTTAGCAAGGTTTGAGGTTTCGACCGAAACACGGAGATTCCGGTCGTTCCATTTAGGTTTCGATAGGGACCGAAACGAATCCAACCCGAAATCCAATTCGATAATCAAATTTAAAATTGTAACTTAAAAAACATATAAATTCACTAAATATGTGAATGGTTTAACTAAAAAAGTTGATAAAGAAATAATGTATTAATACTTTTTAGTGTTATAAATATTTATAATTAATCTGTATTGTTCTTTTATATCTTATTTTTCAGTCAAATATAATTTAGACGTTTTGTTTCAATAAATTAAACAAATATATGTGTAATTATTGAAAAATAAACAACGACATCCGAAACTAGAATCGAAAGAAAACTTACGAATTACATCGAAATTCCTAAAATTATAAAAGACCGAAACCGGGATCTCGAACCTTGGTATTTAGCAACCGTCAATTAGCTGAAATGCACCACTATTCTGGATCATTAAATATTTGGCCAAATGGTTGTAAGTCTTATAGTGCAAGTCCACTTTATAAAAGTTGGAATGAAATCGATTCCAGTCACACATATAGTCATATACACAACTTGGGTGTTTAATTTATTAAGCTATTAAATGGAAGGCATACAACATAATAGATGCCTCTGATGCTTATATCTAGTCAAGCAACGACAACCAAACAAGTAAAGATCAAGTTTTGTCTATACAACTTTATAAAATCTGACTAAATAAAAATGAAAATAAGTAGCTAAGGCTTGTGCAGAGCTCTTCCAGCTAACAAGGCAGCCTCAATAACCACAGTCATCACGTCCACCACTTCTTGTACCATACATTTGTTGCCTTTGAATGTCGGATCATCTGAATCTCTAAACTCCGCTATGCACTCGAGGAAGTTGGCATTGCAATATGTACTTAAATAGTCATCTGTAATTAAACCGATAGTAATGTTTTAATTTCTAAGTAAATAAGACGTTTGAAACCAGACAGAGTCATATGGTGCATATATTCAATTTTGTAGATATTAATGAACTTGTGTTATAACATAGATAGATTATCACGAAAACATCTAAACAAAATTCCAGTTTGAGGGCCTAATAGGTTTTTTTTCCATAATTTTTGGTACTGTGTTATAACAAAGATTCATGTATTGCGATATCGTAAAAATAATTTAAATTTGGAAGAGAAAATTACTGTGTTTGGCTTGGATACAAGCATCATGAATCATGCAACATCTATCCAAGTTATCGCATGGTTTCTCTCCAGGGCATCCACTGTATAAAATCCCACAATATTTTCCATACTTCAAAAATGGAGGCACTGCACATATGTAGTGTAAGTATATTCTGCAAATAATATCATGTTCATATACAGTTTACCTGAATTTATAGATCAAAAGATCATATTCTGTCAATTGATGCATTTTAGTAAATTTTTAAAGCATTAATTGCACCAATTAATCTAAGACTGTTTAATCTTTTGATTTATGACTATAAATCTGCAGTTGATCCAAATTATGTACTAACCTGTACAATGAACAGATTCACATATTTTGCTGCATTCTTGCTGCTTGTTCTGCACGTAACAGAAAGCAAATACTTATTTTTCCATCGAAAAGAAAAAAGGAAGATAAAGAATGAAAAGAAAATAAATTACCGATGTGACTCCAGAGTTCACAGGCTGAACTCCAATGTTCAAAGCAATAACATGAAGCATGAATGATGAAGAAATTACCATGAAAACAATGGCTAACTTCAGTGACTGCATGGCAACCGATTGTTCTTCTGGTTTACACTCAGTAAAAAATAAGTTTCATATGAATTTGCACTGATTTTGATATCAGATTTATGCATATTGGAATGCATAAAGCAGTGATTTGTGAGCTGTTGATGTTTGTACTTATTCTGCTCGTGATCAACTTTTGTTCTTGTTTGTATTTTGGCCTTTCTCGAGAAATATCTTTGCATTTTATTATTAGATAAGACATTTAGTGATTTAGATCATTTGTTACATGTGCTTTAGTTTTGCTAATGGACGGTCTATCCAGAGCCAGCCCTAAGAAGACAATCGAATCCCGGCAACCTCTCTTGTGGGTGGGCAACCATCATCATAGAAAATGATCTTAGTTGAGGATCAATACATTTAAATAATCATACTTTTACAACCAATGTCAACAAGCTTTTTTTTTTTTGGTTGGCTATGACAACCCATGCTGGGTCATAGGGTTAATTCCGACGAAGCCAATATGAGTTAATCTTTGCTACACTTTTTCTCTTGGTTAATTCTAATTTTTTATATTTTCATATAATTTTTCATTTGCATTTAGGCCTATCCATCTTGCTTCTTCAGATATCGTTTTTATATATATAGTTTTTATGCAAATCCTTTTTGTTATATGCCTATTTTCTTACACTAAACCATCTATGATTGCTCTTCATATCATTTTAACGTTAAGTAAAATTAAATGTATGATATCATTTTTATTTTAGGTAGTTTAGATTTCTATCATCAATTTGTTTGCAGTGGTAATTTTTTTTAGAGAATCTTTATTTATCTGGTCTATTAAATTTCTTGCTATTTTACCTATTATGTTGGCTTTCTATTATATTGTAAGGCAGGATTATTCTTTTATCGTTCTTTATTTTAAGGTCTATAAATAACTTTTTACGTTTAGGTTTAACCATCTGCACTCTTCGTGGTTTTACCATTTAGTAAAAATATAACATTTAACTTTTTGGTTGATATGTTATTCTTCTTTCGATTCAAGTTTGTTTTAGATTTCGGATTTGTTTCAGATTCGAATCTATTATAGATTTCAAATTTTGGATCGGTTATTTTTGCTTTCTTGTTTAGTGATTTTGAACCTTTCCCGATCTGGTTCAAATTTGATTTGTTTTGTTTGATCGCGTTTAATGCAAGAGACGGTTCACTTTAGGCAGCAAGTGAGAGATTGGAGAGAAAGAATTATTCTTACTAGACTTATGTGATTGAAATAATTTTTAAAAGGAAAAGACGTAAGGATACATTGGTGGAGCTCCTGTGTAACCTAAAAGTACAAATGCAAATTATGCAATTGCGATGGATGCTTAAGGAACAAATAATGCAAAAATTATTATGTGGATTAATAATTATATTGAGCACTCCATTGGTATACAGTTGGCCAAGTGTGAGATAACGGAACAAGTTTAAGATTATTTGAAGAAATTATTATCATAATCAAACTTTGCAAAACAAGGACCATTAGCTTAAGTGGCAAGTAGTACGGCGCTGTAACGACCCCATATTTTAGAAGTTTTAAATTGAAAATAATCCACACATGTCCAACTTAACCAATCCGGAATATAAATAATCAATGGGGTTAATTAAGAAATGAAGAAGGAAATAAACACAGAATCTCGCAGCGGAACGACAAATATGATAACCAAATAGACAGTTCATGAAGCTGTTTATATTATACATTTGATTATAATTTCAGTGTTATATATACAACATGGACAAGTAAAATAATGCAGCAGACAACATGATGTAGGAATAATAGTAGTAATGATATACCAAATCTTCGTCTTCGTCCTTCAGAATACATCTTCAATAAGCTGAAAATTCAGGGCTGACCCGAGCGTAATGAAAAGATAAAACACTTAAGTCAGGACTAAAATATTCTTATGTGAGTCAAATTAAATCGATATCGCATAAACATGAGTGCATGGCGTCAGAGATGTTTACGGGTTTCACATCTCTTATCCAGTGTATAACGTGCGTGCAATAACTCAAGAGATGTTACGGAATTTTCCATCTCTTAAGGATCCGTCAAAATATTTATATGTAATAGAATAAGCTATATATATAATGTCCAGCCAATAAAATAAATATCAAAATAGCGTTAAGGTTTTAAATTGATCCCCTTTAACGCGTTTTTAAGCATTGTCGTACAGTTTGCATATAAAACACGAGTAAACCATCGGTGGATGGGGATGCGTCGTGATACGACAATACTAAATCAAAATCGTAGTGGTCTCGTACAGAGATAAAAGTATGGAAATGCACGTAAGGCAATGCTAAAGGTATGATACTACCAGTTCGGGTCGTAGGGCTGGTGCTAACGCATCATAGCCATGACAGCCCACCGCATCCATCCATTCCATATCGAGTCAAAGGGAGGCTATCTCAAATCAAGGTGCACCAATCGAAACCAACAATAAGAGTAATAATATGGACCGAGTCCAAGAAAATCGAAGAACGGATGTCCGCTCTGGGTAATTAGCCCACTTGGCCCTATCAAGTCGTCCTGTTTTAGTCATTTCAAATTGGCACAAGTACCCGGGTCTATCCATCATCGTTCTCTTTCTTCGAATCCAGCGATCATCGTCAAATCCAACCTTCATTCTGGAGTCTCCTTCGCGTACACAGTTGTTGAAGTGGTTCCAATATTGACAGAGAGTATGACAATAAGAGGCCACGGCCTCTTTAACAACCAAACGTCGTTTTACACACTGGTTGGTGCTTTTACATTTCGAAAATGATTCATACTTGATATCAAAATATCATATCAATTTCATTTCAAAATATCCTATTTACTTCAAAAATCATATTCAGTTCGATATGTCATTTTCATTGGAAATATCATTTCACTCCAATATCTCGATTTCACTTTCAACATCCTTTCGAATTTCGATTTAGATTATAACTTCATTTTAACCTAGTTAGCATTTAAATCCATGATTTAAATATAAACATGTTAGAACCTCAATTGTTGGATTTTAATGACAACAACTATACAATTATGTCAAAGAATCTCTAAGCTAATTTGCAGGTACATGGGCATCAAAAAGAGATAATCAAATACATTCAAAACGAAGATACACAGTACAAAAGAATAAAAGAATGTATATGGAGATACAAGAAGAGATATATACGATAGAGACAAGACAAATGTGATAAACAAAGTATTATTAGTTATAGAGTGTCGTGTCTAGAGTTTACAAATGTTAAAATCTTCTCCAAATGGTATGCACACATATACATTCATATTTTAAATGAAAAGTCAAGTTTTCAAAAATTGCATGGAGCGGGACTTGAACCCAGATCACTAGTTCAGAAGGCAAGTGCTCTAACCATTTAAGTTATGGTAATTTTTAGTTACAAGTCAAATTCAGACGTCTGAAATGGTCAATTCAGACGTCTGAATCTGTAATCAAAACTGAAATTTCATACAATATTCAAACGTCTAAATTCGTAATTTCAGACGTCTGAATCTAGGCAAAAATAGCCTATTTCTTTTCTGGTTTGCACGTTTCAAATTTCAGAAGTCTGAAATTTATTTTCAGACGGCTGAACTTCTTGAACTGCTATATTTTTGAAAAGACATTTCATTTTCATGAAGAGTTACAGCCTTTTACTAAGAGATGCATCCATACTCTTTCATGATAACTTTTCACGAATGATTACAACTCTTTGTACTCTATATAAACATATTAGAATCATTTGTTTAATTCACGGAATTGATCAAAAGCTTTCTATTTCTATACTACATTGATTCTAACATTTTGAGCATTCAAATTTCTACATAATCATTCATTTACTTCCATATTCTTCACATACACAAATATATATATATATATATATATATATATATATATATATATATATATATATATCAAAAGGAGAAGATTGTACTATCAAGAGACAAATTCGTGTTATTGAGAACACACTGTGCCAGATTATTCTTTTATCGTTCTTTATTTTAAGGTCTATAAATAACTTTTTACGTTTAGGTTTAACCATCTGCACTCTTCGTGGTTTTACCATTTAGTAAAAATATAACCTTCAACTTTTTGGTTGATATGTTATTCTTCTTTCGATTCAAGTTTGTTTTAGATTTTGGATTTGTTCAGATTCAAATCTATTATAGATTTCAAATTTTGGATCGGTTATTTTTGCTTTCTTCTTTAGTGATTTTGAACCTTTCCCGATCTGGTTCAAATTTGATTTGTTTTGTTTGATCGCGTTTAATGCAAGAGACGGTTCACTTTAGGCAGCAAGTGGGAGATTGGAGAGGAAGAATTATTCCTACTAGACTTATGTGATTGAAATAATTTTTAAAAGGAAAAGACGTAAGGATACATTGGTGGAGCTCCTGTGTAACCTAAAAGTACAAATGCAAATTATGCAATTGCGATGGATGCTTAAGGAACAAATAATGCAAAAATTATTATGTGGATTAATAATTATATTGAGCACTCCATTGGTATACAGTTGGCCAAGTGTGAGGTAACGGAACAAGTTTAAGATTATTTGAAGAAATTATTATCATAATCAAACTTTGCAAAATAAGGACCATTAGCTTAAGTGACAAGTAGTACGGCGCTGTAACGACCCCATATTTTGAAAGTTTTAAATTGAAAATAATCCACACATGTCCAACTTAACCAATCCGGAATATAAATAATTAGTTGGGTTAATTAAGAAATGAAGAAGGAAATAAACACAGAATCTCGCAGCGGAACGACAAATATGATAACCAAATAGACAGTTCATGAAGCTATTTATATTATACATTTGATTATAATATCAAGGTTATATATACAACATGGACAAGTAAAATAATGCAGCAGACAACATGATGTAGGAATAATAGTAGTAATGATATACCAAATCTTCGTCTTCGTCCTTCAGAATAAATCTTCAATAAGCTGAAAATTCAGGGCTGACCCGAGCGTAATGAAAAGATAAAACACTTAAGTCAGGACTAAAATATTCTTATGTGAGTCAAATTAAATCGATATTGCGTAAACATGAGTGCATGGCGTCAGAGATGTTTACGGGGTTTCACATCTCTTATCCAGTGTATAACGTGCGTGCAATAACTCAAGAGATGTTACGTGATTTTCCATCTCTTAAGGATCCGTCAAAATATTTATATGTAGTAGAATAAGCTATATATATAATGTCCAGCCAATAAAATAAATATCAAAATAGCGTTAAGGCTTTACATTGATCCCTTTAACGCGTTTTTAAGCATTGTCGTACAGTTTGCATATAAAACACGAGTAAACCATCGGTGGATGGGGACGCGTCGTGATACGACAATACTAAATCAAAATCGTAGTGGTCTCGTACAGAGATAAAAGTATGAAAATGTACGTAAGGCAATGCTAAAGGTATGATACTACCAGTTCGGATCGTAGGGCTGGTGCTAACGCATCATAGCCATGACGGCCCACCGCATCCATTCATTCCATATCGAGTCAAAGGGAGGCTATCCCAAATCAGGGTGCACCAATTGAAACCAACAACAAGAGTAATAATATGGATCGAGTCCAAGAAAATCGAAGAACGAATGTCCGCTCTGGGTAATTAGCCCACTTGGCCCTATCAAGTCGTCCTGTTTTAGTCATTTCAAATTGGCACAAGTACCCGGGTCTATCCATCATCGTTCTCTTTCTTCGAATCCAGCGATCATCGTCAAATCCAACCACTTCATTCTGGAGTCTCCTTCGCGTACACAGTTGTTGAAGTGGTTCCAATATTGACAGAGAGTATGACAATAAGAGGCCACGGCCTCTTTAACAACCAAACGTCGTTTTACACACCGGTTGGTGCTTTTACATTTCGAAAATGATTCATACTTGATATCAAAATATCATATCAATTTCATTTCAAAATATCCTATTTACTTCAAAAATCATATTCAGTTCGATATGTCATTTTCATTGGAAATATCATTTCACTCCAATATCTCGATTTCACTTTCAAAATCCTTTCAAATTTCGATTTAGATTATAACTTCATTTTAACTTAGTTAGCATTTAAATCCATGATTTAAATATAAACATGTTAGAACCTCAATTGTTGGATTTTAATGACAACAACTATACAATTATGTCAAAGAATCTCTAAGCTAATTTGCAGGTACATGAGCATCAAAAAGAGATAATCAAATACATTCAAAATGAAGATACACAGTACAAAAGAATAAAAGAATGTATATGGAGATACAAGAAGAGATATATACGATAGAGACAAGACAAATGTGACAAACAAAGTATTATTAGTCATAGAGTGTCGTGTCTAGAGTTTATAAATGTTAAAATCTTCTCCAAATGGTATACACACATATACATTCATATTTTAAATGAAAAATCAAGTTTTCAAAAATTACATGGAGTGGGACTCGAACCCGGATCACTAGTTCAAAAGGCAAGTGCTCTAACCATTTGAGCTATGGTAATTTTTAGTTACAAGTCAAATTCAGACGTCTGAAATAGTCAATTCAGACGTCTGAATCTGTAATCAAAACTGAAATTTCATACAATATTCAAACGTCTGAATTCGTAATTCCAGACGTCTGAATCTAGGCAAAAATAGCCTATTTCTTTTCTGGTTTGCACGTTTCAAATTTCAGAAGTCTGAAATTTATTTTCAAACGGCTGAACTTCTTCAACTGCCATATTTTTGAAAAGACATTTCATTTTCATGAAGAGTTACAGCCTTTTACTAAGAGATGCATCCATACTCTTTCATGATAACTTTTCACGAATGATTACAACTCTTTATACTCTATATAAACATATTAGAATCATTTGTTTAATTCACGGAATTGATCAAAAGCTTTCTATTTCTATACTACACTGATTCTAACATTTTGAGCATTCAAATTTCTACATAATCATTCATTTACTTCCATATTCTTCACATACACGCACATATATATATATATATATATATATATATATATATATATATCAAAAGGAGAAGATTATAGGAAGATTGTACTATCAAGAGACAAATTCGTGTTATTGAGAACACACTGTGTCATATACTTTCTGTATAAGTTGAAGTCCTGTTCTGCTGTTCAGGCAAGTGAAGTCCTCTTCGGCTGTTGAGGCGAAATCCTGTTCTGCTGCTCAGGTCCCTTGTTCGGCTGTTCAAGGGTTGTTGTAAACCTGTTCCTCTGGGTTAAGTGAGGATTGTTGTTAGTGAAATTCCAGAAGGAGTCTGGGACTGGACGTAGAACGGGAAGTTCGAACCAGTATAAAAATTCCTAGTGTGCTTGTTTTATTTTTCTTATTTACTCTGCTACAGTAACTTTGTTTTATTTTCGCACTAGTATATTATAATTCCATATAGCACGATCCGCACCAGCACTTTCAAAACATTCCCACTTTGTCCAGTTTGAATTTTTTAGAAAATAGTTTGAATAGTTTAAATAGTTATAGTTTAGTAGAAAATAGTTTGGTTACCAAAATGTTTTATATAGTAAATAGCTTGGAAAATCAAATTAATTTGAAAATTTAAAAAAGATAGATTTAAATAGTTTACATTGAAATAATTTATTTGAAAATAGTTTCAATGCCAAGCTGATTTAATTCCAAATTTTCCAATTCAAATCACTTTCAATTTCCATTTCCATTAAATCGATTCAATTCCAATTCCAATTCAAATTAACTTCGATTCCAATTTTAATTCAAATCAATTTCAATTTCAATTCCAAATTAATTCAATTTCGATTTTAGTTTAGTTTCAAATTTAAATTATATCAATTTCAAGCTCAATTTTCAAAATATCGATTCAAAACACTTAAATCAAATTGACCTTCAATATCCAATTTAAAATCCCAATCTTCAAATATAATTCAATTTCAAGCTCAATTTTTTTGAAATGTCGTTTTATATTACTTTACTTAGCAATATTCAAATTTCGAATAAAAGCCCATTCTTTTAAAACAAATCAACTTTCGAAATTCGAATCATATTTCGATTATTAATTCAAAATCTCAACTTTGATTGTTTGAACAATTCCTGTTTTTAAATTCAAATTTCAACATTTCGAGCTCAAGTTCGAAAATAATTCGATTTCCATAAATTCGATTCTTACTTCTTAGATCAATCATTTTAAACAATTCCAAATCGAAAATTTTCAAAATCATTTAATTTTACCAAATCCGGTGTCTGTATACAATTTTCTATTTTATGGCCAAGTGAATCGGTGATTTCAATTTAATTCAGGGATGGATATATATCTTTTCAACCCAAAATAATTGTCATAGGTATATGTCATTTTAACCTATTTATTAATTTATTCTAAATAATTCGATTTATAGTTTTATATATTGTAAATAATATACAGGATGGCAAAAAGATATATAAAAATATAAATAAACATCCAATCATCCAAATATCAACCTATTGGCATCCATTACAAATAATCATCCAAACAACCAATAAATCTCAATAGTTATCTATTTATTAGCAATCGGGAATTTAACTAGCAGTTAATTTCAATTTAACTGTTAATTCAAAATTCCTAACAGATGAATTTCCATATCGGTTTCTATGTTAGTCACATTATCAAGCAATAATCAAAAAAATTAAATCAGTTCATGATTTTTAATTTAACTAATCAAAAAAATATTTTAGTACTTGTGAGCGCTAAAACACTCATCTAGAGTTTTCAATTTTAAATCAAAGAGAACGACATTCGATTTGACCTAAAATTTTATTTAGCATCAATCGTCTCTAAATCTGTTCTAGATGTAATGCTCGTCGCCACGATTCCATCACCGTTTGTTTCGGCCAATTTGGACCTTGTATGGAGAAGATATACGTTTTTAAAGATTACATGATTTATAATAAAATAATTACATATCCTCTTTTCTTTTTAAACCTTCAAAAAAAAAAAAAAAACCGGCCGTTGATTCATCCATTCCCCAGATATAGGCTGCACGTCTCTATCTTCCTGCTTACGTTCATTCCAGCTTCTATACGAAACCCTCACGCACGAGAAAATCCACGTCGCCGACTTTCTCAACATGTTACAGCCACCAGGATACCCTAGAAAATGATCGGCCACTGCCATCGCGTGCGCCTACGTGACCTCCACCAAAGCCCATCACGTGAAGCTTGACGTTCCCTTCATCTCTAAAAACGAGAACGAACAGAAACCCTTCGTGGTCGATTCCTGGCCATCCCGTCGAACCGCAGGCGATCTCCATCGTTGGATGTGGAGAGGTCGATGTGCTCTACAACTTTTTAGTTAATGGCGAGGCCTAAAAGTCGATGGATGGAGAGATAACGAGGATGAAATGGTGGAAGTTTTCAGCCATTAATTACAACTGGCGGTTGTGAAATGGAAGACTAGGGTTTGGAGAAGGTTGCATGCATACACACACACGTGCAACTATATTATTTAAATATTATTTTGACTATTCACGCGAAATTTTCGAACAAACTCTAAACGAAGCGTGCCACCTAACGTTTATAATATTTTACCTCTATTCCGAACATAATGGAATAAGTTTCGAGGCCTAATTCGATCGTGCATGGAAGATAGCTTTTCGAATCGGATTATAATATTAAATTTTTAATATTAATTTCAATACGTTTCTATTCCCTACGGCCAAACGGTAACTTCAAACGCTACGAAATTTAAAATCCGATAATAATACACTATTACGGATTTGATTAAACTGGTTACGTCGAATTCCGAGACTTTGTCCCGGAAGGCTACTTTAGATCTACTCGAGCGATTTTCAAAATCGACGAAATTACTTGAAATCCAAATTTTAAAAACTTACCAACTCAATTATAATTCAAATAAAATGTATATCCATATTAGAAACCATTTTGATTCGAATCACAAATTCAATCCTTTACACATTCCAAATATTAAATTTCACTATTAAATTAATATATAAAATTTTCAAATTTTAATTTATCGACTTTTGATTCCATTCAAAGGTCCACTATCCTCACTCTAATTCAAATAGAGTTTAAATCAACATTGAAATTATTTTCATTCACATTTATCTCCAGATTTACATATTTACCCAATTTCAAATATTAAATTTACTATCACCAAGTCAATTTAATCGCTATATTTGAAATTTTAAAGCACTTCACAAATTCGACCAAAATCTCCATATTAAAACAATTAATACTTAAAATTCAACATTTAAAAATAAATTAAATGTTCAAACCAAACGATCAACATTTCGGGTCGTTACATTCCTCTCCTTAAAAGAATTTCGTCCCCAAAATTGCTAAGGTAGAAAAAAATGCTCCAAAACCATTTCTTTTCAAAACCCATATGATTAAAATTTTGTTATTGCCATTTCCTAAGTCTTTTTTTTGACTCACCCAAAAACCAAAAATTTCTATTTATTCATCAAATTCCATTATTTCAAACTATAATTTCAAATCACATTTAGTTAACAAAAATTTTCTAACACCCTAAATTTTCAAATTTTTTTTGCAGAGTCTCCCCTATATAGAGAGCCTTTTACAATATCACAAATATGATAAATATAATAGGGGGAATTAATTTAAAGGACAAAATTTTCTATATTTTTTGCCTCAAGGACACGACCTCAATATTTTTACCACAAGGACAAATATTTTTCTAAAAATTATTCACAAGGACAAACATTTTCCAAAATTATCCATAAGGACAACAAAACTGATACCGAGCTAAAAACTGATACCTAAAAACTGCTACCGATAACTAGAAACTGATACCTAAAAACTGCTATCAATAACTAAAAACTGATACCTACAGAAAGTTGTCCTTCAGGATAAAATATTGAAGGTCTGTCCTTGAGGCTAAAAAGCTGTGAAATTTTGTCCTTGACAATAATTTCCTGAATATAATATACATCGACCCACACGGTCGGAAACACAATATATATCAATATTTAGCTCGTTTCCACTTTTAATGCGTATGGTACCTTATATTAGCATTACTAAGTGAGTTCGCTTAATTTGTATGCAATTACGCAATCCACAATCTATCCAAGCAGCTCTCTGTATCTACACTTACTCAAATGGAGCACATATTTTTCATTACTATGAAATTTTCATAACATTCCATTTCTTTAACGAACTTAAACACATGTTTTTCACAAAACAACATATTATAACATGTATATTTCGAATGCGTAAACAAGTGCAAGGTTCAAACATTCAATTATCCATTTCCAATCAATGTATGTTCAATTTCAATTTGATTCACCATCAATTCATTTGCATTCCATTCATGTCCACATTCACGGTATTCAAACCCATTTTATTAATCTCAGAATCATTCCATTTAAATCGATTCTCAAACAATTCAGCTCAGGTTCATATACTTGCATTCAGATTAATTCCACTTCCGACTTATATTACATCTTTTCCATTCACTTTCATTTTATAGTGAACGACATTTCATTCCATGCTATTATTTATAAACTATTTCATAAAATTATTTCTAAGGTTCATTTTAAGCATTCCATACCGCTTAAGTTCACATCCAGCTTTATAACTTAAGTTCATACCCAATCTTATCCAATCCATACTCCAAAATCATATTCAATTCATTTACTCTTAAATTGAATTCATTTATTATTACAAATATCTAACCATTTTAACTTGGTCATACTTTTCTACTTTCTCAGTTTAATAAGTAACACAAACTTATTTATTCACAATTCCCTGAATTTCCACTTAAGTTTACTCACATTCTATATTTATAACATATAGTTATATAATCACTTCACAATTCATGTTTATATTCAATTTAGTCAATTCCAATTCATCACCTGTTTATAATTCAATTTTTTCTGAATTTCCACTCCTTTACGCTAACATCAAACCATTTTCATTTTGGTTTTACCATTGCATTTCTTAATTCATAAGTTTGATAACTTATTTACTTAAAATCTCATATTGCTTACTTGAGTCCATTTGCATCTTATAATCATGATTCTAGATTATACATATCACTTAATAGCTTAATTGTATCCATTCCATTCAATAATCATAACTTATAGTTATACAATCATTTTACATTTCAAATTTTATATTCAATTCAAACCCAATTCAACTTTATTTAACTTATCTTAGGTTAAATTTTCAATCCATATTATTCATTTTAACTTACTCAAGTTAAACTTTAATTCCAGGATTAAAATTAACACTTTGCTTTTTATCTATATCAATCCCAAATTATAAGTTTAATAACTGATTTTCTCCTGACTTCACAAATCATTTAAATGTAAATCCCAGAATTCAATCACCAGTTTAATTTCAAATCATTTTGAAATCATAAATATGCATATATCCATTTTTGTATATCAAATCATATTTTTGGAATTTTTAAAACAACCTGGTTTTGCCCAAAACAATTCCCTTTATGGATTTCAAAAACAAATTTGTTTACCAAAAAAGTCCAAAGCAAATAATCATAGCCAATCACTAAGGCATCAATTCATCACTTAGAAACTCAAAAATGAACACTAATGATGCTTCCATCATCACCAGAATTATTTTCCAACGACTGAAATGAGTTCATTGCTTTTTACTCCCAAAACCCATTTTAAAACAATTTTTATTCAGAAATATCTCCAAAATAATACTCCATTATTCTTCACAAATCACTTTGGAAAACATGTCCAAAACCTCTAAGATTTAAAAATTCCAAAACACTCCGTTCAAATTCATTTAAAGCATTTTTCCAAAATTTCCATGAGTTAAAATTTCAAATTCTGGTTTGAATCCACTTTTAGTTACAACTCATATATATAATCATACTTAAACAATTTCTATTTTGTTATATAGACCATTTCAATTTTTATAATCTTATTTTGATTATAATATTAACAGCCAAACATTCCAATTATACTATAGTAATTTCATGAAATTATTTCTTTTATATCGAAATATATTTTGGGTAAAATTATATCATTTACCCTCTTTTCAAAATAATACTGTGTCGGTTTACCTTGTTTAAGAATTTAGAAACCCCTAATGATACAGTTGTACTTCCCATACCGACCAGAATTCATAAAGACTCAAGCGATAAGTCAACATGATATAAAACGTTTTATATTCATTAGCAAGTATGCTCTTACATATATATAAACTCAACAACTTATTCTAGGGTATTACTATCCTATCTCTAATGAGTCAAACCCTACAAGGCTAGGTTATTACTAAACCAAAGCTCTGATACCAAGTGTAACGACCCACATTTCAGAAGGTTTAAATTGACAATAATCCACACATGTCCAACTTAAACAGTCTAGAATATAGATAATCAATGGGGTTAATTGAAAAAATAAGAAAGGAAGAAGGAAACGAACACAGAATCTCTGCGGAACAATGACTATAATAATTAAATAAACAGTTTATGAAGCTGTTTATATTATACATTTGGTTATAATTTATACAACATTTTTCAGAGTTATATATACTATAAGGATAAGCAAAATAATGCAGGAGACAATATGATGCAGGAATAATAATAGTAATAATATACCAAGTCTTCATCCTTTAGAATAAATCTTCAATAAGCTGAAAACTTAGGGCTAACCCGAGCTTAATGAAAAGATAAAACACTTAAGTCAGGACTAAAATATTCTCATGTGATTCAAATCGATATCACATAAACATGAGTGCATGGCGTCAGAGATGTTTACGGGGTTTCACATCTCTTATCCAGTCTATAAGGTGCGTGCAATAACTCAAGAGATGTTACGGGATTTTTCATCTCTTAAGGATCCGTCAAAATATTTATATGTAGTAGAATGCTCTATATATATAGTGTCCAATCAATAAAATAATATCAAAATAGCGTTAAGGCTTTACATTGATCCCCCTTAACGTGTTTTTAAGCGTTGTCGTACAGTTTGCATATAAAACACTAGTAAATCGTCGGTGGATGGGGATGCGCCGTGATACAAAAACACTAAATCAAAATCATAGTAGTCCCGTATATGGATAAAAGTATGATAAGGCATATGAGGCAATTCCCAAGGTAGGATACTACTAGTTCGGGTCGTAAGGCTGGTGGTAATGCATCAAAGCCATGGCTGCCCACCGCGTCCATCCATTCCATATCGAGTCAAAGGGAGGCTACCCCAAATCAAGGTGCACTAATCGAAACCAACAACAAGAGTAATAATATGGACCGAGTCCAAGAAAATTAAAGAACGGATGTCCGCTCGGGGTAATTAGCCTACTTGGCCCTGTCAAATGGTCATGTTTTAGTCATTTCAAATTAGCACAAGTGCCCAGGTCTATCCATCATTGTTCTCTTTCTTCGAATCCAGCAATCGTCGCCAAATCCAATCCACTTCATTCTGGAGTCTCCTCTGCGTAAACAGTTGTTAAAGTGGTTCCAATATTGACATAGATTATGCCAATAAGAGGCCCCGGTCTCTTTAACAACCAATCGTCATTTTACACACCGGTTGGTACTTTTACATTTCAAAAACGGTTCATACTTGATATCAAAATATCATATCAACTTCATTTTGAAATATCATATCAACTTCATTTCAAAATATCCTATACACTTCAAAAATCATATTCAGTTCGATACGTCATTTTCACTTGAAATATCATTTCACTCCTATATCTTAATTTCACTTTCAAAATCGTTTCGAATTTCGATTTAAATTATAATTTCATTTTAACCTAATTAGCATTTAAATCCATGAATTAAATATAAACATTCCTACTTTGACCAGTTTAAATTTTCTAGAAAATAGTTTGAATAGTTTTAAAATAGTTTAGTAGAAAATAGTTTGGTTATTAAAATGTTTATATACTAAATAGCTTGGAAAATCAAATTAATTTGAATATTTTAAAGAGATAGATTTAAATAGTTTATATTGAAATAATTTATTTGAAAATAGTTTCAAAGTCAAACTGATTTAATTCCAAATTTCTCAATTCAAATCACTTTCAATTTCCATTTCCATTTAAATCGATTCAATTCCAATTCCAATTCAAATTAACTTCGATTCCAATTTTAGTTCAAATTAATTTAAATTTAAATTCCAAATAAATTCAATTTCGATTTCAGATTAATTTCAATTTATATCAATTTCGAGCTCAATTTTCAAAATATCGATTCAGAATACTTAAATCAAAATAACCTTCAATATTCAATTTAAAATCTCAATCTTTAAATATAATTCAATTCCGAGCTTAATTTTTTTGAAATGTCGTTTTACATTACTTTACTCAACAATATTCGAATTTCAAATAAAAGTCCAATCTTTTAAAAAAATCAATTTTCGAATTTCAAATAATATTTCGATTATAACTTCAAAATCTCAACTTCGATTATTTAAACAATTCCTGTTTCCAAATTTACATTTCAACATTCGAGCTCAAGTTAAAAAATAATTGATTTCCACAAATTCGATTTTTATTTCTTAGATCAAATCATTTTAAATAATTCCAAATCGAAAATTTTCGAAATCATTTAATTTAACTATCCGGTGTCCGTATATAATTTTTTATTCTATGGCCAAGTGAATCAGTTATTTCAATTTAATTCAGGGATGGATATGTCATTTCAACCCAAAATAATTGTCATAGGTATATATCATTTCATCATATTTCTTAATTTATTTGAAATAATTCAATTTACAGTTCTATATACTGTAAATAATATACATAATGATAATTAGATATATAAAAAATATAAATAAACATCCAATCATCCAAATATCAACCAATTGACATCCATCACAAACAATCGTCCAAATAGCCAACAAACCTCAACAGTTATCTATTTATTAGTAATAGGGAATTTAACTAGCAGTTAATTTCAATTTTACTGTTAATTCAAAATTTCTAACATATGAATTTCTATATCGGTTTCTATTTCAGTCACATTATCAAGCAATAATCAACAAAATTAAATCAGTTTGTGAATTTTAGGTTTACTAATCATAAAAATATTTTAGTACTTGTGAGCGCTAAAACACTCATATTGAGTTTTCAATTTTAAATCGAATGAATGAATTTCGATTTGACCTAAAATTTTAGTTAGCTCCAATCGTCTCCAAATCAGTTCTAGCATGTAGTGCTCGTCGCCACGATTTGATGTTCTTTCGTCCAATTTTGACCTTATATGGAGAAGATATACATTTTTAAAGATTGCACGATTTATAATAAAATAATTTACATATCCTCTTTTTTTAAACCTTCAAAAAACTAAATGTTGATTCATCCATTCCCTAGATCTAGGCCGCACGTCTCTATCTTCCTACTTATGTTCATTCCAGCTTCTATAAGAAACCATCACGCACAAGAAAACCCACGTCACCGACTTTCTCAATATGCCGGTGCCACCATGATGCCCTAGAAAATGATCGGCCATTGCCATCGCGTGCACCAACGCCCAAAGCCTTGCGAAGCTCGTCGCTCCCCTCATCTCTAAAAATGCAAATGAACGGAAACCCTTCGTGGTCGATTCCTATCCATCTCGTCAAACCGTAGGCGATCTCCACCGTTGGCTGTTGAGAGGTCAATGTGCTCTACAACTTTTCAGTTGATGGCGAAGCCTAAAATTCTATGGATGAAGAGATAACGAGGATGAAATGGTATAATTTTTCAGCCATTAATTATAACTGGCGGTTGTGAAATGAAAGACTAGGGTTGGAAAGGGTTGCATGCATATACATACATACATACATACATATATACATACATACATACATACATACATACATACATATACACACGTGCAACTACATTATTTAAATATTATTTCAACTATCCACGTGAAATTTTTGAACGAACTCCAAACAGTGCATGCCGCCTGGTATTTATAATGTTTTACTCCTATTCGAAAAACAATAGAACAAGTTTCGATGCTTAATTCGATCGTACGTGGATGATAGCTTTTCGAATCGAATTATAATATTAAATTTCCAATATTAATTTCAATGCGTTTCTATCCTATACGAGCAAATAGTAACTCCAAACGCTACGAAATTTGATACACTAATACAAATCCCATGGAACTAGTTACGTCGAATTACGAGATTGTGCCCCGAAAGGTTATTTTATCCTACCGATTAACTTAAGCAATTTTCCAAATCGACGAAATTACTTGAAATCCAAATTTTAAAATCAACTCAATTATAATTCAAATAGAATTTATATCCATATTAGAAACCATTTTGATTCGTATTAAATCATAAATTCAATCCTTTACACTATTCCAAATATTAAATTTCATTATTAAATTAATACATAAAATTTTCAAATTTTAATTTATCGACTTTTAATTCCATTCAAAGGTCCACTATCCTCACTCTAATTGAAATAGCGTTTAAATCAACTTAGAAATCTTTTTCATTCACATTTTTCTCAAGATTCACATATTTACCCAATTTCAAATATTAAATTTACCATCACCAAGTCCGTTTAATCGCTATATTTGAAATTTTAAACCATTTCACAAATTCAATCAAAATCTTGATATTAAAAAACAATTAATATTTCAAATTCAATATTTAAAAATAAATTAAATGTTCAAACCAAACGACCAAAATTTCGGGTCGTTACATTCCTCCCCCCTTAAAAGAATTTCGTCCTTGAAATTGCTAAGGTAGGAAAATGCTCCTAACCCATTTCTTTTCAAAACTCATTTGATTAAAATTATGTTATTACCATTTCCTAAGTCTTTTTTTTGACTCAGACAAAATCACAAATTTCTATTTATTCATCAAATTCCATTATTTCAAACTATAATTTCAAATCAATTTAGTTAACCAAAATTTTCTAACACCCTAAATTTCAAAAAAAACTGACAGTCTCCCATGTATGGAGAGCCTTTTACAATATCACAAATATGATAAACATAATACATATCGACCCACTCGATCGGAAACATAATATATATCAATATTTATCTCATTGTCGAAACGATCTCAAATAACAATAACACGAATTGGGGTAGAGGCCGTCGATACGAAATGATCTCAAATATCAATACGAACAATGTAGCAATTGATGGATACGAACGAAGCCATATCAATGGAAATGATGGGCACGAAGCATCTGAATGAGAGCGATACTAAGGAGATACGTAAAGATGGATGACTCGCTCACTCGGCATGAAATGTGGATCGATCCTAAAAGATAGCGCCACGTTATTGGTCATCACATCACTAAAAGCGATACGAATAGAAGCGATGTGAATTCGACAGCATATTGATAATCCAAACTTGCATCGATCATATCTTAAGATCTACAAGTCCAAATGCCACCAAATTTTCACATGAGCTTGTGCACAATCTCAAGAATGTACCTGACAAATTTTAGCCCCAAAGGACAATTTATAGATCGATACGAACTCATTCGTATTACTCCCAGATCGACTCGAAATCACCTGAACTCGATCCCGTGGGCCCGCCCATGTGAGAGAAGAAGTCTTTCGAGATTCGGGCGAGATATTTGCTGCCTACATCTATAAATAGTGACCCTGGACCTACGAAAAATGGACTTTTGGCTTCTCTACGTTGACATTTTGCCGGAATCACTTCTATACTGCTGTTGTACTATTGTAACCTCTTGTAACCAGCGAGTGATAATCAATAAAATAAAAAATCTTCAAAGTGGACGTAGGCCGAAGATAGCCGAACCATTATAAATTGTGTGTTTCTATTGCTTTCTTTTAATTTTCTGAGCGTTCTTCATTTTTTATTCTCTATAAACTTGCTAGCTGTGATGTGCAATTGTGAACGGGTGCTTTCATCAACAATAGGGTGTTTGTGACCAATTTTGGCACAAACATTTTGGTGCTTTCACTGAGAAAGCTGGCACTCAGGGATTTTAAAGCTTGAGGACTTGGATTCGGAAAGCTATGGAAAAGCAATTGACAAGAAGACAAAGAACTGAAAGGAGTCAGCATGAAGGGAGTCAGGAGGCTTCCTCGGGAGCGAATCAGGCCTTAATCTTCACCACCAAAGACGAGATGGAAACGATGTTGAAGAGACAAGAGAAGATTATGCAGAACCTACTTTGACAAGTTGGACAAGTTGGAGTGCAGAATCAATGGAACACAACTGTAGGAGATGGTGGAGATAAAGATCGGGAGCATGGAGCAACCAGAATTCAAAATAGAGCAGGACTTTCAGGAGCAGCACCATAACTAGGGGGACTCACCCGATGCATGTTGATCCAATCCTGGGTAGAGTACTAGGTGGAGCACCAGGTGGAGCTATGCAACATGACGTTGATATAGGAATGGATGCTCGTCCACGAGAGCAGATTCCAAGAATCCCTCGTGAACTCGGGGGGAGGAGGGGTAGATTGGAGGCAACAGACAAGGACTACAGCTTGGCAACATCGATAGATTAGCAGAGATGGTTAGGCGAGCCATGAGAGGTGGATTGGTGAATAGAGACTTGGAGGATGTGAATAGGATTCCCTTTGCTCCAATGATCAGGCAAGCTAGGAACCCGTCGGATTTCAAACCACTAACACTAGATATGTATGACGTGTGAACGGATCCTGCTATTCACTTGACGTGGTACATGAGGCATATGAAGGTACCGGGGACATCGAAAAAGGTCATGGCACGACGCTTCCCTTTGTATTTGACGGATATAGCAGCATTATGGTTTAGACAGCTGGAGAGTGGCTCTATTGGCACATGGACGAAGCTGATCAAAAGTTTTATGAGGCACTTTCGAGTCCATATAGTCGGACCCAAAAATGTGATGACTTTGACATTGATGAAACAATGGAAAGGAGAGTCGCTTAAGGATTTCTTAACCAGATTCAATGCGGCAGTGGCTTCGGTGGATCAACCTGATCCATCGTTGGTTTTGATGGCGGCAGTTTCAGGAATTGCAGATAATTCATATTTCGAGATATCATTGGAAGGGGCCCACCAATGGATCTCGGTGAGTTCTACCATGAAGTAGAAAGGTTTCTAAGGTAGGAAGATGCACGGGCTAAGAGAGAAGGGAGAGAGGCTGAAGCTTATGCAATAAGGGGTGGAGGTCCACCTAGGGAGGATCCAAACAAAGATGATAAAGGAAAGTGAATGATAACGGTGATACTTCAAAAAGGACGTGGAGGAATTCAAAGTTTACTTCCTATAAGGATTTGACTGAGACTCTAGAAAGGATTTACTTGGATACTCGAGGGCGCCTTCAGTATCGAAGGCCGTCAAGAAGGGAACCTTCTGAATACGAGCGAGCATCGGGAAAACATTGCCTGTTCCATGAGCTGGATGGGCACAACACGAACGACTACAGGAATTTGAAGGATATCATTGAGGAGCATGTAAGGAATGGTTATCTACAATAATGTATAAGGAATTGAGCTGTGGCAGTGGAACAGGAGCGACCACCGCCCACCTCGAACGAGGATATCACTGGATCTAGGCATCGCCATCTTGTTATCAACTAGATGGATTTATGATTTGAATAAGTAATAGAAATAGAAGTAACACGACTAAGTCGCTTACACATGTACGTCATTGAGGACGGTCCATAGGCATTCTTTGAGACGATGATAAACCGTGTTACTCAAGTCTATGAAATCCTGTTTTTATTTTCGTTTTCCTAAAAAACTTTGGTTTCTCCCTTGGATGTACAGACATTTATTTTGTTTTCCCTCGCTATAAAAACTTTCTTTTTGAATGATTGGATTTTCATTAATGTAATAAATAGTACAAGTGCGATTACGGTCTCGATCGGAGAGACGGGGCAGTGATCGCAAGTTACGAGTCCTTTTGCCGGAGAGCGATGGAATGGACTCGAACACAATATAAAAAGTCCTTGGCCGAAAAGCCAAGGCCGAAGAATATAAAAGTCCTTGGCCGGAGAGCTGAGGCTGGAGAATATATAAGTCCTTGGCCAGAGAGCCGATGCCGGAGAACATAAATGTCCTTGGCCATAGAGCTGAGGCTATAAAATTCCTTGGCCGGAGAGCCAAGGCCGGAGAATATATAAGTTCTTGGCCGGAGAGCCAAGGCCAGAGAATATAAAAGCTCTTGGCCGGAGAGTCGGGGCCGGAACAGGGTAACGCAACCCATAGAGTTCATGGTTTTGGATTTCATCTTGGGATAAATGGACCCAGAGTGGTCCTGGATTTGGCAAAGGGCGCAGAGCGGTCCCGGATTTGGATATCAACCCAGAAAGGTTATGGATTTGGTTATTGGTCATTGGATACTAACGGATTATGACTCGGTTGATGAGTTTGGATAGCTATGGAACTGACTAAGGATTTGGTTACTGGACATTGAATCAGACATCGACTCGGAGCAGTCGTGGACTTGGATATGGCTATGGCACTAGGATAGGATGGCTTAGTAATAGATTGGATTATGAATCAGATGGTATGGCTATGGATGGAATATGGACTTTGGTTGTTGGATTCAGAGCTATTCAAAACATGCCTTCTTACCACAAAGCATACGTTGGGGGGCAAATGCTATCCCGCCTTTTGGTCAAGGCCGGGATATTAACAAATAGGCTAAAAAGGATGGAAATTAGTATTAGAGATTGATTGGAAACAAGGCTATGATCGATACCGTCAAAACTTGACCGGGCTCCAATCAAGACGGGATCGATTGTGAATGATGAACAAGGCTAGGAATGGCTACGTTTCAAATTTCAAATCAATCGGAGTTCGTATGCTCAAGAGTTGATCGATGCAAATCAAGCAATGCTCTCATTAGTATCCATAAAACCACCTCCTTCGTATCGATTCCATTCGAATCCATCCATAAAACCTCATTCATATCCATGCAAATTCGTATCTATAAATTCTCAAGTGAAACACATCTGGTTCGTATCCATCAAGAAAGAGCAAGTCCATATCCATGGAAGAGGCATCACTTCGTATCCATGACATCTACTCCGGTTCGTATTCATCACCTAGTGGCATTTTGTATCGCTTCCACTAATGCATGGCTCGTATTGATCACCACCCACAAGCGATACGAGGCAAAACCTAAAAGGTATTGATACCAAGTCGATGTCTTTTTCGATATGAATTAGGGTGGAGGCTATCTATACGAAATGATCTCAAATATCGATACGAACAATATAACAATTGATGGATACGAATGAAGCCATATCAATGGACACGAACGACATGGGTATGAAGCACCTGAATGAGAGCGATACGAAGGAGACACGTAAAGATGGATGACTCGGTCACTCGACATGAAATGTGGATCAATCCTAAAAGATAGCGCCACGTCATCGGTCATTACGTGCCTAAAAGCGATACGTATAGAAGCGATGCGAATTCGACAACACATTGAAAATCCAAACTTGCATCGATCGTATCTCAAGATCTACAAGTCCAATTGCTACCAAATTTTCACAGGAGCTTGTGCACAACCTCAAGAATGTACCTGACGAATTTCAGCCCCAAAGGAAAATTTATGGATCGATATGAACTCAATTCGTATTGCTCCCGGATCGAGTCAAAGTCACCTAAACTCGATCCCGTGGGACAGCCCACGTGAGACAAGAAGTCTTCCGAGGCCTGGACAAGATATTTGCTTCCTACGCCTATAAATAATGACCCTAGGCCTATGGAAAATGGACTTTTGGTTTCTCTACGCTGACATTTTTCCAGAATCACTTCTATCTACTGTTGTACTATTGTAACCTCTTGTAACCAGCGAGTGATAATCAATAAAATAGCAACTCTTCAAAGTGGATGTAGGCCGGGGATAGCCGAACCACTATAAATCGTGTGTTTCTATTGCTTTACTTTTAATTTTCTGAGTGTTCTTTATATTTTATTCTATGTAAACTTGCTATCTATGATCTGTAATTATAAAAAGGTACTTTCATCGGCAATTGGGTATTTCTGAATAATTTTGGTGTAAACAATATACACTCGACAACTCATTATAGGGCATTTCTACCCTATCTCTAATGAGTCAAACCCTACAAAGCTATGGTTATCGCTAAACCAAAGCTCTGATACCAAGTGTAAAGGTCCACATTTTGGAAGGTTTAAATTGACAATAATCCACACATGTCCAACTTAAACAATCCAAAATATAGATAATCAATGAGGTTAATTAAGAAAAATGAGAAAGGAAGAAGGAATCAAACACGAAACACAACGGTAAATATATTAATCAAATAAATAGTTCATGAAGCTGTTTATATACAACAGGGAGAAGTAAAATAATGTAGCAGACAACATGATGCAGGAATAATAATAGTAATAATATACCAAATCTTCGCTTCATCCTCCAGAATAAATCTTCAATAAGCTAAAAAATCAGAGCTGATCCAAGCATAATGAAAAACAAAACATTCGAGTTAGGACTAAAATATTCTTATGTGAGTCAAATCGATATTGCATAAACATGAGTGCTATGGCATCAGAGATGTTTACGGGGTTTCACATCTTCTATCCAGTGTATAACGTGCATGCAATAACTCAAGAGATGTTATATGATTTTTCATCTCTTAAGGATCCGTCAAAATATTATATGTAGTAGAATACGCTACATATATAATGTCTAGTCAATAAAATAAATATCAAAATAGCATTAAGGCTTTACATTGATCCCCCTTAACGCTTTTTAAGCATTGTCATACAGTTTTCATACAAAACAGTAGTAAACCGTCTGTGGATAGGGATGCGACATGGTACGACAACACTAAATCCAAATTGTAGTGGTCTTGTATAGGGATAAAAGTATGACAAGGCACATGAGACAATGCCCAAGGTAGGATACTACCCATTTGGGTCGCTGGGCTGGTGGTAACGAATCATAGCCATGATTTTCTACTGGGTCCATCCATCCCATATCGAGTCAAAGGGTGGCTATCCCAAATCAAGATGCACCAATCGAAACCAACAACAAGAGTAATAATATGGAGCGAGTCTTAGAAAATCGAAAAATGGATTCTGCTCGAGGTAATTAGCCCACTTGGCCCTGTAGAGCCGTCCGGGTTTTGTCATTTCAAATTTGCAAAGTGTCGGGGTCTATCCATCATCGTTCTCTTTCTTCAAATCCAGCAATCGTCGCCAAATCTAACCACTTCGTTCTAGAGTCTTCTCTACGTACATAGTTGTTAAAGTGGTTCCAATATTGACAAAGAATATGCCAATAAGATTCCCCGGACTCTTTAACAACCAAACGTCGTTTTACACACTGATTGGCACTTTTACATTTCGAAAACGATTCATACTTGATATCAAAATATTATATCAATTTCATTTCTAAATATCCTATTTACATCAAAAGTCATATTCAGTTTGATACGTCATTTTCACTTGAAATATCATTTCACTCCAACATCTTGATTTCACTTTCAAAATCATTTCGAATTCCAATTCAGATTATGACTTCATCTTAACCTAATTAGCATTTAAATATGAACATTCCTGCTCTGACCAGTTTGAATTTTTAGAAAATAGTTTGAATCATTTTTAAATAGTTTAGTGGAAAATAGTTTGGTTATTAAATGGTTTATATAGTAAATAGCTTGGAGAATCAAATTAATTTGAAGATTTAAAAAAGTAGATTTAAATAGTTTATATTGAAATAATTTATTTGAAAATAGTTTCAAAGTCAAACCGATTTAATTCCAAATTTCCCAATTCAAATCACTTTCAATTTCCATTTCCTTTTAAATCGATTCAATTCCAATTCCAATTCAAATTAACTTCGATTTAAATTTAACTCGAATCAATTTCAATTCCAAATTAATTCAATTTCAATTTCAGATTAATTTCAATTTCAAATTATATCAATTTCGAGCTCAATTTTCAAAATATCGATTCAAAACACTTAAATCAAATTAACCTTCAATATTCGATTTAAAATCTTAATGTTCAAATATATTTCAATTTTGAGCTCAATTTTTTTGAAATATCGTTTTATATTACTTTACTTACCAATATTCAAATTTCGAATAGAAGTCCAATCTTTTATAACAAATCAATTTTCGAAATTAAGTTGATATTTTGACTATAACGTCAAAATATCAACTTCGATTATTTAAACAATTCCTATTTCTAAATTTAAATTTCAACATTTTGAGCTCAAGTTCGGAAATAATTCGATTTCCATTAATTCGATTTTTACTTTTTAAGTCAAATCATTTTAAACAATTTCATATTGAAAATTTTCAAAATCATCTAATTTAACCAAATACGGTGTCCGTATATGATTTCCTGTCCTATAGCCAAGTGAATCAGTTATTCCAATTTAATTCAGGGATGGATATATATCATTTCAACCCATAATAATTGTCATAGGTATATATCATTTCAACCTATTTCTTAATTTATTCGAAATAATTCAGTTTACATATTATATACAATAAATAATATACAGATAATAAGATATCTAAAAATATAAATTAACATCCAATTATTCAAATATCAACCAATTGGCATCCATCACAAACAATCATCCAAACAACCAACAAATCTCAACAGTTATCTATTTGTTAGCAATCGGGAATTTAATTAGAAGTTAGTTCCAATTTAATTGTTAATTCGAAATTCCTAACATATGAATTTCTATACCATTTTCTATGTCAGTCACATTATCAAGCACCAATCAACAAAATTAAATTAGTTCTTGATTTTTAATTTAACTAATCATAAAAATATTTTAGTACTTTTGAACGCTAAAACACTCATCTTGAGTTTTCAATTTTAAATCGAATCGAACGACGTTCGATTTGATCTAAAATTTTAGTTAGCTCAAATCGTCTCCAAATCAGTTCTAGAATGTTGTGCTCATCGCCACGATTCCATCGCTGTTTTTTATCCAATTTCGACCTTGTATGGAGAAGATATACGTTTTTAATAATTACATGATTTATAATAAAATAATTTACATATCCTCTTTTTTTAAAACCTTCAAAAAAACTGGTCGTTGATTCTTCCATTCCCCAGATCTAGGCCGCACGTGTCTATCTTCCTGCTTACGTTCATTCCTGCTTCTACACGAAACCATCACGCACAAGAAAACCCACATCGTCGACTTTCTCAACATGCAGCTACCACCACGATGCCCTAGAAAATGATCGGCCACTGCCATCGTGTGCACCAATGCCCAAAACCATGCGAAGCTCGATGCTCCCCTCATCTCTAAATACATGAACGAATGGAAACCCTTCATGATCGATTCCTAGCCATCTCGTCGAACCACATATGACCTCCACCATTGGCCGTGGAGAGGTCAATGTGCTCTACAACTTTTCAGTTGATGGCGAGGCCTAAAATTCTAAGGATGGAGAGATAACGAGGATGAAATGGTAGAACTTTTCGGCCATTAATTATAACCGGCGGCTGTGAAATGGAAGACTAAGGGTTGGAGAGGGTTGCACGCATATACACACACACACGTGCAACTATATTATTTAAATATTATTTCGACTATTCATGCGAAATTTTTGAACGAACTCCAAAAGAAGCATGCCGTCTGGAGTTTATAATGTTTTCCCCCTATTCCGAACACAATGAACAAGTTTCGAGGCCTAATTCGATCGTACGTGGAAGAAAGCTATTCGAATCGAATTATAGTGTTAAATTTCCTACATTAATTTCAACACGCTTCTATCCCGTACGACCAAATGGTAACTCCAAACGCTACGAGTTGAAATTTGATAATAATACACTATTACGGATCCAATGGAACCGGTTTTGTTTAATTTCGAGACTGTGCTCTGGGAGGCTATTTTATCCCGTCGATTAACTCGAGCGATTTTCAAAATCGACGAAACTACTTGAAATCTAAATTTTAAAAATTTACCAACTCAATTATAATTCAAATAGAATTTATATCCATATTAAAAACCATTTCAATTCATATTAAATCACAAATTCAATCCTTTACACTATTCCAAATATTAAATTTCACTATAAATCAATGTATAAAATTTTCAAATTTTAATTTATCGACTTTTAATTACAAAGGTCCACTATCCTCACTCTAATTCAAATAGAGTTTAAATCCACTTAGAAATCATTTCCATTCACATTTATCTCCAGATTCACATATTTACCCAATTTCAAATATTAAATTTTCTATTCACCAAGTCCGTTTAATCGCTATATTTGAAATTTTAAACCATTTCACAAATTCAACCAAAATCTCCATATTAAAAAAAACCAAACGATCATAATTCTGGGTCGTTACAGGCGCTGTAGGGTAAGATCTTAGAGGTCATGGATTTAAATCCCCGAGACATCAAAATGAGCACTCTGTTTGAATAAAGTATCATTTATTATCAAAAGAAAAGGAAAAAAAATCAAACTTTGCAAAACGATATCAATCGAAAATGATGACCTTCAAAAAAACAATATGAGTGTACAATTATTTTATTTTGATATACCAAATAAGTATGATGGATTGGCTCTTGCAGATTCAGATGAATTGAAGGAATATAATGCATATTATTCATGCAGTTTTGATGTCTCTTCGAAGTGATTTTACTTAGAGGTTCAATTTTTCAACATTCTCCGCTTCTTTCAGTTGATTTAATTGTTTGTGGGTTATTGACCGAGGAAGTACGTCTAAGGACTTACTCTGAAAAAGGAATTCTTGTTGTACTAGCAGTATCTTCTAATCCATCTTCTAACAAGCCTTATATAAGGATTGACGAGTCTAAATACTATAAGAAGTCATCAGAAAACCCAGTGTTCTATGTTAAAGAATTGGCCGAAGTAGTAGTTTTAGTCTTCCAGATCTAACAACTGGTCCAGTCCAATACTGCAGCAGTACCTACATTGGCTCCTTTTACCAACTCTAGTACCATAGCTAAACAATTTCAAAAGTTTCTCGTCTTACAACCCCAAGCAATGTCTACCTCTTCTTCCATAGGTTAGTCGCCTTAGAAATCTCCAGGTATGACATCTTTTATACCAGTCTTTGATTTTGATGCTTCACATCATATGTCACCAGATTCTTCATCTTTCTTTCCCGTGACCACTTCTTCTTCAATTCATGACTATTGATGGCACTCCTATGCGTTTAAAAAGTGTTGATTCTGTCATTAATTCTTACTTGTCTCTTATGATTTTTCATATTCCAAAAATCACATTAAATCCTGCATCTGCTGGTCAATTATGTGATTATGGAAATCCAATCACCTTTACTTCTTCTTATTGCTATGTGCAAGATTGCAATCTTATAACCTGATTGGGATAGACCATAAAAAGGTAGGAATGTATGTATTAGGTGAATAGAAAGTTCGATCACTGTTATTGCCGTTACCACTGATTTATCTTCTTTTCGTTTGTGTTCTTCGTCTTCCGATTCTTATTTATGGCATTATCATCTTGTTCATGTTTTAGTTTTTCATTTGATATTTTTAGAATCTATAAGAGCATTAGAAAGTAAGCCAACTCATGATATTTCTAATCGGTATGGTTAAAACTTGCAACATTTTCTATTTTATCTTTTAAAAATAATAATTTTGTTCCTTTTGGTCCTTTTGATGTGATCCATGCTGATGTTTAGGGAACCTCTTTTATTACCAAGTGGGTCTCGTTATTATGTTTCTTTTATTGATTTTGCAACATTTTCCATTTGCTAAATTTCCAACACTTATAAATGTTGCAGGCTACTGACAATAAAAAAGTGTCAGGATACCTAAAAAAGTGTTGGGAAATATAAATAATGTTTTTTATAAACTTTCTAACACATCAGTTATAATTTACAACACAAAAAGTGTTAGAACAGTTGGTAAATTTGTAAATAACTCAATAAAAATTGGACCATTTTGTAATCTTGTATACGTATCATCTTTCTCACGCGTTCCCTTCCATCTCCAATATCGGCCGCCTAATTTTTAATTTAATTAGGGTTCCCGGTTTCCCAATCGTGCATCCTCCATTTCTTCTCCAGGTAACGATTTCCCATTCTACTAACGATTTCCCAACCGTTTCATCTCAACATCCTACTAACGATTTCCCATTCCATCCCGCGCGTCATCTCTAGGTACATCGACTTAGGTTCGATTTTGATTTTGAATCATCTTTAATACCTTGACTGTTATTTGCAAATATTGAAACCATCTTTTGTTTAATCGGTAATGGAAACTTGAACCCTTTTTCGTGTATTAAATTGACATCTCCGTTTAAATTGCATCCTACTTTCTTAACAAGATGAATGCGCATTCATGTGCTGTCTTTGACTATCGGTTAGTTTGATAGTTTACCTTTATTGCTCATATGGGTAGAGTTTCCCTAAGAATGCTACTTAGAAATTCCTGAACTAGCCTATTATACATACAAGTCTTTGAGTTGACAGTTTCTCTCTTAATGATAGATTGTTGATTTCACTATTACGGGAAGAGTAGCTTTTGCTTCGTTATGCGCAATGGAGTCGATTCAGAGTAAACTTGTCATTTGTTACTCTGCGATCGTGTTGTCAGGTGCTAAATTGTCTTATGTATTATCTTTGCTCCTTGTTTTACTTATTGTTTCAGTTTTTATTCTTCTTGGTAATATGGCTTGATCTGATGTTTTAGGCAGAATGGGGAGCTACGTGTCCATAAAGTCTAGATTTGACAAGACGGACCTGGTAGTCCTCCATAGGTTAAGGATTCAGGCTGAGTTAATTTGCAGTCCCTGCTAATTTCAAAAAATAATGCCCCAAAAAAATTAGTTCACAAGACAGATTTGAACTCTAGTCACCTACTATGCTAAGAAAAGAACAAAAAACTTTAGACATAACACCACTATTATGCAAATTCTGCTTCTATCTTATATAACTACAATTGTCACGGTCTCCTCTTTTTTGCTCCCTCTAGACCTGTTGCCTTGTATGGTTGCCTTGGCAATCTTCCCTTAGGGCAGAACTTGCAAGGATTCACGAACAATTTGTTTAGAGTAACTATGAACACTGAAGAATCTATCTACAATTCAATTAATAAAATCTAAATACTCCTTATTTGCATGTCATAAAAGCAGCACCTCTTCCCTCTAGTCATCTCCCCTCTAGAAATGGTAACAATAATAGTATATAATACCTTTGGAGTGGCTACAATAAAGTGCTTTAAGAAAAAAACGCTCTTGAAGTATCCATACCAAGTGAGTAGAGTCTACTTATATTGCATAGGAAATTTGGTGTATTAGCAAATATTGAAGTAAAATTATATTATGAAGGCATAAGAAATTTATTTGTTATGGGTTAACATGGTATATTACGTAGGCAGGTGGAATTTAATATAATCTGGAACGTGCTTTAACTTCTGCTCCGATATCTTTTGCAGGCTGTAATTGATGGATAGAAGCCATTATTACACTACTACTTACTGCTATATTAAAGGTACTTGTTTAGGTATCAATGCCTTTCCAAGATATAATTACATGTGAATTAATTTACTATTAAATTTAGTTCCATTGATTGAGTCCAAATAAAAGTTTACAAAAGTCGGTTAACTGAAAGATATAGCCAGGAAATGATAATAATGAATACCGTTTTTCATTTCCAGGTTTAAAATTTTCAAGTTATTTTGAACTCATTCCAGTTTCTACGTATCTAAATATGAATTCAAACTGACCTTTTCCCACACAGCTTGCAGAGCAAGTTTTGATGAGAAAGATAGTGTTTGTTTAAAATTACAACATGAAGAGTGCTTGAAATATTTTTTTAAATTAGAGCTTTGACTTCTTTATTTGATTATAAGAACATCATAACTAATTTTGAGATTATATTTCTTTTTCTTTCCTTTTTATATTTGATTATCACTAACTTTAATATATTTTACTTTGTTCATGGACAGAGATTTTTAAATTGTTAATTGACTGATTTTAGCGTGTGCAGTAATTTTGTGAATGGTTTGGTAATGGGTGAATCCCCATTAATGCAGAATTAATCTCTATTAATTGATTTATAAAATGCAATTTTCATCACTATTAAGTGTATCCCAATAGTTCTTCCGCTTGATTTGTTTTCTGTTTACTGTCATTTCTTTTAATCAGAGATCCAAACCTATTTATTCATCATAAATACAAGCCTTAGACTTCAATCCTTTGAATCCAGTAAAGGAAAATAATTTTGTAGTTTTTTAATAGCATTAAAATCTTAAATTTTACTTGAGTAGTTAACTGATTTTGATTCAATAGTCTTCTTAATTGAAACGGTTGCTACTTTGGTCTTTGCTGCTTGTACTTTCCTTTCTAAGATGCAACAGTTTTCAAGAGGTAACTGAAAATGTGCATGTTTTCTTTGTCGACATTGATTTATGGAATGATCCATGTGGGGCAACTGAAAATGTGCATATTTTCTTTATCAATAGTCTATAAACTTTAGTGTGCATGTAAATTTATATCTGGTTTAATATAGAGGATGCAAAGTACATTGAGGAGCCTTGAGGAAGATACTACAAACTCCAGAAAGAGAAAAAGTGACTGGAATTCAAGTTATATCTAGTTCTTATCTATTTTATTATTTATTTTATTAAATGTAGGCAGTGAATAGGAGAATATCTTGACGGAATAAATGAATTGCGAGGACAGAGCAAAGTTTGGTTGATATATTGATGCATGCCGTCAAATGAAAGTAAGTTTTATGCGTAATATGGATACTTAAAATTTTCTTGAATGATTGTATGTTCGTTTGCTTTTTGGTAAATCAAATAGGATAGCGATACAATATGAATTGGAGTATCATTTTCCCTTTATTTTATATAATATTTTCCTACTTCAAAGATTATCATACTGTATTATAATGTATGCATAGTAGTAGGCCAGTTTGTTTTGTACAACGTATAAAAATGTATATTTTATTGACATCTAATATGATAACAACTAAGATAATTGGAATACCATTTGACTTTTAGGTTTTACATTTTCTGAAATTGGAATAGCTCATGCTAGTTCTAGTAAAATTGGTAACATAGACCAAATTGTGATTTCTTTTGCTTATTTGCTATACGGTTGCTGAATGTTATGCACCTATTTTTTTTTCTACTTTTAAATTTGATAATATCACATGAGTTGAAAAAAAAATATGGCTAAAATATTAAGGTTTGTCTAGTGTTAGCACTCCTAATAATGTAGGTTGCAATTGGAAATTACAAAGCCACAACATATATAGGCCGTAAAGTGTGTTAAGTTGTTGAAAACTAAAGAAAACGAGAATTCTTTTGCTTGTCTTAGATGCTTGATAAGTTTTTCTGGTTTCCTTGATTGTTGATGATATTTTATTAGTGCATTCAATGCCCTTAATCTAAGATTTCCATGATAAAGTGTCTTGCTTTATCTGCTCGTGCGTTGACACTCTAGGCAATTGTATATGCATTGTGAATCATATGTATATGTGAATAAGGACTGGTGTGCTTGGGGCCATAATTGAGAATGATTTTAAATAGAAATTAAAAAGAGAGAAAAGAAAAAATTGAGAACGTGGTGTGCTTGGGGCCATAATCCATGTCTGTCTCAGGAAATACCCGATTTTCCTTCGATCAAAATAGCATTGTTGGTTGATGACTGCTTTCAAATTAAGTGGGTTATGAATAACTAAAAATATAAGAAGATATATGATTCAAATTTTAGTTACAAACTAGCTTATTTAACCTACACCAAACACAACTGAATCCCTGCCTAAAAGTATACAAAGAAAATATCTGTAAACTGATAGATGTCCATAAAGTTTTCAAAAGCAGCAAAATCCGTAGTCGGAACTTAACCAAAACTTCTGAATTTTCAAAACAAAGTCAAATCGTCAAATTTCTAGACAGTTGAAACAAATTTGAAAAATGGATATAGATGCACAGATATTTGCATTCTGAAATGATTGACTAGTGAATTTTTATTGTTATGAAAACCAAATAATACAAGATGACTATAAAATTACTATCACTTTGCAGAACAAAATACGAATCTCATATAACTATAAAGTTTGTAAAATGACACGATTCTTATTACTTTAAAAACAAACACATTTTTCGTAATGGTTTTTTATCTTTTCATAAACAAAAGTATTATATGAAATTTCCAATAAACAAAATGTGTTGCTTTCCAAAAAGCCAAGTACCAAGGAAAATATTTCCACTTTGGAATAATAACTTTTGATAAACATTAACAGGTGCACTTATTTCCTAACAACAAAATGACTCTTTTCACTATAAATGTTTGTAGTATTATCCTTGAGTTGAAAATATTATACAAGAGATAAACATGTATGGAAATACTTGAATTATTTTACATTACATTATTTAGCAAGTCATATTTCATTAAATCTAATTCGAAATTAGCATCAAATTGTAGACATTAGTTTATAGAATTCAGCATTATATCTTGTCAAATAAAATGTAAATCAAATTGTAGACATTAGTTTATAGAATTCAGCATTATCGTTGTCACTGTATATAGGCAGCATGGGTTGCAGGCCAGTATGCATACATAAAATTTGCTGACCAAAACAATTTCCGAAGAGCATTGCAATTTGAGGTTGCTGGGATGCGTGATCCTGATCTTTCTGTACGAGTTGATTCAGTTTATGCATTGTAATCTTTTGTTGAAGCTTGTAAAGGTGTGTATTTTCCTTTTGTTTTGACCAATGTGATAAAATAATTTTCTAATAATATCCTATAATTTTTTATTCGAATTTCTCTTGCAGATCTAAATGAAATTCGTCCAATCATTCCACAATTACTTGATGGTAAGCCCATTTTTATTAGTTTGGCCTCTTGAATCTGATTTCTCACACATTCCAACGTTGTCTACAGAGTTTTTTAAACTTATGAATGAAAATGAGAATGAAAATCTTGTTTTCACGCTCGAGACAATTATGGACAAATTCAGGGAAGAAATGGCACCATATGCTCTTAGGTTATGCCAAAATTTGGTATTCTTAATTATATACTAGTAAATATTATGCGATACAAACATTTTATTATCACGCCTTGCTAATATACTCAAATTTATTTACTTTTACAGGCTACTGCATTTTGGAGGTGCTTGAATATAGCAGAGGCAAATGATGATGATCCTGTTGCTTTAGCTGCTGTTGTTTGATGATGGAAGCACTGGCCTATTGGGCAATCGATTTCTTTGAGAGTAGGTTTTGGCAGATTGATTTAACATTTTTTTTCTTATTTAATTTTATAGCTTGATAGTGCAAAGTTTTGTCAGTCAAAATTGAAGTTGGAAATGATTAGTCTCATAATATAAATCATATAAAACAAATTACCTATTATCACAACCACACACATGTGCTAAATAGTGTCTAGTCCATGCAGCATAGATCAAGCTTACTGTTTTGAGCAATTGGTGATTATTAGGTGGTGATTCGCGGTCGGTGGTGGTTGATGCAACGGTTGTTGTTGCTTGCGATCGGGGATTTTATTATTAGTTTTTTGGTCGATGAAGGACGGTCAAGGCAGTTGAAGATGAAGTATGTATATTTGACAGTGTTGTTTGGGATGTACTGATAGGTCGGGATAGAAATAAGAGGAGGAGGTCACAGTGGTTTTTTATGTGGTCAAAGCACCAGTGGAGATTGTCCTCTTGTAGTCGTGGAAGTGGTCAGTGAAGGAACAGTGAGACTGATGCTATGGGCTATTGAATGGTAGCTATTGTGTTGTTTCCTTGGTGACTTGAAGGCGATGGTTGATATGTCAGGATGGCAGGTGAGAATGTTGACAGTAGTTTGTCCTGGTAGATTGTATGAATATGCAGTAATAAGGGTTAGCTGGCAATGGTGAGGGGTTAGTTAGGAAGAGCTACTGATATGTTGCAGTCTGACAGATTTGCGGTCGCTGTGATGTTGAGGATTTGAGAAGTCGCTATTTTTCCAGTGGTTTGGCGTTGGAGATGAAACAGTTGACAGTTTTCAAGCAGGATTGACAGTTTTCAGGCTTGTGGAGTAAGTGGATTTGCAAGAGGATGGTGGTTTTCAAAGTGGTGAGTATGGTGGAGATGAAGGTAATGTGATGGCAATTTGAAAAGATATAGTTGAAATGTGACAACGAACTGTTTGTGGTGAGGTGCTGAATTGTGGCAGAAATAAGTGTAATGGATATGTGAGGTAGCAAGGAGGAGTTTGAACAGTTGAAGTGAATGTTAGAAATGTGTTCTGAAGTGGTGGATGTCAGTGGCAAGATGGGTTTGAACTGAGGAGAATATTGATATGGTTGATGGTATATTGTCAGAGATGGAGGAGGGTTTGGTAGGATATGGTGATGGTTGAGGCTCGAACAGGTTGGATGATGGAAATGTGATATGATATGCAATGTGCAATGTGATGAATTATTTTCGTAGAAGTATGTGGATGTTGGTGGGACTGTGATACACCGATGATGGTTGTAATATCAGAATACATGACATTGTAATATTAAGATATATTTAATAATTTTTTATGACATATTTACTCCATTTGCGGAGCATTTTAAATTTTGCAATCTGTATGATGAATTGTCTGATATGGGGACCACTGTTTATGATATTTTATACTCCATTTGCTTTAAATATTTTAATATTAATATTGCAAGAAATTATGTAAAATCATTAGTTTATATTTGTGACACTTATAAATGTTGTCAGTATTTGTAAAAGCATTGTATGTATAACAACACATATATGTGTTACTAAATAATCATTTTCCAACACTTATAAGCGTTACCGTATATTTCTGTACCAACACTTATAAGCGTTACCGTATATTTCTGTACCAACACTTATAAGTGTTAGTAATACGTATGTTCGTAACACTTATAAGTGTTACAAATTTGGACGCTTCATTCCTCACAGTCCATTAGTAACACTTAAAAAGTGTTACTGAAATTATTTGTAACACTTATAAATGTTAGGATTTGCCTGTTTGGTGTAGTGAATTCAAAATTCCTAACATATGAATTTCTATATCAGTTTCTATGTCGGTCACATTATCAAGCACCAATCAACAAAATTAAATTGTTCTTGATTTTTAATTTAACTAATCATAAAAATATTTTAGTACTTCTGAACGCTAAAACACTCATATTGAATTTTCAATTTTAAATCGAACCGAATGACGTTCGATTTGATCTAAAATTTTAGTTAGCTCAAATCGTCTCCAAATCAGTTCTAGAATGTTGTGCTCATCGCCACGATTCCATCGCTGTTCTTTTATCCAATTTCGACCTTGTATGGAGAAGATATACGTTTTTAATGATTACATGATTTATAATAAAATAATTTACATATCCACTTTTTTTAAACCTTCAAAAAAACTGGTCGTTGATTCATCCATTCCCCAGATCTAGGCCGCACGTGTCTATCTTCCTGCTTACGTTCATTCCTGCTTCTACACGAAACCATCATGCACGAGAAAACCCACGTCGTCGACTTTCACAACATGCAGCTACCACCACGATGCCCTAGAAAATGATCGGCCACTGCCATCGTGTGCACCAATGCCCAAAGCCATGGAAGCTCGATGCTCCCCTCATCTCTAAATACGCGAACGAATGGAAACCCTTCATGATCGATTCCTAGCCATCTCGTCGAACCACAGATGACCTCCACCATTGGCCGTGGAGAGGTCGATGTGCTCTACAACTTTTCAGTTGATGGCGAGGCCTAAAATTCTAAGGATGGAGAGATAACGAGGATGAAATGGTAGAAGTTTTTGGCCATTAATTATAACCGGCGGCTGTGAAATGGAAGACTAGGGTTGGAGAGGGTTGCACGCATATACACACACACGTGCAACTATATTATTTAAATATTATTTCGACTATTCACGCGAAATTTTTGAACGAACTCCAAAAGAAGCATGTCGCCTGGAGTTTATAATGTTTTCCCTTATTCCGAACACAATGAACAAGTTTCGAGGCCTAATTCGATCGTACGTGAAAGAAAGCTATTCGAATCGAATTATAGTGTTAAATTTCCAATATTAATTTCAACACGCTTCTATCCCGTATGACCAAATGGTAACTCCAAACACTACGAGTTGAAATCCAATAATAATACACTATTACAGATCCAATGGAACCGGTTTTGTTTAATTTCGAGACTGTGCTCTGAGAGGCTATTTTATCCCGTCGATTAACTCGAGCGATTTTCAAAATCGACGAAATTGCTTAAAATCTAAATTTTAAAAACTTACCAACTCAATTATAATTCAAATAGAATTTATATCCATATTAAAAACCATTTCGATTCATATTAAATCACAAATTCAATCCTTTACACTATTCCAAATATTAATTTTCACTATAAATTAATGTATAAAATTTTCAAATTTTAATTTATTGACTTTTAGTTCCATTCAAAGGTCCGCTATCCTCACTCTAATTCAAATAGAGTTTAAATCAACTTAGAAATCATTTCCATTCACATTTATCTCCAGATTCACATATTTACCCAATTTCAAATATTAAATTTTCTATTCACCAAGTCCGTTTAATCGCTATATTTGAAATTTTAAACCATTTCACAAATTCAACCAAAATCTCCATATTAAAAATAATTAATATTTTAAATTCAACATTTAAAAATAAATTAAAAGTCCAAACCAAACGATCATAATTCCGGGTCGTTACAGGCGCTTTAGGGTAAGATCTTAGAGGTCATGGATTTAAATCCCCGAGAAATCAAAATGAGCGTTCTGCTTGAATAAAGTATCATTTATTATCAAAAGAAAAGGAAAAAAAAAAAATCAAACTTTGCAAAACGATATCAATCGAAAATGATGACCTTCAACAAAACAATATGAGTGTACAATTATTTTATTTTGATATACCAAATAAGTATGATGGATTGGCTCTTGCAGATTCAGATGAATTGAAGGAATATAATGCATATCGATCATGCAGTTTTGATGTCACTTCGAAGTGATTTTACTTAGAGGTTCAATTTTTCATCATTCTCAGCTTATTTCAGTTGATTTAATTGTTTATGGGTTATTGACTGAGGAAGTACGTCTAAAGACTTACTCTGAAAAAGGAATTCTTATTGTACTAGCAGTATCTTCTAATCCATCTTCTAACAAGCCTTATATATGGATTGACGAGTCTAAATACTATAAGAAGTCATCAGAAAACCCAGTGTTCTATGTTAAAGAATTGTCCGAAGTAGTAGTTTTAGTCTTCCATATCTAACAACTGGTCCAGTCCAATACTGCAGCAGTACCTACATTGGCTCCTTTTACCAACTCTAGTACTATAGCTAAACAATTTCAAAAGTTTCTAGTCTTACAACCCCAAGCTATGTCTACCTCTTCTTCCATAGGTTAGTCGCCTTAGAAATCTTCAGGTATGACATCTTTTATATCAGTCTTTGATTTTGATGCTTCACATCATATATCACCAGATTCTTCATCTTTCTTTCCAGTGACCCCTTCTTCTTCAATTCATGACTATTGATGGCACTCCTATGCATTTAAAAAGTGTTGGTTCTGTCATTAATTCTTACTTGCCTCTTATGATTTTTCATATTCCAAAAATCACATTAAATCCTGCATTCGCTGGTCAATTATGTGATTATGGAAATCCAATCACCTTTACTTCTTCTTATTGCTATGTGCAAGATTGCAATCTTATAACCTGATTGGGATAGACCATAAAAAGGTAGGAATGTATGTATTAGGTGAATAGAAAGTTCGATCACTGTTATTGCCGTTACTACTGATTTATCTTCTTTTCGTTTGTGTTCTTCGTCTTTCGATTCTTATTTATGGCATTATCATCTTGTTCATGTTTTAGTTTTTCATTTGATATTTTTAGCATCTATAAGAGCATTAGAAAATAAGCAAACTCATGATATTTCTAATCGGTATGGTTGAAACTTGCAACATTTTCTATTTTATCTTTTAAAAATAATAATTTTGTTCCTTTTGGTCCTTTTGATGTGATCCATGCTGATGTTTAGGGAACCTCTTCTATTCCCAAGTGGGTCTCATTATTATGTTTCTTTTATTGATGATCGTACTCATTACTGTCATATTTAATGAAACATTGTTTAATTTTTTTGATATATACACTGCAGTTCAAGCCCTTGTTAAAACTCAACATTTCACTGTTACAAAATGTTTTAGATATGATTTAGCTTGGGAATACACATATAAGTAATTTTGTGAATTGCCCTTCTTACATGGAACCGTTTACCAAACTTAACGTACACATACTCAATAAAAGATGTAGAAAGAAAGTGTAGGCATAGCCTTGAAACTACTAGATCAATGTTATTATCTGCTTTTATTCCTGATGATTTTTGTAGTGATGAAGTTCTTACTATTGTAAATTTAATTAATACATCTTATCTTCTCATATTTCAGGTATTCCTCCATTTGAAAAAAATGTATTTCAAGTAGTTCTTACTATTGTAACTTGACCAAAGATGTGCGACCCACATTTTAGAAGGTTTAGATCGATAATAATCCACAGATGTCCAACTTAAACAATCTGAAACATAGATAATCATGGGGGTTAAATAAGAAATATAAGAAAAGAAGAAGAAAACAACACAAAATCTCACAGCTGAACGATAAAATATAGTAATCAAATAAGTTCATGAAGCTGTTTACTATACATTTGATTATAATCTATACACAATTATCAGAGTTATATATATATATATATATATATATATATATATATATATATATATATAGACATCAGGAATAAATAATCGATACAGCAGAATAGCATGATGCAGGGGATAATAATAATAATTGTAGTATACCAAATCTTCATCTTCATCCTCCAGAGAATAATCTTTAATATGCTGAAAAACTCAGGACCGACCCGAGCGTAATGAAAAGACTAAACACTCGAGTCAGGACTAAAATACTCTTATGTAAGTCAAATCAATATCACGAAATATGAGTGCAATAACTTAAGAGATGTTATGGGATTTTCCGTCTCCTAAGGATCCGTTAAACATACATACATACATACATACATACATACATACATACATACATACATACATACATACATACATACATACATACATACATATATATATATATATATAATAGTATACGCTATAATAGGTAATATCTATCAGTAAAATATGTGATGAACCCTCCCTTCATCCAACAGAAAGACGCATCATCGATAAGAAAGAAAGATGCAAAAATAGAATAGAAAGAAGAAAGAACTCAACGAATCAGAATCTCACACCAGAACGGAACGAAATATAATATATCAAATAAATATAACATAGTCATTTGTTAGCACCAAAATTGGTCACTAACACCCTTAGAAAGATTGTGTAGAGAGATTAATGAAGAAAGTAAATTAAAACAGAGGATAGAGTGTAAATTTAAATGCAGAGAACAAGAACACCAAATTTATAGTGGTTCGGCGTAACTGCCTACATCCACTTTGAAGTTGATTTCCATTGATTTCCTTGATGGGTGATTACAGATACAATACGTTTTTAGTTACTAGAATCTAATTGTAAAGTAAAATAAATAAGTCTGGAATGAGTCTTGAAAATGGCAGAGTCTCCCCAGTGTTCTCTAAAATCTGGTCCCTTTTTCTATGCCCTTGCCCCTCTATTTATAGGCGAAGGTGGGTTGGACATCCCTGGTGGGCCTGGTAGCAGAATATCTTGGCCCGAGTGAAGTGGTCTCTGTGCCCCGAACAAGAAAGGCCGAATGATCGAATGCCGAACGTCCAAATGCCGAACGTACCCCTCCATTCCCAACAATCTCCTTTGGCCGAGCGGGTTGAGGCCGAACACACTGAATGCCATGGGGATCACTTGTGCCGAACGATGCTAGGAGCCGAACTAATGTCATGTCATGGCCGAACGATTGCTAGGCCGAACGAGATGAGGCCGAATGCTCTGAGTTCCGTACACTTCCCAATGTCGAACAAGGTGTGGATGCCGATCGATATGGAACGCCGGACGTCACTTAATGCCGAACGATGTCCTTGGCCGAACGTAACTTGTATGCCGAGCGATGTCTTATGCCGGACCATTCTGCCATGCCGAGCGTGCTTGGATGCCGAGCGTTATAGTGCCGAACCACTTAAAGGCTGAGCGAGGTTTTTGGCCGGACGATGCCTTTGGCCGAACGAAGCCCTTGGCCGATCGAGGCCTTTGGCCGAGCGCTCCTGAATGACGGTTGCAAAGAAATGCTAGACGACCCAGTTGGGCCGAACGGTGGGTATGCCGAGTACCGAGTTCCCTGGCCAAATCTCCAGGAAACACTTGCCCCCCAAAGTGTATTACGTGACCGAACGTGATACGCTTTGAATTACATATCCTTCATGCTTCGCTTTGAACCTTTGTTCGTCACTCTTGGGGGTTGCCATCCTGTGAATGCCAGTCATGGAGGTGTGTGTCGAACGTAATGCAATATGCCGAACGGTCCAGTTGAAATCGAACACTCCTCGTGTACCGAGCGATACATTTTTGACCGGCTCTACCGGTTATGGCCTCTTCATCTTCTCATTTTTCCCTATATAACTTGGCGTCTTCCCTCCTCTCCTCTTTTCCACTTTTATTACTGCTGTCTTGTACTTGCTGATTTTTCCAGTTAACAAACTGCAGCGATCCATCAATTCTTTGCAAGTCCTCATCCCACTGACTAGGTATCGATTCTAATTCCTTCCCATAACTTAAAAAAAGGACTTGATGCTCGAGTTCCGTAATCGATAGGGTGAATCGAGCCTGGGTTTAGATATTCTAAGGGTTTTTAGTGTTAACTGATGAGGGTGGAAGGAGGAGTGGATAGAGACGAATCTTCTAGGAAGCTGTCGGGATATGTTTTAGGGTTCGGCATATTCCTCCTATGCCGAACAAGATTGGAGGAAGAAAGAAAATGGGAGGAGCAGGAGATGGTTGGGATGCCGAACAGTAAAGTTTGGCATAGCCTGCCGAACACTCGGTTCTCGTTGCCCGGTCGCGGATGGTGGAGGAGAGGAAAGTATTTTAGGGTGGAGTGCCGAACGTTGGAGCTCGACATAATCCTGGTTCGGTGTGACTCACCACATGCCGGACGGTAGGACAGAAGGTTTGGGAGGAAGCATGAGTTAGCGGGGAGGATGCTGAGTGCTGCTTCGGCCGAATGGGATTTTGGCCGAACGATACTCTGCCGAGCGCTAACTAGTTCGAACGATAGTTAGGCCGAATGAGAGTTTTGTCCGAACAAGTTTTAGGCCGAACGGTAGTTTGTCCGGGCAATCACAAGCGCCGAACCATATGAAGGCCAAACAATCTCTCATGTCGAACGGTATTAAGACCAAACAATCTTGCACCGAACGACACATGAATGCCGGACCAAACATGCTGAACAACACATAAATACCGAACTAAACATGCCGAACGATATTTAGCCGAACAACGCATAAATGCCGAACTAAAGCATACCGAACGGTCATAAAGCAAGAACAATGACACTAGCATTCTAGCATATCGAACCGATTTGGACTAATAACCTTCTATTTTTAGTAGCTATAAATCTGAACTTTACTTGACGTCATCGGATAACTTCCTCTAACGTTCCCTGAACTTGAAACTGTAATCGCCATTAGGAAGGCTTTTGGAGACGGTTAGCGATGACGGTCTCCGAAGGCGATGATTTTTAAGCTTAGTTTTATATCAGTAACCTTGCGACTCTCGAATTTCCAATGCTTATACACGATTGATTGCACAAGCTCACACACCACACAGAGGGGGGATTTATGTTGTTAAGTCTAACGCTGATCATTTTTTGAGTATAGTTCATACAAGTGCTCTGCAGGATTCGATTCCCGTCAAAAAATGTCTAAAAAATCCAGTTCCGCCACAATCTCGGACAGACCCGGTCCGTCTTCCAAACAAGGGGACGTAGACACTTCTAACCCGTCGACCTCCCCCGCTCATAATTTAGCTCCCGATGCCCTGGAGTCATCTATTCTCTTAGATAATCCGATCGATTCACAGGCTTAGAAGATTAACGAAGTCGACCTTCGGCGAATATGCTCTATCCACAACATCCCTTTTGTCGATGTGTTGGTTCCGTCGAGGCATGATCGTCCACACCTGCCCCAGTCGGATACACCGCCTGCAATAAGCTTATTTGCTGGGTGGGAAGCGTGCCTCCATTCAATTTATTTCTTCGGGACGTGTTGTAATACATTGACGTCGCCACGTCGCAGCTGCACCCAAACGGTCATGCGTTCATTTATGGGACCTACCTCCTTTTCATGGCTGTCTTCTCCAGGCCTCCAACTCCCGGCAACATCAGATATATTTATATGATCAAGAAGCGGAGAGATAGCCCCTCCTTCATGTTCCTCAAGCCGCACCACAAGTGCCAAATTCTAACCGGAGCGTGGAGCAAGTTTTCCCTGTACAAACAGGAATGGTTCTACGTGCGCTGCCCTCCTGGTTTCATGAGGAGATGGGTTGAAGGAAGTAAGTATTCTTTTTGGAGCGATGCTCATATTTCGGTCGAGGCGATGCTTTTTCTAACTCTTGTTTCATTTTTTCAGATATCAAACCACGTCCTGAGTCACTGTCAAGGTTCGGGCTGTTAGCAGAAGGTCGTCGGGTGAGCCTTCCTGAGGGCGTCTCCATCCCCAAGCCTGCTTCCGGTAAAGGGAAGAAGTTGGCTGAATCGTCGTCACGCCACACCCCCGGTGCACAGAAGGAGGGGGAAATCAAAGAGAGTGAAGCACCTGAAACACAAGGTGAGAATGCGGGTCCTACTCAGGATCCGCTGGTCGAAGTGCATGATATTGAAACGTCATCTTCCCCTTCGAAGGGGAAAAATAAAGTGACATGTAAGATTAGAAAGGAGAAGGTTGGCGGAACTTCCAAAGTTACGCTCATCCCGACAGAGAAGGAGGCTTCTTCACAACACGTTGAAAGTTCGCTAAAGGGCCTCTCGAACCTCTCCATTCCGGAAGATCTGCTCAACTATGACTTCAATGATCCGGAGGCATTCAAGTTCCATTCGCCCATCAGAGACGATGTGGGCATTCCAACCCAAAGTCAGGGAGAGAAAACCCCTGTTAGCAAGGCTACTGGTCCGTCGGAGGGGAGCATTAGGACACACACGAACATTTGCACTTCAATTCGCACTTAGATTTTTGTCATCACATCTCTATTTGCTAATTCATTGTTATTTGAATTTCGTGCAGGTGACATGGGCCGCTCACATGGATTCAATCGTCTTCGTGGTTCGTCCATTTTTCATCAACCAGGACGGGATTCGGGTTCCGAAAGGCGTCGAGATGGAGATGGCGATAAAGAATATCATTCCCGGGACTCCTCATCCCGGAGGAAAACTTACTATCAGCCCAAGCACCACCAGGATACTTCGTCTCACGCGGAGCACAACAAAGACAAGCACGGCCATAAGAGGTCGCAACCCGACGCTTCCCGGGACCAACACTCTGACTCCTCTTCTACTCGACAGTCCCGAGGTTCTCACCGGAGGGGCGAACTTTCAAAGCCGTCACCCCCTGCTCCTACGACAGACCCAACAGTGTCAGAGAAGCTGGCTGAGCTTAAAGACAAATTTTCGAGAATCTGCTTCGATGGCCTGAAATTCCTTCCGGTGATTCATCTTATTCTGGGTCATGTTAAACAGAGCGCTCTTGCTTGTACGAATGACGTCTATGTTCAACATGACGCATTTGTCCACCTAGCCGAGAAACTTTCCGAAGTCTCTTTGGAGCGCCAGCATGAGATAAACCGTTTGAAGCTTGAGGCTATCCACGATAGAAACATCATTAAGGCCCAAGACGAAGAAATCGCCACTTATAAGTCTGAACTCGAGGTCGCCCATCGGAGTTCCAGGGATACTGCTGAGGCCGTTACTCGCTTGGAATCAACTCATAAGAAAGAGCTTGACGAGGCGGTTCAACGATATGGGGCTTTGGCCTTAGAGAAGGACTCCGTTCAAAAGGAGAGGGATGCGTTCAACACCCGGGTCAAGGAACTTGAGGAGCTTCTCCGCAGAGAGAGAGAGAGAGAGAGAGGAGAAAACGACTGCCCAAGAAGAGTCACAGCGATACTGTGACGAGATTGTCGCCACCTGACATTTAAAAGAACAACTCGAGGGCGAGCTTTCCAGGGTTGAGATGTTAAAGAGTGAGGCCCGTGAAGAGGGCAAGAAGATGGCGTCGACGGACATCGATTCTCGTCTTGAGACAGCCAGGGAAGAAGGTAGAGAAGAGATCAAAACCGCGTTCGACCCGCTCATTGCCAAATTCAACGCCCGCGTGCTCATGCACCATGACTTAACTTTTTTGGGCGATGGCTATCTTGAATCATTGCTCGAGGCGTGGGAAACCTTAATTCAGATCAGGAAGGCCGAGCGCGGTGTCGAGGAGGTTGACGAGGGGGCTTTGATAAAAGAATTTCTGAAGGGAAATGAGCCTTCGGACCTATCAACGGCCTAGGCCCTTTATTGCAAAGGCTCTTCCTCTAGAGAAGGGAAAGAAGTTGTCGCCGGTCCATCCGGGGTCGAGCCTCATGTTCATGTGCCTACCCAACCGGCCAGTCGGCCGACACTTGATCCTTTTGAATGGCACATTAGCTACGATCCGGAAGTCCCCGGCCTGGGCATTCATGTTTTGTCCCCTATCCCGGAGGGTGCGACCCCACTAACGGCTGAAATCCAGCCGGAACCTGGTAGGCAATTCTTTTGCATTAACATCCCAAGTGTTTCCCTAGAAGCTGTCATATTCTAATACTTGCTTGTCGTGACTTTGTGCAGGTCGTTCTAATCTTGAACCCACTCCAAGGAGCGATGTCTCCAAGGAGGCGGAGAAGGAAACAAGTGAGGCCCCTCACGCAGGTGAGGCTCTCGGTCCTGATGCTCAGGTGATCGAGGTGCTTGACGAAGGTAAGTCTGATTCCTCCTCTGGGAGTTATGAAGTAGAAGTCACAGGCGCCTTTGAGCATACATCTGAATTGAGCATGAAGGAGCAGCTCGAGAAAGAGAAAAGAGATACAGTTAAGGACAAGGTTGAGCCACGTGAAGTGGACCTGGATGATCCCTTGAACAAGCCATTGAAGGTCATCCTTCCTGGCAAGTCCAAGCCCTTGGATGTTCCCCCTACTTCTTCAGTTGTTGCTCCTCCATCAAGGAAAGGTTCCAAGGGTAAACGCTCTGGGGAAGAGCCGTCCGGGAAGAAGTTGAAGAAGCACAGGAAGTGACTACTGTCCTCGTTCAACGAGAGCCAATCTAAGTCGTGTAATAATTTTTTGTAATTTTTGTAGATAGACTGTTGACTCCAAATTTTGTAGTGCTTGTAGCAGAAAACTTTTCCTGAATAAAGTTTAGTTTCCTTTTCTGTCTTTTCAAAAGATTCTTATTATTCGGTTTTCTTTGTGATTGTGATTCGAATCCATGCTGTTGTGCGTAACATAGACTTCTTGGTTTGTCTTCACATAGCCCATTGATTCTCTGAGAGTTCTTCGTTTTCCTCCCATGCTTCAAGCACTTAGAACATTTTTCATCTGTACAACAGGAGCTTAGAATATTCCAGTCCGCATTCTGGGGACTTGGAGAATTTTTACCGTTTATACTCGAGTTCACGCTCCGGGGACTTCGAGTACTCCAGTCCGCACTCCGGGGACTTGGAGATTTAAAGTCGTTTGTACTCGAGTCCGCACTCCGGGGACTTGGAGATTTTGAGTCATTTATACTCGAGTCCGCACTCCGAGGACTTAGAGCACTCCAGTCCGCATTCCGGGGACGTGGAGATTTTGAATTGTTTATACTCGAGTCCGCACTCCGAGGACTTAGAGTACTCCAGTCCGCACTCCAGGGACTTGGAGATTTTGAATTGTTTATACTCGAGTCCGCACTCTGGGGACTTAGAGTACTCCAGTCCGCACTCCAGGAACTTGGAGGTTTTTATTCGTTTATACTCGAGTCCGCACTCCAGGGACTTAGAGTACTCCAGTCCGCACTCCGGGGACTTGGAGGTTTTTATTCGTTTATACTCAAGTCCACACTCCGAGGACTTAGAGTACTCCAGTCTGCACTGCGGAGACTTGGAGATTTTGAGTCGTTTATACTCGAGTCTGCACTCCTGGGACTTAGAGCACTCCAGTCCTCACTCCGAGGACTTGGAGATTTTGAATTGTTTATACTCGAGTCCGCACTCCGGGGACTTAGAGTACTCCAGTCCGCACTCCGGGGACTTGGAGATTTTGAATTATTTACACTCGAGTCGGCACTCCGGGCACTTAGAGTACTCTAGTCCGCACTCCAGGGACTTGGAGATTTTGAATTGTTTATACTCGAGTCGGCACTCCGGGGACTTAGAGTACTCTAGTCCGCACTCCGGGGACTTGGAGATTTTGAATTGTTTATACTCCAGTCCGCACTTCGGGGACTTGGAGATTTTGAATTGTTTATAGCGTTCGTACGCCCGCCAGAATAATATAATTTTAATCGCTTACCACATGACTATCTTACGCAGAAACATTAATCATTCATGAAAAAGATGGCTTCAAGCCTATATTAATGAAAGCAAGCTAAATTGTCTTATTAAATGCCAAGAACTAGAAATGAAAATGTACTACAAATAAATGCAACTACTGCATGAAGGAAATAGACCAAGTGTAATAACGTCGCAAGTGCTCGTTGTTCCATGCTCGGGGGAGTGTCGCACCATCGACGGTCGCTAGCTTGAAAGTTCCTTCTCCAAGCCTCCGTTCGATGACGTATGGACCTTCCCATGCGGGGTTCATATGAGATAGGGCTGGAAAAACTCATTTCAAAACGAGATCTCCCACGTCAAAGATTCTCGGTTGAACTTTTCGTTATAATATCTGGCGACCTGATGTCTATATGAGGCCGCTCTCAAATCGGCTTCTTCGCGTTTTTCATCAATAAAGTCCAATAATTCTAATAAGAGATCCTGGTTCGACGCAGGGTCGTAGTGAGTTACCCGATGAGATGGAACTTCAATCTCCACGGGTATGACTACTTCCGTGCCATATGCCAACGCGAATGGAGTGTGGCCAGTCGCGGTCTTGTGGGTGGTTCTATAGGCCCAAAGCGCTGTCGGGAGTTCATCTACCCACTTGCCTCTAGCCTTTTCCAAATGCTTTTTTAATATGGACTTGATTATTTTGTTTACGGCTTCTACCTGTCCATTCGTCTTCGGGTGAGCAACTGCTGCAAATCTTTTCTCAATGCCATATTTCTGACAAAATTCTTTGAACTCCTTGCTTTCGAATTGAGTTCCATTGCCTGTTATGATGGTCTGGGGAAGGCCAAAACGACATATGATATTTCGTACAACGAAGTTAATGACTTTCTTGGTGGTGATCATGGCCATAGGTTCTGCCTCTGCCCATTTGGTAAAGTAATCGGCCACAACTATTGCATATTTCGTGCCTCCTTTGGCTATGGGTAAACAGCCGATCAGGTTAATCCCCCCATCGCAAATGGCCAGGGACTAACCATTTGTGTGAGTTCCGTCGGCGGTGCTCTCGGAATTTTTGCATATATCTGGCATTTGTCACATTTTCTCACATAGTCTGCAGCGTCCCGATTCACGGTTGGCCAATAGTATCCATAGCGGAGGATTTTCTTTGCTAATGTTTGCTCCCCGGTATGATCACCGCACTCTCCCTCATGGACTTCCTATAATACCTGTTTTATCTCATCATGGGCCACGCATCGGAGTAAGGGGGTCGAGAATCCCCTCCGATACATTACCCCGTCATGTATTACATAACGTGAAGCCTTACGAAGGACTTGGCGTCTTTCGCTCCTCTTCTTAGGCAAATCCCCTTTTAGCAGGTACTGCTTGATTGGAGACAACCATGATTCCTTCTCAAGTTTAATCTCTAACACGAAATTTATCTCCATTACGTCTATACTTGGAGCATAGAGGGTCTCAACAGGGAACAATCCCATTTGCTGTGCATCACCAGTGCTTGCAAATTTTGCCAACGAATCGGCTTCTCTGTTTTGTTCGCATGGGACATGCGAGATGTCGTAGTATTTCAGATTCGCCAGCAGCTCTTGAACCCAAGCAAGGTAAGGAGCAAGTCTCTGTCCCTTCGCTTGATAGTCTCCCCGCACCTGATATACTACCAGCTGCGAGTCACAGAAGATTTCGATCGACTTCACTCCCAATTCGATAACAAGTCTCAAGCCAGCAATCAACGCTTTATATTCGGCTTCGTTATTTGTTGCTGCAAACTCGACCTTCAAAGCGTAGTAGATTGATCGGTCTATGGGAGTTACAAGGATTATACCTGCCCCCGAGCAACGATCGTTAGATGCCACATCGGTGTACATCTCCCATCGAACGTGGGGTATGATTTTGTGACTGCTCGGTTCATCTAGCACAGTGAATTCAGCAATGAAGTCGACTAGTGCTTGTCCTAGTATGGCCCTTCTTGGTAGATAGGCGATATTGAACTGACTCAACTCAATATTCCATTTTAACATCCTTCCGGAAGTTTCTGGTCGTTGGAGTACCTGCCGTAGGGGTTGGTCAGTGTAGACACTGATTGAGTGTGCCTGAAAGTAGGGGCGAAGCTTGCATGATGCGATCACCAAGCAATAGGCTACTTTTTCAATCTTTGGATAATTTCTTTCCGCCCCTGTCAAGCGTTTACTGACATAGTAAACCGGCTTTTGAATCCGGTCTTCCTCGCGGACCAAGGCTGTACCGATAGCATGCTGGGATACGGCCAAGTATACGTACAACATTTCATGGTCTATCGGCTTGGACAGTACAGGGGGACTTTTCAAGTGCCTTACCAGAGCCTGGAATGCTTCCTCATAGTCGGATGTCCATTCGAAGTTTCTCTTTCCTTTCTTTATAATGTCGAAGAAGGGAATACACTTGTCTGTAGCTCTGGATATGAATCGACTTAGCGCAGCCACTTTTCCATTCAGGTTTTGCACCTGCTTTATGGTTATGGGTACTTGTATACCTTGGATATCCTGGATCTTCTCTTAGTTAGCCTCGATTCTCCGGGCATTCATAATGAATCCCAGAAACTTTCATGATGCTACGCCGAATGAACACTTCAACGGATTGATCTTCATTCCATAATGCCTGAGCATGTCAAACATCTCCGCTAGGTCTCGGATGTGGTCGTTTGACTGCCGTGACTTCACTAGCATGTCATCTACATAGACTTCCATTGTTTTACCAATCTGATCTTTGAACATTCGATTCACCAGGCATTGATAAGTCGCTCATGCCTTCTTCAATCCAAATGGCATTACTACATAGCAATACAATCCCATGTTCATGACAAAACTGGTGTGTTATTGGTCTGGGAGGTGCATTGGGATTTGATTATATCCTGAATACGCATCCATAACTGATAATAACTCATGTCCGGCAGTTGAGTCAACCAGCTGGTCAATCCTAGGAAACGGGAAGCTATCCTTCGAGCATGCTTTGTTTAAATTAGAGTAATCAACACAAGTTCTCCATTTCCCGTTTTCTTTCTTCACTAACACCGGATTCGATACCCATTCAGGGTAGAGGGCGTCACGGACAAACCCATTGGCTTTGAGTTTGTTCACCTCCTCTTTGAGAGCCGCAGACCTCTCCGGGTCCGTGCCTCTCCTTCTTTGTTTCACGGGCACATGCTTCGCGTCTATGTTCAACATATGACTCGCAATTGCAGGAGAAATTCCGCACATATCAGAATGTGTCCAAGCAAAAACATTAAGATTTGCTCGGAGGAAGTCAGTGAGGTTCTCGGCCACCACGGGGTCGAGTTGTGATCCAATTTTAAGAACTCGTGATGGGTCGTTCCGGCTAACTGGGATGTCAATTATGAGTTCAGCCAGTGCTGCATTGGTTTCCCTGGGTTCTCCATCATCGTCTCTCGGATCTATGTCCCTATAGATCCGAGAATGTTGCCCGAGCCAGGGCTCGGGCACTACTTGTCAATCATCAGCATTTCGGCTGCGGACGGAGCGGTCCGCAACCTTTCCTTTCTCTCTACGTCGTGCCTCCCTGAGTTCAGCTACATAGCATGCACGGCCGGTTGCCTGGCCCCCGTGTACCACTCCAACCCCTTTGTCTGTTGGAAATTTTAACGTCAAACACCAAGGGGCCAAAGCGGCCCTAAATTCCGCCAGGGCTGGACGACCCAGAAATACGTTGTACAGGGAATCAACGTCCAGTACTATGAATGGTAAGATTCGCACCCTTCTGCGTTCACCTTGTCCCAGTTCAACTGGTAATTCCACATATCCCACTGCATCGGTTGCTGCGCCATTAAAGCCATGGATTTTGGCTTTGGATGGCTTCAAATCCTTGGTCTCCAGCTTCATTTGGTCGTATGCCTTCCGGAAGATGATGTTAACGGAACTTCCGCAATCGACTAGAATTCTCTTTGCGAATGCCGGCCCGACGGTCGCAGATATGACCATTGGGTCAATGGTAGGAGCCTCTACCTTATCCGCATCTCTGCTCCTGAATGCGATATCATCATTCATCGTGCGCTGCTGCTTTGCAGGAGTCCCATCCTCCACGTTCGAACAACACTCGTACTCCGCATGTCTTAAGGAGTTAGCATATAGCTCCATCTCCTGCCAATTCTTATCTGTCAGATGAGGTCCGCCAGCAATCGTGTTAATAACCAATCTACCCACAGTCCGAGTAGGTTGTTCCGGTTGGTGTGGGGCTGGCCCGCGTCCAGGGTCCGATGTTTCTTGCCTCCCATCCTGTGGGTCTTTGACAAATTCCTGCAGTTTTTTCTGTCTTATCAGCTTTTCTATAGCATCATGGAGGTGTCTGCATTCCTCCGTGTTGTGCCCATAAGACTCGTGGAAACGACAATACTTCCCGGTCCGCTTCTGTTCTTCCGTCGATTCCTTTGGACGTGGCTTTTTATATTGGAAAGTGTTGCAAATTGATAGATAGATGTTTTCAAGAGATGCGTTCAATGGGGTGTATTCATTGTATGTTGGAATCCTTGATTTCCATTTCCCTGTTTCTTTTTTCTTTCCGGGATTTCCATCTCCAGATCCTTTAGACTGCCCGGGCTTGTTCTGGATGTTAACTTGAGTTTTTCCAGGATTATCTCCGGTTTGTTTCACGACGACGTTACTTTTCAAAGACTCTTGAACGGGCCCTGATGCCTTGTCTCGCCTTGTCCACCGAGCTTCCTCCCTTCTTATGAACTGATGAGCTTTCGAATAAAAACGTTCCATCTTAGCTGGGGGCTTCCCCGCCAACCAATCTCCAAATTCAGAATTCGGATCCACTCCACGCATTACTGCCATCAAAATTGCGTGGTCGTTAGGATTGCTCACCTCGGTAGCAGCAACATGAAATCTTTGCAAGTATGCTTTCAATGACTCTCCTGGAGTTTGAGTTACACTTGATAAGGACATGATGTCCTTTGGATGATTGGTGTGTATCCTGAATTGTTCTACGAATTTCATTGCTAATTCGTCGAAACTGGATATGGATTGTGGTGGGAGTCGAGTGAACCACATGGTGGCAATCCCGAACAAGGTGATTGGGAAACACCTACACTTGGTTGCGTCATTAGCTCTTGCAGAATCCATCATCCATCCGTACCTCATCACATGCTGCCTGGGGTCAGTCTTCCCTTCGTAGGCTGGAATGGCGGGCATGCTGAACTTTCTTGAGTATTCGGCCTATAGAATGGTATCCGTGAAGGGAGTATGACTCTTAGACACTCCCCAGTCTTCATTAGTTAGACCTTGGTTTTCTTTCATCAACTGCCTGACCATAGCCGTAAAATCCGAGGTTTGTATGGAAAATGGGAGGTTGGGTTCCGTTCCACGGGACCGTGCATGTTGATGTCCCGTCCGATTTGGGTCTTGGTTTCTAGTAGATCGATCAGTAGCACCTGCATGTGCATCTTCATCCTTACGGCATCTACACCTAGGAGGTTCATCAGCAGAGGTCGAACTATCATCTTCAGAGTAAGGGACAGGGCTACCTCCAACATTCTGATGCTGCTGCTGAGTAAGCTGAGTCATGAGGTCAGCGTTGGCTTCCATTTGCTCAGCAAGTTGCCTTCTACTTTCCTTAAGTTCTCTTATCAAGTCATTGTATTCTGCTCGGGAAACAACTTCTGCTTGGTTTTGGTTGGAGGGCCCTACACCTCGAATCGCTTGCTGATTTCTAGTTCCCAGTTGTTGCACACTAGCGGTTTCGTAGGCATCTGCATTTTGAGAGGCCGATCTAGTTCGTGGTCTTCCCATGGCAGAGTTGTTGGTTGTAACTCTGAGTATAATCAACAGATGCCTTATAAATGATTATGGATCTCCTTCGGGGGATTTATGCAATCCAGTAGCTGCAAAGTAGATCCTAATAGCCTGAGTATTCAAATTACTAGTGAAAGCACCAAAATGTTAGCACCAAAATTGGTCACTAACACCCTTAGAAAGATTGTGTATAGAGATTAATGAAGAAAGTAAATTAAAATAGAGAATAGAGTGTAAATTTAAATGCAGAGAACAAGAACACCAAATTTATAGTGGCTCGGCGTAACTGCCTACATCTACTTTGAAGTTGATTTCCATTGATTTCCTTGATGGGTGATTACAGATACAATCTGTTTTTAGTTACTAGAATCTAATTATAAAGTAAAATAAATAAGTCTGGAATGAGTCTTGAAAATGGCAGAGTCTCCCTAGTGTTCTCTAAAATCTGGTCCCTTTTTCTGTGCCCCTGCCCCTCTATTTATAGGAGAAGATGGGCTGGACATCCCTGGTGGGCCTGGTAGCTGAATATCTTGGCCCGAGTGAAGTGGTCTCTATGCGCCGAACAAGAGAGGCCAAACGATCGAATGCCGAACGTCCAAATATCGAACGTACCCCTTCATGCCGAACAATCTCCTTTGGCCGAGCGGGTTGAGGCCGAACACACTGAATGCCGTGGGGAGCACTTGTGCCGAATGATGCTAGGAGTCGAACCAATGTCATGTCATGGCCGAACGATTGCTAGGCCGAACGAGATGAGGCCGAATGCTCTGAGCGCCGAACACTTCCCAATGCCGAACATGGTGTGGATGCCGATCGATATGGAACGCCGGGCGTCACTTGATGCCGAACGATGTCCTTGGCCGAACGAAACTTGTATGCCGAGCGATGTCTTATGCCGGACCATTCTGCCATGCCGAGCGTGCTTGGATGCCGAGCGTTATGGTGCCGAACCACTTAAAGGCCGAGCGAGGTTTCTGGCCGGACGATTCCTTTGGCCGAACGAAGCCCTTGGCCGATCGAGGCCTTTGGCCGAGCGCTCCTGATTGACGGTTGCAAAGAAATGCTGGACGACCCAGTTGGGCCGAACGGTGGGCATGCCGAGTACCGAGTTGCTTGGCCAAATCTCCAGGAAACACATTACATCATAGTTACACTGATTACAACAACATTTCACATTAGACATTTATAAAGTTCTGTCTAACCCATTACATTCCAATACAATAGACAAAGAGACTCAACTCAGCGGAAACTGATAGATATAGCTACGTCTGGATGCTTGCTCCATGCTATCGAATATTTGTCAAGCCAAAACCTGATCTCTTGGCTACTCATAAAAATTTGTGTACCCGAGAGTTTAAGAAAAACAGAAATAAACTCCGGGTCAGACATGGGTCTGGTGTGAGTAAACGGATTAAAGTTGCTTAACTTTAAAAACCTTTGAAATCAAAAGGTATCACGTAAGACTTCCCACACATAAACACGGGTAAGTTTTTACCTTACGCTAACCAAAACATTTGATAGGAAATCCAATGATATTATAATAGGGTCTAGGGTTTTCAAATAAATAAGAAATAGCTGAAATTGTTAAATGATTAAATTCCAGCATACTAGCCACAAAAGTGGGTAATACAATCAAATCCGAGGGCGCTTATTGGAGATTGGATTCCATACAATGGCAGGGCTAGTAGGGTACCGTCCGTCACAGTACGTGGCCTAGATCAATGTACCGAGGATCACTCCCGACCCCCTACAACACAAGGCCGGAACCATTCCTTACTGAACAGTCCCGAACAAGACAACCCCGCAGTTGGCTGCAGACCAACTGCCCACACAGCCGAATAAAAGAGACATCTAGACAGGGGAAGCTCTTGTCCTACTTGAGCACGACTCATTTAGCCTTGCTGCATCTCCCTTGTTTTAGCCATTCCCGGTTGATAAGGCTTGAGGCCGCGATTACTTTATAGAACACATCTATCTTAGAATTCTCATCGTCCACCTGACATGCGTTGAATGCATTCAATCCATACAAGTTCGTTCCGGGTTCGAACGAAACTGAAGGCATTATCTCGTTACGCTCATTTTGGAATCACCCTCAGAGTTAACGACGATAACCCTTGCACTATGAAACTCCATCTCGAACCTGAAAGCACTACCTTTGTTATACTCGTATGGAATCACCCTTAGAGTTTTAACAAAAGATAGTTCTTACACTTCGAGTCTTCAACTCGATCTTCATTTGAAATACACGACCTAACGTTTAACTTGGATCGATGTGGTTTTTGGATAATCAAATTTGATGCTCGATCTCGGTCTCATCGAAATCCAAACATATCTTAAAGGCCAAGTTGTTTAAAGGTTTAAACAATTCAATTCAATTCAATACTTGATTTTCACACAGCATTTATCACAGATAAATATCACACATTTATCACTGATATATCAATATCGTATCACAGAATATCACAGCATATCATCCAATATATATAATCCAATAGATATCACCCAATAGACATCATCCAATAAATATAATCCAATTGATATCACCCAATTGACATCATCCAATATATATCATCCAATATATATCATCCAATACAGATATTCTACACAAACAATCATCCATAAACATGAATTATTAATTCAAGTTATAATTAATTTAATAAACTTATATTAAATTAATTACTTAAGAATTAATCACCTAATCCTGCTTAAACCAATTATAAATTAACTACAAACTTTCAATTAATTATTCACTTCTTGATTACCCTATTAATCAATTAATTAATATCTAATCACAGATTAATTATCCTTTAATTACCAGTTAATAAACCTCAATTATTAATTAATCGCCTTTATTACAAAGTAATCAACCCTTAATTACTTTTATAATCAATTAATTAACCTTTAATTAACTGATTAATTATCCATTAACTATTAATTAATAACCTTAATTATTAATCAATATCTCTTAATTACAAATTAATTAATCCATAACTACTCTTATAATTAATTAATCAATCATTAATTAACTAATTAATTACCTCTTAATTATTAATTAATAAAATTAATATTAATTAACAACCTCAATTACAAATTAATTAATCCTTAATCACTAGTTGATTAAATAGTTGATCAACCCTTATTAACATTTGATTAATCTTTAATTATCTTAGATTAATCCTTAATCACACTTTGATTAATCAATTAATTAATCTTTAATTAACTGATTAATTATCCATTAACTATTAATTAATAAAACCTAATTATTAATTAATAAAACTTAATTACAAATTAAGATATTCTTAATTATTAATCAAGTAACCTCTAATTACTTAATTAACAACTCTCTAATTACTAAATTAATCAATCTTGATTACTTGATTAATTCATACATAATTACTTAATTACTCAATTAATTAATCTTTGATCATTAATTAACAATCTTTAATTAATAATCCTTAATTATAATTAATTAAACTTTAATTCACTAAATAATAACCCTTAATTAATTATTAATTAAACTAATTAATTACCCTTAATTAATCACTTAATTAATCCTTTATAATTAATTAATCAAATTAATTAGTTATACTTAATTTCCTTTATTAACTTAGTTAATCCCAAGACATTATGACCTTAATTATTTTAAGATAATACATTATCTTATAAAGACCTTAATTACCATTAACATTTTAAAACATTTTAACATTATAATTTATCTTTACTTAATTACATTACTAATTAAGTTGTAGAATAAATAATCATTTAACTTGATAATTTTAAAGTTAACAAAAATTAACTTCCTTAAAAAAAACCTAAAACATTATCAAGTAAAGGTTTCAAAACTAATTACAATTTGTATTTTAAAACTTACTTTATAAAATCTTAAACTTTCATTTTAAATTAATGTTTAAAATCACTTTAAATTTTATAAAATTTAAACTAAACAAATTTTCAAAATCCCTTAATCAATTGATAAAGAAACAATTATAAATAGAGTAAGTTTAAATAATAAATTTAAACTAGATTTAAATTTAAATTCCAAAACCCAATTTGATTTTAAAACATTTTAAAAACTGTTAATCATCTCTGCTTCGGGTCAAACCCGAAGACAACGCGAGTCGACCCCGAGTAAATTCCCTTCCTTCCAATTTTCTCCAAAAACTTAGAATTATTTTAAGTTTGAAAACCTGAAGCTTTAAACACCTAAATTAACTCGAGTTCAAACTCGAGACTTCTTCCCAAATACTCGAGCGATGCATCGAGTAAAACCCCACACCAAAACATCAGATGTCAAACCTCCCCGTGCACATGCACAACCCACTATGACGACGATGACCAGCGCCCTGCCCTACGACACTACTACCATTACCTAAGCATCGATTTTCGATCGTCCAAATACAAACCCAAGCTTCAAATAAAAATCTAGCAGGAGGGTAGAAACTGAAACACACAACATCACCAGGAAATGCCTCGATCACCTTCCTCCGACCACCAGAACTACTGTAACTACAGGCACATCATCGCCAGACTTCCACGAACCAATTCCCAAAGCCTCAGCAAACTCGATGCCCTAGAGAGGAAAAAGAAACCCAATCTTCCAGCTCGACCCAAAACTAGGGTTAGAAACAAGATGGCCTCACCGTCGATGCCACGGTGGATTATCCACCTCCTTGCCATTTTTCCTAGTCTCCCCGTACCTTCCCCTATCTCCAAACCAATTCCCGACCACCACAGATTCTCTGACCACCAGAAACTCCCCCAAAACCACTTTCCAGTCAACACTGAAATGCTCTTCCATTCAACTACTAAAAATCATGATGTTTGTTTTAAAAATTCTCATTTTCAAAATAGACTCAAGTTATAAACCTGAATCAGAAATCCATGATGATGAATTTCATCATACTTTTAAATTTTCTTCTATTCTATCTTGTTTCTAGATGTATTTGCAACTTATTTTTCTTGAAACAAATTTTAAACTTTAATTCAGGATTAAACAAACATATAATGTTTGAATCTCTAAGCCTAATACAAACCAAGCGAGTAAGTTTTGGATTTTTGATCAAAATTTTAATTTACAGAACCAAGAACAAAGATAATTCAATATAACAGACATGCACACTTACAAACATTCATATCACAGAGATAATTCATAAATATGCACAACCAAGCATTATTCATCTTAAACTTCACAGGCAAACAGAAGTATATTTACTTAAATTTTAATTAAATTTGTTTACTCACCAGATTTTAAAAAGCAGAGACTAGAAATTAGGATGAAAACTTGAATTACTGAGGCTTTTGATGCTTTAGCTACTGCTTGGATTTTGAGACTGAAAGTTTTGAATTGCTTTGCAAGATTCAGATTTGAAACTGTCAACAAGGTTGAGTTGGTTTGGAAATCTGCTACAGGCTTGATTGAGGAGGTTACATGTTTGCATTTCTCACAGTTTTGAAAATGGCTTCAGGCTTGACTTTTGATTTTCATTTATGGGATTTACAGACTTGATTTTTTTTGTTGAAAATTTCTTTGTAAAATTCCAGATTTAAAATGATTGCAAGCTTTAGATTTGAAAATGTTTTTAGGTTTGAGGATAGGATAGTTTACAGGCTAGAAAACAAACAAGGTTTAAATTGTTTGATCAGAGATTTGCTTTGATGGAAGGTTATAGTTTTGAGATTTAAAGGGTTACAGGGTTGATTGTTACAGATCTTAAAAAGGTTGAAGTGTTTGAATTTTTTGTTTGAGGAAATTTACTGATTTGTTTGAGGAAGTGTTTTGGCTTCAGATTTGATTCATGCATTTCTGGTTTTGAAAAAAATAGTTTTCAGGTTTGTGATCATTATCTGGTTTTGGAAGAAATGTTTTACAACGTGGAGTTTTTCTTTAAAAGTTGAGAAGATAAAAAAATGAGAAGAAGAAGATGATAGGTTTATATAAATATATTTTAGGATTTATAAAAATTAAAAGAAATAAGAAATAAATTTGACACTTGTTTTCCAATGCTAACATTTGTCACATTAAAGGCTAATTAGCTTACATGTGTTTTTATCTTGGTTTTTAAAAGCCACACTTGTAATAATTTATTTATATTGTTTTTAAAAGACATTAAAAGCTTTTACATTAATTTTCTAAATTAATAAATACATTTGTAAATTAATAAATACTTTTGTAAATTGATAAATGCTTTCTAAAGTTTTATATAAATAAATCGTTTAAAAGAAAATAAAGTATAAACCAATTATAATTTAAATAAAATCATATAAAATATACTTAATTTTTTTAAATGTTAACAAAAGGCTTTTGTATTTATTCTACAATTTAACAAACACTATCTTAATTAATAAAAATAAATTCTTTTTAAGAACAACAAATCTATTTTAAATAAAAACCTATTCATATTTTTTTTAATCAAATATTTTAAGATATAAATATTCATTTAAATTCAAATTTAAATCTAAATTCAAATTCAAATTCAATTTGAAATTAATTTTAACATCAATTCAAATATACATTAATTTTAAACAAACACAAATTAATTTTGAAAATAATAACTCTATTTAAAAAAAATCTATTTATAAAACAATATTAATTAGATTTGAAAATAATTATTCCATTTAAAAAATCTATCTTTAACTATATTTAAAATCATCAAATTATTGGTTATTTTGGTTATTTTTATTTGAAAATAACAATTTCATCAATTTTAAATAATTTATTAAGAAGATTATCACATTTTAAATTCCTCGAAATTCCGAAATATCACATTCCTCCTCTCTTAAAAGAATTTCATCTTTGAAATTTAAAACAAAGATAATCCAAAAACTTTTATTTCAATTTAACAATCCAAGCATCATATCAGTCATATATTATCAACCAAACAAACAATTCATTCAAACAAACAATTTATTCGAACAAACAAGTTATTCGAACAAACATCACTAGCTATCCAGATAATTCCAGGTAAGCCTTCCTAAAACTACTCAGAGTTTCTTAAGACAAACTCTGAAATCCTAACTCCACAGAACCATTAACTAGCTATACCACTATGATCTAGAGTTTTCTCTTACTCCGATCCAAGAATCTGAACCAAAAATCAGACCATTCTGAAAACCAGCTCAACAATCAGAACCTTCTGAACTGTAGATCCCAAATAAGATGGATCATTCACATATTTCCTCAGATGAGATATGCGAAAACATTGTGAATTCCAGCCATCCAAACTGGCAATTCAATCCTGCTAGCCACAATCACTAATCTCCTCAAGCATTCGGAACTAATGGATACATCCTGGAACAAATTTTCCCGTCTTACCGAAACTGAAAATCCGAATTTTTTTGACAAAGACTAAATTATTTGATCTCAAATCCCAATTGTCCTTGTTTCTTGTCCACAAATCCTTCTGATGATCCTGCGATGCTCTCAAACTTTTCTAGATAAGCTCCATCTTTGCAGATGCCTCACGAATCAAAACTGGACCAAGAACCAGACGATCTCTCGACTCTACCCAACAAAATGGGAATCTTTAAGGTCTTCTAAACAAAGCTCCATAAGGTACCATGAATACTCGCTTGATAACTGAACGAGAATTCTATTAAATACAGATGGCCTTCCCAAAATCCATCAAAATCCAAAACGCAACTCTCAGCACAACCTCAAAAATTCTATTCAGCCTTTCCGTCTAATCGTCGATCTGGGAATGATAGACTGAATCCAAACTCAAACTCGAACCCAAAGCTGATCACAAAATCTCCTAAAATCTGCTAGAGAAGATAGGATCACGGTCGCTAATAATGCTGACTGAAACATCAAGCAGTCGGACAAAAATCCTTCAAGAAAACTCAGCCAAAGATGCTGCAATACGGTTTGCCTTGACGGGAATAAAATTGGTGCTCTTAATTGACCGGTCTACAAATTCCCATACTCCTTCATTTCCCTCTTTGGTCCTTGGCAAACCATCGACGAAATCCAAAGAAATCACTTCCCACTTCCACTTCGGAACTTCAAAGGCTGAAACAAACTTGCAGTCTTCTGCTGATCACCTCTACCTGCTGATCGCACATCCATTGACGAAAGCAGCAACATCCTTTACAAGCTCGACCGCCAAAAGATTCTCTGACAGAACTTCTTGCCTCAAAATCCTTGGAATACAAATCCTACCAATAATCCCAAAGTTCCTTGTCTATTAATCCATTCATAATAGCATACACAATGTCTACGTAGAACCCAACTTACTCTCGCCATAAGAAATAGCTAGAACAGGTACACTGGTCAGCCTTGCCTTCAAATCCAAGAAAGCCTCTTCACACTCGGGTCCACTTAACTTTGTACCTTCCCGAGTTAACTCGAAGAAATCTTAGAAATAGACCTGATAAACTTTCTGTAGAATCTTGCCAAATCCAGAAACTGCGGTTGCTTCACTTCTGAATAGTAGCTACCTTGGCTGGATCTATAGAAATACCCTCACTAGAAACAAAATGCCTCCTCATAGAAATCTTGGGTCTGCTATGCCAACTCTATCTCCTGATGAAGGCAAACCTCACACCCATGGAAACATCCGGACAATCTCTAACCACAACGATGGACTCTAGCCTTCTTGAGATGCCTTGACTCCAATGCAGAAGATCACCCAAAAGAACTCCGAAATCATCACAAGTCACTTTTGCGGTTCTTCCAAACTCAGTCTCCAAAGAAACAATCCTTATACTATCCATCCATTCCATAATCAGAATAAGATCAAACCCATCGAGATCCAATACCTATGGGTTACAAGAAAATTATGGGGGAGATAAGAAAATCTTAAGCCTCTATAGATCTTATCTAACTTGGTTACTCCGCCTATAGGATAGGGTGGTCAACCAACAAAGAAAAGGATGAAACTTCTCTAGAACTCATGTTGGAAATCCGAAAAGATACCCAACAAATTTAAATAGATATATAATTATATAAAAAATTACAAATACACGCTCTCAAGATAGACACTACTCTAGATCCTAGGTATTATCTCAACCTATGCTCTGATACCAACTGTGATGACCCGCCCTTCATCCCGCAGAAAGACGCATCATCGATAAGAAAGAGGTAGAAATAGAATAGAATGAAGAAAGAACTCAACAAATCAGAATCTCATAGCGGAACGGAACAAAATATAATAAATTAAATAAATATTACATAGTCATTACATTAGAGTTACACAGATTACAACAACAATTCACATCAAACAATTATAAAGTTCTGTCTAATCCATTACGTTCCAATACAACAGACAAAGACTCAACTCAGCGAAAACAGATAGATATAGCTACGCCTAGACTCCTGCTCCATGCTATCCAATATTCGTCAAGCCAAAACCTTATCTCTTGACTACTCATAAAAATTTGAGTACCCAAGAGTTTAAGAAAAACAGAAATAAACTCTGGGTCATCACAAATAAATGCCAAAATAGCATTAAGGCTTTACATTGATCCACCTTAACACATTTTATAGGTACAATACCAAAGTCGTAATGGGCTCGTATAAGGATAAATCTGACAAAGCGCGTGAGAAAATGCCTAAGGTAGGATTCTACCAGTTTACCCTTTCTGGCTCGTCGTAACCCATCTGTGGTCAACCACGACAATCAATCCAAACGAAAAGGGTACACCCATCAAGTACAAAATCACGATAGTAATACGAGTGATCAACGTCGCTAGAGGTAGCTAACCTCATTGGCCAGACATAGGCTCCTGTTTTAGTCATTTTAATTATGACACAAGTGTCAAGGCTATCCATCATCGTTCTCTTACTTCATTCCAGTAAGCGTCGCCAATTCTACCACTACATTAAATATCACCCACCATGTAAAGGTTGTTAAAGTGGTTCCAGTATTGATAGAGAGTATGCCAATACGAGGCCCCGGTCTCGTTAACAACCAATCGTCATTTTACACACCAGTTGGTACTTTTATATTTTGAAAAAAATTCATACTTGATATCAAAATATCACATTCGTTCTAAAATCAAATCCATTTGAAAATCATCATATTCACTTCAAAATTCAAATCCATTTTGAAATCATCATATTCGCTTCAAAAATCAAATCCATTTCGAAATCATCATATTCGCCTCAAAATCAAATCCATTTCGAAATCATCATATTTTACTTCAAAATGTTAAATCAATTCGATATATCGATTTTACTTCTCAACTTGATTCTAATTACAATTTTGGATATAATTCACTTTAACCGAATTCACATTTAAATCCAAGATTTAAATATAAACATTCCACCATTTTAACCAGTTTGAATTTTTAGAAAATAGTTTAAATAGTTTTAAAATAATTAAATAGTAAAATAGTTTAATAGAAAATAGTTTGAGTATTAAAAATGATTTATATAGTAAAATAGTTTGGAAAATCAAAAAATTGAATATTTAAAGAATATGGATTTTAAACCATTTATACTCAAATATTCATTTAAAATAGTTTCAAAGTCAAACCGGTTCACTTTTCTAATTTCCAATTCAAATCAGTTCCAATTTCCATTTTGATTCAATTCTGATTTCATGTCAAATTTTACTTCGATTCCAAATTAATTTCAAGTCCAATTCCAAATTAATTTCAACTCCAAATCCAAATTAATTCAAAATTTCAATAACAAATTAATTTAAATTTAAATTCCAATTCAAAATTAATTTAAATTCCAATTCCAAATTAATTTCAGTTCCTATTTCAAATTAATTTCTACTCTAATTCCAAATTTAAACCATGTCAATTTATATCAATTCCGAGTTCGATTTCCAAAATATCAATTCAAAATACTTAACTCAAATTTTCGTTCAATATCCAATTTTTTCAAAAAAAACAAATCTTCAAAAATAACTAAATTTCAAGCTCAATTTCGAAATATTATTTTACATCACTTTTACGTAGAAATATTCAAAATTCGAATAAAATACCAATCTTTTAAAACAAATCAATTTCTAGAATTCACATCATATTCCAATTATAACTTAAAATCTCAACTTAGATTGATTAAATGATTTCTGTTTCAAATTTAAATTTCAACATTCCAAGTTCCAATTTGAAAATAATTCGATTTCCATAAATTTGATTTTTATTTCTTGAAAATCAAAATCAATTTAAATAATTTTAAATAAAAATCTTAAAATCATTTAGTTTAACCAAATCAGTGTCCGTATATAATTTTCTATCCTATAGCCAAGTGAATCAGTTACTCCATTTTAACTCAAGGATGGATATATATCATTTCAACCCAAAATAAATGTCATAAGTATATGTCATTTTAACATATTTCTTAATTTATTCAAAATAATTCAATTTAAAGTTTTATAAATGTAAATAATATACACGATGATAATATGATATATCAAAATACATAAACATCCAAAATATCAATCAATAGCTTCTATCACTACCAATCATCCAAACAAACAATAATTCACAACAATTTCATAATTATCAATATCAGGTATTTTAAGGGCAACTAAATTCTAATTCAAGTTAACTGTCTATTCAAATTCTATTAATTTATTTAGATTTCAATTTAAATGTCAATTAAATTTATCAAATAATCAATAAATTCAAATCACTTCGGAATTTCAATTTAACCAACATAAAAATTATTTCAGTCAATTGTGAGCGTATAAACACTCACCTTTTTGCTTGAACTAAAAACATTTTCAGCTTCAAATAAATCTCACTTCCACTCTAAGCCAGCTTTTGTCGATACGAATCTAGAGCCACTCTTTTCGCCAGAAATAGACCTCGTATGCGAAAGTTAAGAATTTATTAATATCAATATAATTAAAATGTAATTAACGAATTTAATTAACAGAATAACAAAATTTAACTTAAACTAATTCTATACCTCACTGTCACCCTTACGTACAGGAAAATTCAAAATCAACTCGCGTCCATCCTTCGAACGTCGCACCTTCCTTAAGTCGCCAGAGTGCTCGAACGCCACTACTAGGTTTGTCCTCGCTAGCCTCACCCACCGCCACCTGTAATCTCATATCACGCGCATGACCAAGCCCTTAATTCAGTCGAATCCAAACCCTAATCGTCAGTTCGCCCCGCCTACCTCCAATCACCTACCATTACGCTCTCTCCTTCCCTCTAGGTCGTGGCCATTTGTTTTTCTCGATCCTGATTTGATCGAGATTTATATTTTTTTTCATTCGGAAGGCTGTTTATCATTATTTTCATTTGAATGCTCAGATTCGAAGAATAGGGAAGAGGGATATATGGCTGAACGAGGAAGTGGGTTTGAACAAGTTCAAGATATTTTTTATATTATAATAATTAGAAAATATCTGAATCGATCAACCCGCAAAGTCACGAACTCCAAACAAAGCGTGGCGCCTGGCGTTTATAATGTTTTATCCCCTTCCGAACATAGTGGAACTAGTTTCGAAAGTCAATTCGAGCATACGCAGAAGATAGCTTTTCAAAATCAATTTATTTTGATTAAATTTCGAACTTAATTTCTACATGTTTTAAGCTCGCACGGCCAAACGACAAGTCCAATTGCTACGAAACTTAAAATCCTACAATAATTCACTATTATGGATCCGATGAAACTAGTTTCTTTGAAATCCAAGACAGTGGCCAAAATGGCTAATTTTACTCATCAATAAAACAAGTAATTCCCAGAAATTTATTTAATCACTTAAATTCAATTTTTAAGTATTAGCAATCTTCATTGTTGTTTAAATAAAATCTAAATCAACTTCCAATACCATTTTCATTCACATTAAAACTAAAATTCAATTATTCAAATAATTTCCAATATTAAATTTTAAGCAATTTAATTATCCAATAAACCCATATTAATAAATCATTAAATTTTTATTTCTACCATATTTATCCAATACTTACATTAAATTTAATAGCTTACAATAGTCAAAAGTACGGGTCATTACATACTCCCCCACTCTAAACTTTTCATCCTTGAAATGGAACTAAGTATAGAATTTAACACTTGATATATTTTCTCAAAATAACTAACTTATAAAACATAAACATCTTATTTGCAAAATTATTACTATGCTTATACTACACCCCTTCGATATCGATTTTACGGAAAATATAACTTATATATATAAGCAAGCTATAAATTTTTTAAAACTTCATAATTTTTCTAACTTCCGGATTTACAAAAAATTTCGACAAAGTATCTTTTGCACGGCTCGATCGGAAAGTTTTTACAATATAATATGTAACACTAATACACCCAATAGATATCAAATATACATTTCATCTCAATGATGAGGCATCCTGAAGGGAAAAAAATATAAAATCGTGGTATGTAATCCAAGATACGTACCTATTATTAATAATACGAGTGAGTTTCACTGATATTAAGCAAGCAAAAGCAACCTAATGCGCAATCGAGCTCCAAAAGCGAGGATACGCCCTTCCATTCCAATAAAACACTCAATAATACATAAGAATATATATATATATATATATATATATATATATATATATATATGGAAAGAGAAATCAATATATAACATAACTATACAACAACTATATGAGCAAACATAGCCATGCAATACAAGAAAAATCCAAACAACCATATTCATGCAAGTTTTATTCGTAACGATACTATTATTCAATGTCAGCATTTCCATTCATACACTTCCATTTCTATTAATATTCATTTCATTAACATTTTAGTTGACTCAGTTTCAATTAATTTGCATTCACATTTAATTTATTTGCATTCACTTTATTTACTTTTTAATTGATTAAGATTCACCTATTAATATTCATTTCATTAATCATACAATGAAAATAGTAGTATTTAATTTAATGAAATTGATTTTAGCACAGCCAATACTAGTATTGAAACGCCCGGTTCACTAATATATGAATTTAGCACAACCAGTGGTGAGATAATAAAGAAAAATATAGCTAAAAATGAGATTAACTGTACACAGCTTTTAATGATAAAAACACTATTGTCAACATGTTTAGTCATGGAATAATACAAATATCAGAAATTAAGGTAAGCAGAGAGAACAAGGAAAATCTAATCAGAACAACCATGATTAGTATTGAACATAAAACCATTATGTTTAGTCATGGAATATTGTTAACACAGAAGCACCGCCCATTACAATTTATGCCGCCTCTGTTGGTAAAACATTTATGACTTACGGAAATTGACTTATGGCAGACAAACATTTTTAATGAAGCAAGTAGAAACTATTGTGTACATATTAGTATATCACTAGTCAAAAGTAGTAACTTTTCACTACTAACTACATGTCAATATTAATGATCTTTAGATTTCCAACAGGGTCTTTCTGTTTTATGTCTGTATTAGATATGATATTTGTAAAAGTCCATATTTCTTTCGTACTAACTGAAAATGGTTTTTTTTCCTTACTGTCATATATTCACTAGGTTATCAAACAATAAAACTATGATACAAATTTATCGTCATAAAAAATTAATGACCTAATCTATAAATCTAAAGTTTTTAAAGTAAGTGTAATGACGATATCATACTAAGTTGCTTTCACGGTTTAAATGCAAGATATAATGATCCTATCAAACGCACAAATTGACGCTATTTTGAACATTTAATATTTTATACCATTTATTTATATAAAGCATATTAATTCTGTAGTATAATGCAAGTTAATTTTGGTGAAAATAAATTCAAAATCTTGTGGCTTGCATTATAAATAGTGCAAGGTACAGAAAAAGTCATCAAACAATACTAACAGACATAGATTTGAAATGTAATAACTTATATTATTTATCTTCATAAAACATGTCAGCAATAAATAAATTTAAAAAAATACTACGATTTGCATTATACAAATGCAAGGTACATAAAAACTAATCAAAACTGCACAAAGGACTTGACTGTGACTATTCAGTCATTTATACCATTTACCTTCATGCAATATGTTTACATTATTCGACGTCTTAACGTAAGTAAATTTAAAATTTTCAAGTAATTTGCATTATAGGCAATGCAGGATGGAATAAAAGCCCAAAATGTATAAAATGGTATAACTATGATCTGAAAGAAAAATAAAGAAACATGAAGTTTTAGTTGATCATGGAAATAAAAATAGGGAATCGTCGTAGATTATAATTAAAAATAGGAACACTTTGAAAACAACATGAAGATTTGAGAATAAACGATAAATAGCGGGAATGTATGCATAGATTCATAATTGCCTCTCTGTTTCCAATTTTCTTCAAAAACTCATATACAAAAGAAAATTTCAACTCTAACAGGAGGGTATTAAGGATGGTTTAAGCGGTAAAAAGACATCGGCTCGTGTTACATGCCTAAAATGTAATACTCTAGATTCGCATTTCATGCAAAATGAATAGTTAATTAAAAGTTGGAAGAGACACAAGGTATTTGGAAAGCTGGTACCAAGAGATGCTATCTTAGTAAATTAATAGAACAAAACTTATTAAATCAATAGAACACAACTTATATTGGCATTAGCTTGCTTATAACACTTTGTATAATTTAAAGAACATTTATCCAAACAACAACAATCCGATTTCCTCCCTAGTCCAGTCCCTACCAAAAGCCTTGGCAAAATAAATAAATAAATAACAACATAGGAAATTTAAGTTACACTCCTATATAATATTTTCACTAATATATTGGAAACACCCAGTTCATTAACCAATTAATTTAACATTTCTTAAGTTAATTATTTTATTTCATTTCTCGAATTCAAATTTCATTTATTTTTTTAATCAAAATGTTTAACCAATTTAACTTTGGTTTTATTTCCTATTTAAATTTATAATTTACAAACTTATTTCTCATCCGTACTATTTTAAAATTATAAGTTTAAAACTATTTTCATAAATTTATTAAATCATACTTAGAATATTTTTCACTACAAAACTTGTTTTAGTAGAAGATAGATTCCCTTTGTAGCAATTCTCACTCAGAAACTTGAAAATGAATGCTAGCGATGCTGAAGTCATCCTCAGAATTATTTTCCAACGACCAAAGCGAGTTTAATGCTTTTATTTTCTTCAAAAATCTTTTCAAAATATTTTTCTCGGCAAAAATCTTTCAAATAATATTAATATTAACTGTAAAGGCTTCGAAACAATTTTTTTTTTGAAAAATTGATAGGGTTTATATTATGAAATTCTCAGATTTTAAATCTCTTCTATTTATAAGCTATGTTTAAATATACTCATATAATTTCATTACTTCGGTATGAAATATTTCATTAATTTACAAATTTGTTATTTCAAACAATTCTTGTTATAATTAGATTTGAATTCAATATAATTATCAAATGCTTCGTAAAATAAAATTCACAAAGTATTCATTTTATTTTAATTCAAGCAATAATCGACGATAATTAATATTATCATCGCCTAACAACTAACATTCATTAATAATTAACATTTTATATATATGTATAATATATAATTTAGGAAAAAATATTTCATTTACCTGATTTTAACACAATATTATGTCGACTTGTCTCGTTTAAGTGTTAGAAACCCCCATCGATAACATGACGTCCCACGCATCGACCATAATCCAGAAACAACTCAACGGATAAGTAAACACAATATAAAACATTTTATAACACTAGCAAGTGTGCTCTCTCATATATATACACTCTCAAACAGACTCATTCTAGGGTATTACTACCCTATCTCTAATGAGTCAAACCCCACAAAGCCAAGGCTATCGCTAAACTTGGCACTGATACCAGCTATGACGATCCATATTTCAGAAGGTTTAAATCGACAATAATCCACACATGTTCAACTTAAACAATCCGGAACATAGATAATCATGGTGGTTAAATAAGAAAAATAAGAAAAGAGGAATAAAACAAACACATAATCTCACAGTGGAACGATAAAATTAATAATCAGATAACATTTCATGATTACTATACATTTATTATAATCTATACACAATTATCAGAGTTATATATATACACACACGCGCGCGCACATCAGGAATAAATAATCAAGATAGCAGAATAGCATGATGTTGGGATAATAATAATAGTAGTATACCAAACCTAATGTACACATACTCAATAAAATGGTGTTGTAGAAAGAAAGTGTAGGCATAGCCTTGAAACTACTAGATCAATGTTATTATCTGCTTTTATTCCTGATGAGTTTTGCGGTGATGAAGTTTTTACTATTGTAAATTTAACTAATATAATCTTATCTTCCCATATTTCAGGTATTCCTCCATTTGAAAAAAATGTATTGCAAGCAGTTCTTACTATTGTAACTTGACAAAGATGTGACGACCCACATTTCGAAAGGTTTAAATCGATAATAACCCACACATGTCCAACTTAAACAATCCGAAACGTAGATAATCAAGGGGGTTAAATAAGAAAAATAAGAAAAGAAGAAGAAAATAAACACAGAATCTCACAGCGGATGATAAAATATAATAATCAAACAAGTTCATGAAGCTGTTTACTGTACATTTGATTATAATCTATACACAATTATTAGAGTTATATATATATATACATCAGGAGTAAATAATCAATACAGCAGAATAGCATGATGCAGGGGATAATAATAATACTAGTATACTAAATCTTCATCTTCGTCCTCCAGAGAATAATCTTTAATACGCTGAAAAACTCAGGACTGACCCAAGCGTAATGAAAAGACAAAACGCTCGAGTCAGGACTAAAATACTCTTATGTAAGTCAAATCAATATCACGAAATATGAGTGCAATAACTAAAGAGATGTTATGGGATTTTTCATCTCCTAAGGATCCGTTAAACACACACACGCACACACACACGCACACACACACACACACACATATATACATACATACATATATATATATATGTATGTATGTATGTGTGCATGTATATATATATATAATAGTATACACTATAATAGATTATATCTATTAGTAAAATAAATGTCAAAATAGCATTAAGGCTTTACATTGGTCCACCTTAACACATTTTATAGGTAAAATACTAAATCGTAATGGGCTCTTATAAGGATAAATATGACAAGGCACGTGAGGCAGTGCCTAAGGTAGGATTCTACTAGTTTATCCATTCTGGCAGGTCGTAACTCATCCATGGCCCACCGCGGCAACCAATCCAAACGAAAAGGATGCACCCATCGAGTACAAAATCATGATAGTAATACAAGTGATCAACGTCGCTAGAGGTAGCTAACGTCATTGGCCAGACACATGCTCTTGTTTTAGTTATTTTAATTATGACACAAGTGTCAAGACTATCCATCATCGTTCACTTACTTCATTCCAATGATCGTCGCCAATTCAACCACTACCTTTCGGATATCATCCACCACGTACACGGTTGTCAAAGTGGTTCCAATATTGACAGAGAGTATGCCAATAAGTGGCCCTAGTCTCTTTAACAACTAATCATCATTTTACGCACCGGTTGGTACTTTTATATTTCGAAAACAATTCGTACTTGATATCAAAATATCACATTCGTTTCAAAATCAAATTCATTTCGAAATCATCATATTTTCTTTAAAAATAAAATCCCTTTCAAAATCATCATATTTTACTTCAAAATGTTAATTCAATTCGATATATCGATTTCACTTCAAAACTTGATTCGAATTACAATTTTGGTTATAATTCACTTTAACTTAATTCGCATTTAAATCTAGGATTTAAATATAAACATTCCACCCTTTTAAACAGTTTGAATTTTTAGAAAATAGTTTAAATAGTTATAAAATTATTAAATAGTTAAAATAGTTTTATTGAAAATAGTTTGAGTATTAAAAATTGTTTATATAGTAAAATAGTTTGGAAAATAAAAATAAATTGAATATTTAATGAATATAGATTTTGAACCGTTGATACTCAAGTATTCTTTTAAAATAATTCCAAAGTCAAACTGAGTCGCTTCCAAATTTCCTATTCAAAAGTTCCAATTTCCATTTCAATTCAATTCTAATTTCAAGTTTAACTTTTACTTCGATTCCAAATTAATTTCAATTCTTTTTCCAAATTTATTTTAATTCCAATTCCAAATTAATTTAAATTCCAATTCCAAATTAATTTACTCTAATTCTAAATTTAAACCATTTCAATTTATATCAATTCTGAGTTCGATTTCGAAAATATCGATTCAAAACACTTAAATCAAATTTTCGTTCAATATCCAATTTAAAAAACCAAATCTTCAAATATAATTAAATTCCAAGCTCAATTTCAAAATATTATTTTATATCATTTTTACGTAGAAATATTCAAAATTCGAATAAAAGTCCAATTTTTAAAACAAATCAATTTCTGGAATTCACATCATATTCTGATTATAACTTAAAATCTCAACTTCGATTAATTAAATGATTCCTGTTTCAAATTTAAATTTCAACATTCTAAGTTCCAATTCGAAAATAATTCGATTTCCATAAATTTGATTTTTATTTCTTGAAAATCAAAATCAATTTAAACAATTTTAAATAAAAATCTTAAAATCATTTAATTTAACCAATCTAGTGTCCGTATATAATTTTCTATCTTATGGCCAAGTGAATTAGTTATTCCAATTTAATTCACGGATGGATATATATCATTTCAACCCAAAACATATGTCATAGGTATATTTCATTTCAACCCATTTCTTAATTTATTCGAAATAATTTAATTTATAGCTTTAAATACTATAAATAATATGGAGGATGATAACATAATATATCAAAATACGTAAACATCCAAAATATCAACAATAACATCCATCACAACCAATCATCCAACCAAACAATAATTCACAACAATTTCATAATTATTAATATCGGGTATTTACGGGCAATTAAATTCTTATTCAGTTAATTGTCAATTCAAATTCTATCAATTTATTCAGATATCAATTTAAATATCAATTAAATTTATCAAACAGCAATCAATAAATTCAAATCACTTTAGAATTTCAATTTAACTAACAAAAAATTATTTCAGTCAATTGTGAGCATACAAACACTCACCTTTTGATCTGAACTGAAAACATTTTCAGATTCAAATGAATTTTACTTCTACTCTAAGCCGTAGCCTTTGTTGATACGAATCCAGAGCCACTCGTTTTGCCCGAAACGGACCTCGTATGCGAAAGTTACGAATTTATTAATATTGATATAATTAAAATGTAATTAACAAAATTAATTAACAGAATAATATAATTTAACTTAAACTAATTCTATACCTCACTATCACTCTCGCGTATAGGCAAACTCGAAATCAACTCGCAACCATTCTTCGAACATCGCACCTTCCTCAAGTCGTCGAAGTGCTCGAATGCCACTACCAGGTTCGCCCTCGCTAGCCACACCCACCGCTGCCTGCAATCTCGTATCACCTGCACGACCAAACCCCAAATTCAGTCGAGTCCAAACTCTAATCGTCAGTTCACGCCACCTGCCTCGAAGCGCCTACCATCGCGCTCTCACCTTCCCTCCAGGTCGCAACCATTTGTTTTTCTCGATCGCGATTTGATCGAGATTTTTTATATATATTCGAATAGCTGTTTGTTAAAACTTTTTATTTGAATGCTCAGATTTGAAAAAGAGGGGAAAGGGATATACGGCTGAACGAGGGAGTGGGTTTGAAGGAGTTTGAGATATTTTTTTAAATATTATAATAATTAGAAAATAGCTGATTCGATCAACCCGCGAAGTCACGAACTCCAAACGAAGCGTGCCGCATGATGTTTATAATATTTCCCCCCATTCCGTACACAATGGAACTAGTTTCAAAAGTCAATTCTATCGTATGCATAAGATAGCTTTTCAATATTAATTTATTTCAATTGAATTCCAAAATTAATTTTTACGTGTTTCAAGCTCGCACGGCCAAACGAAAAGTCTGATTGCTACGAAACTTGAAATCCTCCAATAATTCAATATTACGGATCCGATGAAACTAGTTTCGTCGAAATTCAAGACAGTGGCCAAAATGGCTATTTTTACTCGTCAATTAAAACGAGTAATTCCCAAAAATTTATCCAATCGCTCAAATTCAATTTTTAAGTATTAACAGTCTTCATTGTTGTTTAAATAAAATTTAAATCAACTTCCGATACCATCTTCATTCACATTAAATCCAGAATTCAATTATTCAAATAATTTTCAATATTAATTTTTAAAAAACTTAATTATCCAATAAACCAATATTAATAAATTATTAAATTTTTATTTCAACCATATTTATCCAATAATTACATTAAATTTAATGACTTGCAATAGTCAAAAGTACGGGTCGTTACAAAAGATCCACCAATTAAAAATAATGAGGTTTAGGGCCAAGAATACCATTGGTCATTTCACGAGAAAATCAAATCTTTTGGTGTATTATTTCTTGATATTTATACTTTTCATCTCAAAATATACACATACAAAGAGTAATGACACATATTTTACGTATCAGAGGATTGTAAGATATTATTTTTAAATCCAAATTACGTCGTGTGAAGCTATAATTTTAGGGAATGTTGAGTATTGACATTATTGAACGCTAGAAATTTTATTAGATGGTTTTGATCCTAAATACTTATAAGACCTATAACTTTTAATAGAAGCAGAAATAGAGTCTGAAACAACTTTCAAATGAAAGGTATTATGGCTTCTCTTTCCGTAGAGTGATCATAACAGCCTTTTAGACTTACCATTATGAGATATGTTTATTTGAAGTCAGACAGTTTTTGGACAGACTCATGGGTAATTAATGAGGTCTGAATTAGGCCCAATATTCCATTTTGGGATTTTTCCTAATAGAGTTGATAGGACAACCTCCATTCATTATTCAACTTTTCAAAAATAGTTAAAAACCATCATTAATCTTCTTCTTAGCCAAAAGCAACCTTAATCCTTAATTCAACAAGCCAAATCTAGTCATTGAAGGGAGATTAGTAAAGGGATTAACGTATTTACTGTTACGGTGCATTGGAATATGTGGATGTTAATGTTCACTTAAGATTTTCTTCGATTTGTGTGCATTTGTACATTTTGTTGACTAGTTTATCCTCCTTGCTTTACTATACTGTTAATATAGTTAAAATTGATGTTTTTAAATTTACTTCAAATTTTAAAACAATTTCTATGATATATCCAAGTCTAATATCAGTTTTGAAGTAGATTTAAAAAGATATATATTGATTTTAATTTTTTTTGATCATTTGACCAAACCGTTCATCATTTTCTATTTTGGTAGATCTAGGATACTATAAATGTTCGGATATTATACGTATTGCTTGAAAATGATGGTTGGATGCTATGTAATGGTAGTAAGTAGTAGATTGTATGTGGTTTGGATTATTTGAGCGTAATTGATGATAGGTCGTAAATTGAGCGAATCGAGGAACAAAATTGTTCAAAATGTGATGTGATCGTTTTTATTTGTTCACGGTGGCTTAAGGAAGTGTCAATTTTGGTCGTAAGGCATTTGGACTTAGAATGGTGAAATTTTGGCAACTTTAAAGAGTGGTTGGTGGTACACTTAAGGAATGGTCGGTGGTAACTAAGTAGGGGTCGGCATCGATGCTACCTCGAGACTTCAAGACGAATAATTCGGGTTGATGAGGCTAAAAGAGTTAGAAGTATGTCACAGGGGCAATTATGTAATTTGCTACATATATCTGACATTATGACTAATCTGTTCCTAATAAAGGTATTCGATTTATATAATATACTTTTTCATATAGTAAGTTATTTAAATAAATAAATTTAAAGTAAATCAAACTAAAATTTTCTTAAATGATATGTTTTGTGATAAATAATTACAAGGAGTTATAATCATAAGAAAATGATCATAATATATCAACATATTATTTTAGATATTCCTGGTCAATGTATTTCGAGAAAGGATGTCGATACATCCCTTGAGACTGGAGTAAATAGTGCTCTCCAATTGTTGGACAATGTATTACTCATCGCTACTGGGGGTACAAAGATGTTACATATTGAAAGTTATTAGATAACTATATAATGAATCATCCGAGAGTTTCCTATTGTTTAGGAATAACTGGTCAAATGAGAAATCCAAAAGTGATGATATTACATTATTTTGTTGGCGTGAGAATACCGTTAAACTTCAATGTGAAAACTCCACTTTGATTATAGTTAAATTATGACATGGATTCCATCGACAACTATAGTTGGGTTTGGGTTGAAACATTGGAAGTGAAACGCTATTCAGTAAAGAATTCGTCTCCTTAGTTATATGAGGTTGTATCGCGGTCAACTATAGTAAACTCAAATTCAAAATCTCTAGTCTGAGTAGTACGGTTAATAATAAATGCCATTATTGAAACAAGGACTTTATTTATTGACTAATCAAGTTAACTATGGACGATATTGGAATTTTGACTAAAAGCTAAATTTCATAAGCCCTATAGTGATATAGTGTTGATGAAGAGAATATATGTAAATAATCATTATTAAAGGGTTCCGCTTTGTAACAACCCATACCTTGGTGGACTTGAATTTCGACTATATAGAAACTCAAGTCCATTAGAATATAGATTGTGAGTTTTGGTAACCTATAATCAAGGTTGTAAAAATCGCTTGGCAGACATTGGGTGGTAAGAATGGATTAGGGATTAATCATTTATGTGGGGATTAATTAGAGTTACACATTTTTGATGACACATCAATTTTGGACAAAATTTTATTTTTTATTTAATGATGATTGACATAAATTGAAATCTTTGGATTTTGAATTTGCTTCGGAGTAATTAAGTAGGCAAGATCGTCTAAAACTAGCACATTGATGTTATATATGGCCCTGAAATTTAAATAATGCCTAACTAATGAGTAAATATATGTTTAGATTCTTACAAGAGGTAATAAACCATGTCCAAGCAGGCCTAGAAAAATCGCTAGGCGGTAAGCCTCGCCTAGTGCGTAGGCGCGAACTAGTCGGAGGCATAGAAGGATTTTTACAAGTGCCTATAATAAACATAAGTATATCAGAGTGGTATCTACATAAGTCATCGAGGAATAAAAATATAGTAGAACATATATGCTGACTAAGGCTAGAACCTTGAAATCAATATTATTCCCTTATTTTCTGGTTGTCTTGTCAACATCAAGCATGAATGAGAAGACTTCACCATCTGCAGTTTCCATCTTGCACCCGAAGCATGTCCCTATGGGTTGTAATGAGGAGGGAGTCAGAACAACATTATGATGAATGGAAAATTACGTGCTTTATCCATAACACTAGTTTATGCCAATTCATTTTTATTTAAGTGTAATATCTCCTATTCATGGCTATTCCATGAAATTCCATCTACGCGTATGATATAACTAACCTTCTCTGAGGTGTAAATATATATATATATATATATATATATATATATATATGCCTATATACACATGTATCTAAAAGTTGTACTGCCTAAAAGAAAACCTCGGCCACCTACTCTTCTTAAATAGGGAGGAGGCAGACCCATTGGATATTAAATACCTCAATCCCAAAGCGAGCAATCCATACATAGTTGCTAGTCAATCGGTTCTAGCACCATAGATCGGTGACCTCCAGATACGGCTTTATAATTTAATTTTCACATTACTAACGTATCTCAAATAATTATTTAAGGTTTAATTAGTCCACCTCCGACAAATAAATAACTAATTAAATAATAAGGTCTTTGAGTATCTATATAGGTTCTACACTAGTAGGAAGCAAAACTAGTGTAACATCCCCTATCTAGAGACCCAAAACTAAGCGCTACAGATGCTGCAGTCATCTATAGTATTAGCTTCCGACGATTAAACACGGCTATGTTAATTGTATCTATAATATCAGAATTACTTGAATATGAAACAAAACACAGATTTCAAACAACTTTTACTTCATTACATTTAAAACAGATGTTCTATATTCAACTTACATAATCCCAATACGTTCCCTAGTGCAGATAAAATAAACTTAATTAGAAATACGCCAAGAGTGGCATACCCTCTTGGATAATCAGAGTCACAGACTCATAATAGACTTAATACAAAACACAGTGGAAATTCAACAAAACATAAAATAAAACACCTAAATAACTATCTATTTGCCTCCTGTATGCCTTCGGTAGCCTTATTCGTTATGCTACTAAACCTGAAAAAGACCTTATCCCCTCAGCCAACTTAAATTAATTTTAAGCACCCGAGAGTTTAAGGGCAAAACATAAACTTTGAGTCGGACATAAAGCCTGGTATGAACAATACTATACATCCCGGTTTAATATGTTAAGTGAGACCACACCGCTTAGCGAAACGAGTTTTCCCTCACTAACATCCTTTTAAAACGTATCTTTGCTAAACCTTTTCCTGCAACAAAAACTGGTTAAATACTGTAAAGCAATTCATTATGTAAACATACATAAATATCAGGTAATAGTGAACTATCTATTCAAACACATAAGTTTTGTTTGGATAACTTTTAACCTTTGGTTGACTCGGGCCTGCCAAGCAATATAAACAAAATTTATCTATCATCTATAAGACACTCTTATTTTGGACGATCTATCCCTTACTACCAGTTAAATAATTCATTTCTGGACAGTCGTCCCAAACTTAATCGTCTCCTAGGTCTTCCTGATCCTAATGGTTTTTCGGGCTCACCAATAACCTATCTATATACAACATATATTCCTTTCGGTGTGTAATCATAATTTTAGTCTACTTGTGACCAAGCTCTACACATTGGAATTTTGAACAACAATTAGCTAGGGCTAATAGCTAATGTATACGACGCAATCTTATACTAGTCCTATCTGGTATTCTAATACTGAGTCATTTTCACTTAAGGATCCCTTCCCATAGTTTTCCTTGAAAACAGTTTCAAAATGATTTAAAACTTTTAAATCAAACTCAAACAAGGAAATATATAATTTTTCTGCTTTGCTCAAAATCATATTACCATGTTATATATATATATATATCATTTACTCAACCCTTAGTTGATGAAAACATTTAAACATTTGAAAGTAACTTTTCTAAACTTTTGAAAACATCTCTTTCAAAACCAAGTGAAACCCTTTGATTTTCTAAGCCAAAAGGCCAAAACCTTATCTTTTGAAACCAACCATCAAACCTTTCGAAACTATTGAAATCATTCCTTTTGAAAGTAATAAAACTTTAAACATCCTACTTTAAAAACAACTTAAAACATTGTCTTAGAAAACCTTTGGAAAACCTTTCATTTAAACCTTCCAAAACCATTTAGGGCAAACCTTTTGAAATCATTGAACTCAAACCTTTTGAAACCATTGAACTCAAACCTTTTGAAACCATTGAACTAAAACCTTTCGAAACTATTGAACTAAAACCTTTCGAAATCATTGAGCTCGAACCTTTTGAAATCATTGAGCTCGAACCTTTCGAAACTGTTGAACTAAAACCTTTCAAAAACATACTAGGTTCAGTTTATAACATGCGAAAAATCTTCTTTTAAAACCTTTCAACTTCATTGGAAGCAACCTTTCGACTTCGAGTCAGATATAAAGCTTGGTATGAATAATACTATACGTCCCGGTTTAATATGTTAAGTGAGACCATGCCACATAGCGAAACGAGTTTCCCCTCACTAACATCCTTTTAAAACATATATTTGCAAACCCATTTCCTAAAACCAAAACTAGTTAAATACTGTAAAGCAATTCATTATGTAAACATACATAAATACCAGGTAATGAAGAACTATCTGTTCAAACAGATAAGTTTTGTTTGGATAATCTTTAACCTTTGGCTGGCTCGGGCCTACCAAACAAGATAAACAAAATTTATCTAACATCGGTTAGACACTCTTATTCAGGACGGTCTGTCCCTGACTATCTGTTAAATACTTCACTTCTGGATAGTCTGTCCCTAGCTTAATCGTCTCCTTGGTCTTCCTGATCCTAATGGTTTTTGGGCTCAACAATAACCTATCTGTATACAACATATATTCCTTTCGGCGTGTAATCATAATTTTAGTCTACTTAGGACCAAGCCCAACACACTGGAATTTTGAACAACAATTAGCTGAGGCTAATAGTTAATGTATAGGGCGCGACCTTATACTAGTCCCATCTGGTATTCTAATATCTGAATCATTTTCACTTAAGGATCCCCTCCCATAATTTTCCTTGAAAATGGTTTCAAAAATGATTTAAAACCTTTCAATCGAACTAAAACAAGGAAAATATATAATCTTTATGCTTTACTCAAAATCACACTACCGTGTTATATATATATATATATATATATATATATATATATATCCTTTACTCAACCTTTAGTTGATGAAAACATTTAAACATTTGAAAGTAACTCTTTCTAAACTTTTGAAAACATCTCTTTCAAAACCAAGTGAAACCCTTTAATTTTTTAAGCCAAAAGGCTAAAATCTTACCTTTTGAAACCAACCAGCAAAGCAAACCAGGCGATTCTTTTGGTTTATAAAAAAACATACTCCAACCTCTTTGGCAATCGACCTTTCGACTAAGAACTCTTTGACCTTATCCAATTCATTACATTCTAAGCAACTTGATACCATATGAATTGGTTTGACTTTTTCGAAAGCTTTGTACCTTTCAACTAACCTACCTTTGTTTTTTCAAATTCTCATTGGTTAATAAATAATTTTCAAAAAAGTGCTGCCACTAATTTTAGATTTAAATAATAATTTTACTTTATAAAATGCCCCTTCTCCTTAATTAAATATATAAAACATTTAAGTCCATACCTTAAATAATTTTATATTCATCAAAACACTTAGGAAAAATATGGAAAAATTCCAGAAAATCCATTTTAATATGTTTTCCAACATATAAAAATTTCAAACCCAATTAATTAGTATTTTATCCGTAAATAATTTAAAACTCAATAAATCATTTTCTTCACTAGAAAATTTATATAAAATCCACATTATTTCAGAAAATAAAAATTGGAACCCATCTCTAAAATATCATTTTTGACCTATATTTAAATTTTCAAGGCATTTGGACGTCATTTAATAGGGTTTTCATGTCAAACATAGCATAAAAACTAACATGAACATATATAATTCATCAACAAGCGCGCACACACACACTTATATATATAACTTTAATCAGAAAAAACATGGTATAAACTTGCAAAATCATTTCGGATCTTCTCTTAAAACTGAAAACCATAAGAAAATGGGATGAATAATTATTCAACTTTGCTTTGAGATTAAAAGATGTGAGATTTGATGTCGAATTAGTTGATTATCTTTCTTCTCTTGAACCATAGCTTTAATCTTTCCTTGAGAACAATAATGGTGGCCGACCTTAAGAGTTTTTAGTTTGGATAAAATGAAATGAACGTGAGTTTCATTTCTAAGGGTTTAGGGTATAAGCCTATCATATTTCCCATATTGCCCTAACTCATTTCCTATCATATTAGTTTATGTTTGATTTATGTTTAACATGGCACGACTACCCTTAGCTTAATCAAATCTCAATCCACTAATCTTTACATATTTAATTTAATTTAACCAATTGAATGTCCAAAATAATGTTATAAAAATATGGGGAGTTACAGACTCCCCAACTTAAAGAATTTCGCCCTCGAAATTACGATAAGGTACACACAAAACAATCAAAGGTAAAACATACCATCAAAACAACTCTAGATAAACATCTCTAATCATGCTCTCAGTCTTCCAAGTATAGTCTTTAGCGCCAATGAACCTTTATTAACCTGACTGTCTTGTTCCTCAACTTCTTCTCATCTCTAGCCACAATTCGAATCGGCTTTCTAACTATAGTCAAGTCCGACTCTACTTCTAAATCCTCTAACACCGTAGGTGTTATAGTAATCTCTGTGTCTCTAACACATTTTCTAAGATTAGATATATGGAATACATCATGGACTCCAGCCAAAATACTCGGTAACTCTATTCAGTAAGCGAGTTTCTCGATCTTCTCTGCAATATGGAAGGGTCCAACGAATCTAGGTGCCAACTTTCCTGACTTCTCAAATCTAATCACACCCTTCATGGGTGTAACCTTAATAAACACATAGTCTCCAATAGAGAATTCCATGTCTCTCATTCTTTTGTTAGCATAACTCTTTTGTCTAGACTGAGCTTCCATCATCCTTGCTCGGATCAACTCAATCTTCTTTGCGGCTTATTTCACTAAATCCAGACCAAAAACAAGTCTATCCCTAGTTTCCAACCAAACCAAGGGAGATTTGTAGGGCATTCCATACAGAGCTTCAAACGCTGTCATCCCAGTACTAGCCTAATAACTATTGTTATATGAGAACTTAACTAAATGGAGATGGTCTTCCCATGATCCCTCGAAATCCAATACACAATCTTTTAACAAATCCTCTAAGACTTTGTTAACTCTTTCTGTTTGCCGATCAGTCTGTGGATGGTAAGCTATACTCATGTTGAGCTTGGTTCCTAATGCTTCCTGTATACTCTTCCAGAACTCGCTAGTAAACAAAGAATCTCAATCATTGACGATACTACTAGGAATTCCATGCAGCCTAACAACATTCTTCGAAAACAACTTTGCCAAAATAGATGTCATCCTAGTTGACCTTACTGGAATGAAATGGGCACTCTTAGTCAATCTATCCACTATGACCCATATGCTTTCATTTCCTCTACTAGATCATGGAAACCCATCAATGAAATCCATTGATATAGAATCCCACTTCCATGTCAGAACATCTAACGGTTGAAGCAATCCACTTGGCTTTTGGTGTTCAGCCTTTGCCTGTTAGCAATTCAAGCACTGCTTAACATACAAACCAATGTCTCATTTCATACCTTCCCAAAAGAAACTTCTCTTCATATCCTGATACATCTTCATTCCTCCTGGATGGATAGTGAACTTCGAACGATAGCATTCATCCAAAACTTCTTTCCACATGTTTCCTATATTCGGAGCACACAACCTTCCTTTCTTTCTTAACCACCATTTCTAGTCAAGACTGAAATCCTTTAAGTCATCGCTCTCTATTCCTTCCCTTAACTTTTTGATCCGTTCGACCAAAACTAGATCCTCCCCCTATTTAGAAGCTATCTTCTCAATCGTTACTAGTCGAACTTCTAAACAAGACAATACAACACTTCTTGCACTAGAACCTACTTTGGATATAAACTACACTTTGCAAGCTGATAATGCTTCCAAGTCTTTCCACTCAGCAATCATAGCCAATACTGAATCTGATGTTTCCTGCTAAGTGCATCCACTGCCTTATTTCTTTTTCTGGGTGTGTACTCAATTCCAAAATCATAAGCATCAATAAAATCCAACCATCTCTACTGTCTCATATTCTACTCCTTTTGAGAGAACGAGCACTTCAATGAATTTTGATCTGTATAAAGCACAAATCGCTCTCCCAACAGATAATGCCTCCACACCTTCAAAGCAAATATAACAGCAGCTAACTCCAAATCATGCGATGGATACCCAACTTCATGTGTTCCGAGCTGTCCAGAAGCATGAGCAATCACTTTACCTTTTTGTATCAACACATCTCTTAATCCAGTTCCACACGCATCAGCATAAAAAACTAAATCCTGATTCCCTTTCAAAGTCACCAACACTGGTGCATGGGTCAATAAGTGTTTCAAGCTCTAGATGCTTCCTCACACTTATCGGTCCATACAAACTTCACAAATTTTAGCATAAGCTTAGTCATTGGTGCAGCTATCCGCGAAATAACCTTTATAAACCTTCGATAATATCTAGCCAATCTAAGAAAACTCTTTGTCTCGGTCACCATCTCGGGTCTCTTCCAGTTATTCACCGCCTCAATCTTTGTTGAATACATACAACCCTTTTTCCGAGACTACATGACCAAGGAACTTCACTTCCTTCTTTCAAAAATGACACTTCGAAAACTTAGCCTTCAACTGATGCTCCCTCAATGTCTCAAGCACAACTCTAAGTTGAATTTCGTGCTTCTTCTCATTCTTAGACGATATCAAAATATCATCTATGAAGACCAACACAAACCTTCCAAGCGCTCTTGGAAAATTCGATTCATTGGATCCATAAAGAATGCCGACGCATTAGCTGGTTTAAACGGCATAACTAACCATTCGTACGATCCATACCTTATCCTAAACGCCGTCAAAGAAATACTATCCTCTACCACTCTAAGCTAATGAAATCCAGTCGCTAAATCTTGCTGAAAGAATACTTTACCTCCACTTAACTAATCGAACAAATCATCGATTCTCGGCAATGGATATCGGTTCTTTATCGACTTCTCATTCAACTTATGATAATTGATACATAGCCTTAACAATCCATTCGGCTTCTTAGAAAACACTGCGGCAACTCCACAAGGCGAACTACTTGGTTGTATAAAATTCTTGCCTTCCAAATCCACCAACTGCACCTTAAACTCTCTCATCTCAGTAGGTGTCATCCTGCTTGGTGGCCTACTCACTAGTTCTACTCCAGGCACTAAATCAATCTAAAACTCAATGGTTCGTTTTGATGGCAGTCCAACTACCGGCTCAAACATATCAGCAAATTCTCTAACCATGAAGATTTGATGCAACTCATCCTCCAACACCATGATACCCAATAAAGCATTCACTTCACAACTAGGGTTTTCTATGATATAAACTATCTGATGACTACAATCCGAATGTCTAAGTGATAGTTTCTTAACATGGAAAAATATCCTAGCATTGTATTTACTTAACCAATCCTTCCTAAGGATAATCCCAAATCCCAAAAAATCAAACACATGCAAACAATAATCAAAGGTATGAACTAGCAAATCAAACTCTAAATGGCCACACCTCATCCCAAGTGTCGCATACCGTCCTATCGGATTTGCAACTCTTAAGGAAGTAACTATATATGAGGATTCTAAGTTAAGCTTATCTACCAAACATTGAGAAATAAAAGAATGTGATGCACAAGTATCAAATAGAATGCTAACAGACATACCGAAATTTGTAGCGAGTCTCGAAGAACAACCTTCCCTTTCTCCTGCACAACTAGTCTTGAAGTTGCCGGCTCCAATGCATAAACTTGCCCTCTTCCTTCTTTAGCAGGCTCTTTGCATTGGTTCTTATAATGGCCGATCTGATCACAATTAAAGCATCAGATGTTCTTCTTCCTAATCACCTTCTTTCCTTTTCTAGTACGACACTCATTAGCATAGTGTCCTTTCTTATCACATTTATAACAAACCACCTCAGTATTTCCCTTCTTTGGTACTCCTCCCTTCTAAGAATTCTTCTTATGGAAAAACTTTCTTTTCTGGCCATGTCCCACCTAAACCTCCTTCATTTTCTTCCTCAAACTAGCTAATGCCTCTTCCTGCCTCAGCGCCATTTCTTCCACTACATCACTTGGATCTCTTAAGTGTGGCAATGTAGAACATATCAACTTCGGCCTCAAGCCTCTTATAAACTTCTCATTCCCCACTATCACCGTATCAACCAAAGCATACCCATACCAGGCCAACTCTTCAATTTTCTTGCATATTCTAGAACGAACATCTCTCCTTGCTCCAGTTCAGCGAACTTCCTAACTAATGCCGACTGCGCCATCCCGACATAAACCTTTCTTGAAACCTTCTTCTAAACTCCGCCCAAGTCATGGTTTCCTCATCAACACTAGCTATAATAATATTCCACCAGAATAGAGCTCTTTAAAGTTGTCTTGAAGCTAATCTCCTCTTCTGCTTGTCATTCAATCCTAATTCAGCAAAAATCCTCTCGCAACGCAACAACTAGTTTTCAACCTCAGTCGCATCTTCAATTCCAATGAACGGCTTCCCTCCAAGCCTGATATAGTCTCTGCTCAAGTTAGCATACTGGTTGACCATCGAAGCTTCCTGAACTCCATCTCCAGTATCATTTCCTCCGACAACTCTAGCTGTAGTTCTAGCTTCCATCATGTTCATGAAAAACTGATATATGGCTCACGTGTCCACATGGGAAACCTCGGAACCAATATTTTCAGCTTCAGCCTGACCTAGACCTCTCCTAGCATTTGGTCGGGGCATTTCCATTAGTGGTGGTGCTCTCTCCTCCAAGCTTAACTCTGCTTCTTCTTCCTTCCAAATCTGTATTCAAGTCTTGTGAGATATAGATGAATAGGCTAACTAAGATAGGAGTCTAGAAATATAACGTATATTATATATAGCAAATACAAGTACATTACTATAGAGTTGCCCAATACCTCGATCTTAACTCAAACTACTAAGGATTATGTTTTCAAAAACCATTTTTAGTTAAAGTATTTCATAGACCATGCTCTGATACCAAGCTGTAACATCCTTTATCTAGAGGTCCAAAACTAAGCGCTACAGATGTTGTAGTCATCTATAGTATTAGCTTTCGACGACTGATACAGCCATGTTAATGGTATCTATAATATCAAAAGCACTTGAATATGAAACAAAACACAGATTTCAAACAACTTTTACTTCATTACATTTAAAATAGATGTTCCATATTCAACCTACATAATCCCAATACGTTCCTAGGCATAGATAAAATATACTTATTACAAAATTCCAAGAGCGGCATATGAAGATACCCTCTTGGGTGATCAAAGTTAAAGAGTCGTAATAGACTTAATAAAAAACATAGCGAAAATATATCAAAACATAAAACAAGAACTCCTAAATAACTATCTGTTTGCCACCTACATGCCTCCGGTAGCCTTATTCGTCATCCTGCTAAACCTGAAAAAGACCTTAACCCCTCAGCCTACTCAAATTAATTTTTAGCACCCGAGAGTTGAAGGGAAAAACAAAAATTTCAAGTCAGACATAAAGCCTGGTATGAATAATACTATATATCCCAGCTTAATATGTTAAGTGAGACCACGCCGCTTAGTGGAATGGGCTTCCCCTCACTAACATTATTTTAAAACATATCTTTGCAAAGCCTTTTCCTGCAACCAAAATTTGTTAAAGACCGTAAAGCAATTCATTATGTAAACATACATAAATATCAAGTAATAGTGAACTATCTATTCAAACACATAAGCTTTGTTTGGATAACTTTAACCTTTGGCTGACTCGGGCCTGCCAGACAATATAAACAAAATTTATCTAACACATGTTAGACACTCTTCTTCTGGACAGTCTAACCCTAACTATCTGTTTAATACTTCACTTCTGGACGGTCTATCATTAACTTAATCGTCTTTCGGGTCTTCCTGATCCTAATGGTTTTTCGGGCACACCAATAACCTATCTATATACAACATGTATTCTTTTTGGTGTGTAGTCATAATTTTAATCTACCTATGACCAAGCCCTACACACTGGAATTTTGGACAACAATTAGCTGGGGCTAATAGCTGATATATAGGGCATGACCCTATACTAGTCTCATCTGGTATTCTAATATCTAAGTCATTTTCACTTAAGGATCCCCACCCATAATTTTCCTTGAAAACATTTTCAAAATAATTTAAAACCTTTAAAACAAACTCAAACCAGGAAACATATAATCTTTATGCTTTACTCGTAATCACACTGCCATGTTATATAATATCCTTTACTCAACCCTTAGTTGATCAAAACATTTAAACATTTGAAAGTACCTCTTTCTAAACCTTTAAAAACATCTCTTTCAAAACCAAGTGAAACCCTTTAATTTTCTAAGCCAAAAGGCCAAAACCTTACTTTTGAAACTAACCATCAAACCTCTCGAAACTATTGGAATCATTCTTTCAAAAGCAATAAAACTTTAGACATCCTACTTTAAAAATAACTTAAAACATTGCATTAGAAAACCTTTGGAAAACCTTCCATTTAAACCTTCTAAAACTATTCAAGGCAAAACTTTCGAAATCATTAAACTCAAACCTTTCAAAACCATTAAACTAAAACCTTTCGAAATCATTGAACTCAAACCTATCGAAACGATTGAACTAAAACCTTTCGAAATCATTGAACTCAAACCTTCCTTTTGAAACCATTGAACTAAAACCTTTTGAAATCATTAAACTCAAACCTTTCGAAGCCATTGAACTAAAACCTTTCAAAAACTTATTGGGTTCAATTATAACATGTGGAAAATCTTCTTTAAAAACCTTTCGACTTCATTGGAAGCAACCTTTCGACTTTGTCGAAAGCCCTGCTTTGAAAGCTTTAAAACGTATCATTTAAAACAATAGACCTCTGCCTTTAAAACAACTCCTTCGAAAGGTTTGGTTGTACTTCCATTAGAAAAATAAGGTAAAACATCTAAGCCGAAAGCTTTCTTTTGAAAGCATGGGTAAGCGGCTGGTTTTAAAAACAGGTAAACCTTTCGACTTTGTCAAAAGGTTCAAAACAGAACAATTATAAAGCGGCAGTAACCTTTCGACCATGTCGAAAAGTTTAGAACCTTTATTTTACATGTTTAACTGATTCGAAAGCATCCAAATCGAAAGCTCATATTCAAAAGCAAAGCAGGCGATTCTTTTGGTTTATAAAACAAACATACTCCAACCTTTTTGGCAACCAACATTTTGACTAACAACCCTTTCGACCTTGTCCGATTCATTATGAACCAAGCAACTTGATACCACATGCATTGGTTTGACTTTGTCGAAAGCTTTGTACCTTTCGACCTTGTCGAAAAGTCTAGGTTGGAAGGTTTGATACAAAAATGGTTGAAACATGCTAAAATCATGATTTTCTTGTTTTTAACTTAAAAAGATAACTTTTCAACTAAACTGCCTTTGTTTTTGAATTTCTCATTGGTTAATAAATACTTTTCAAAAAAGTGCTGCTACTAATTTTAGAATTAAATAATAATTTTATTTTATAAAATGCCCCTTCTCCTTAATTAGATATATAAAACATTTAAGTCTCATATCTTAAATAATTTTATATATTCATTAAAATACTTAGAAAAAATCTAGAAAAATCCCAAAAAATCAATTTTAATACGTTTCCAATTAATTATTATTTTAGATGTAAATATTTTATAACCCAATAAATCATTTTCTTCGCTAGAAAATTTATATAAAATCCATATTAATTCAAAAATTATGAAAATTGATACCTATCTCTAAAATATCATTTCTGGCCTATATTTGATTTTCAAGGCATTTGGATGTCATTTAATAGTGTTTTCGTATCAAACATATCATAAAAACAAACACGAACATATATAATTCATCAACAAGCATGTACATAAATTTAATCATAAGAAACATGGCATAAACTTTCAAAATCATTTTGGATCTTGTCTTGAAACCGAAAACCATAAGAAAATGGGATGAAGTAATTATTCACCTTGGCTTTGAGATTAAAAGATGTGAGATTTGATGTTGAATTAGTTGATTATCTTCCTTCTCTTGAATCGTAGCTTTAATCTTTTCTTGAGAACAATAATGGTGGCTGGCCTTAATAGTTTCTAGTTTGGGTAAAATGAAATGAAAATGAGTTTCGTTTCCTAAGGGTTTAGGGTATAAGCATATCCTATTTCCCATACTTCCCTTACTCATTTCATAACATATTAGTTTATGTTATCTCATTTGATTTATGTTTAACATGGTATGGCTACCCTTAGCTTAATCAAATCTCAACCCATTAATCTTCACATTATTTTATTTAATTTAGCCAATTAAATATCCTAAATAATGTTATAAAAATATGGGATGTTACAACTAGCCAGGGCCTAACCTAAGTCTTTGCTAACGACCGCTCAGAACCATTGACGGCCATAACCTAGATGCCAGCCCTACTACTAAATATTAGTACAGCAACAATACCGACATAGCTCGCCAACCTCCGACAACCAAAATTCCATTTAGACTAACCTAATGTAAGTCAAGGAAAATGCTCATTCTGGTTACTTAATACCTCTTGTTACAATTGAAGCGGACACCATTTTCCTATTAGGTACCATTGTAGGTCATTTAAGACTTTTTAAATGTAGAAGAAGCAAACCCAATGATCATTCAGTACCTTCCATCCCAAAGTAAACCCCTGACATCCCTAAAGGTACCGAGCCATTTAATACATCAAATTTGAGGCGAACCCTTGATATATTTTGCACTACCTATATGCAAAAGCATATCCCTTCCCCTTAGGTCCTATGGTTGGAGATGTCTCACATTAGTAGTAAGTGTACACAACTGCCGGTAGCCTTTGAGTGAAGGCCGGACTTCTATTGTGTAACTTACTGACCTCGTGTCCCAACCTTTACTAAACCAAACCAATAATCCTAGGCCTAAACATTGGGCTAGTTTCAATAATTCAAGCTCGTCCTAAACGTATTATTATGGCTATATAACTTCCTGCTATGAAATTATACCGCCTCCTAGCATTTAATTCATATCCTATATGCCTAGTACATATATTCTCAAATTCCCTCCTATGTCCCATAAATACCAATTGTCCGTGAGGGTCATTATTTCATTTCCCCATAAATGCCATATCAAATCCTTTAACTAGTCTCATTGAACACATTTATGTCCCTATTTAATTTTTGTAACTCCATATTTATTTCATGTTTATTTCCCTACTAATCATAGGTTATTTAAGACTTCTTAAATAGGGAGTAGGCAGACCCAATATCTATTCAATATCTTCTACCCTCCGACATCCCTATTGGTACCAAGCCATATAATACTTCAAAACTGAGATGAACCATTGGTATATTTTCCCGTACCTATATGCAAACATATATCCCTTCACCATGGGTCCTATGGTTGGAGATGTCTCACATCAGTAGTAAATATAAACAACCATTGGTAGCCTCTAACTTAAGGGCAGACTTCTGTTGTGTAACTCTACTGACCATGCATCCCTACCGTTACTAAACCAGACAAGTTAACTTAGGCCTAAAATTGGGCTAGACCCACTAATTCATGCTTATTCTCAATGTATTATGAAGGCTGTATAATTTTCTTCTATGAAATTATGCTACCTCCTAGCATTTAATTCCTATCTTATATGCTACCACGTATATTTTTTAATTCCCTCTTACATTCCATAACTATCAATTGTCCATAAGGGTCATTATTATTCTAGTTCGCAATCATTAATGATATAGATTTATTCATTCTAATTCGACCCATTATGCCTATTTCATTTCCCTATAAATACCATATTAAATCCTTTAACCAATCCCATTAAATAAATTTATGTTCATATTTAATTCATATTACTCCCTATTAACTGCATGTTTAATTTCCTACTAATTTTATAGTTACCATCTCTTTTACATTTCAATCTCCTTGTCCTATGGTTTACTATGCTAATAATAACTAGCTGTCCTAATTATAACTAACACAAATATTGATGTATATTATGCTATATATCTATGTTTTTAATTGGTAGCCGTGGTTATACGTGTGTGTGTGTGTGTGTTCCTACCTTTGCTAATCAATTCTTATGCTTAGGATTCCAGAACATACACAATTTGTGCATTTTGTAAGGAACGTTTGTTTCGACATTTTAATTTATTATAGCTATCCTTCCTAAAAAGGATTACTGTTACAACTTTCCATAAATTACCGAAAAATGAGACTTTTGCTCTATTTGAAATTAAAAGGAATTATCTTTTTCTTTTATTGGAATATGCACTGCAAACTGCGGAGGAGAACATCTATACTTTACATATTTCTTTCCCTTTTGGTATATTCCTTATTATTTCAAACGATGCACTTTTTATACATATTTTAGAATTAGATGATTTATGAAAGTTACAAAGAAATAGATACAACTAAATTGTACCCAAAATGCTCCCAATAAATTAAAACATAGAAATTCAAATTTTAAATCAAATTAGGGTAATCTGAATCTATACCAACAATTTACAAGCCAATTGTCATAAATCTGTAATTAGTCTTGCAATCTTATCTACATTCTACTTTAAAAATTTGAGGATTGATTTCAAAATTTCTAGATTAAGGTGTAAATATCAGTCTTGTTTTAGTTACCTAAGTTACAAAATATGTAGGAGAGATTTCAATTGAATACATTTTTCCTAAACTTACAATTTCACAGATTTTACGTAGGCATAATAATTAAACAAAACTCAACAACATAAATTTCAATGTTATACATAAATCATATAATTTCCCACCACCTTTCTAGCTTTTCAAGTCTCCCAAGTATGTATTCATCCCTTTAATTAACTCCTTTTCCTTTCTAATCCAAAGGAATATGTATAATAAGATATATACCTACCATTAAAATTATAGATCTGAGAGGGGATTCAGGATTAAAGGGAATATAGATTTATAATTATAAAATTTATCTTTTACCATAGTATTGATTTGCTCCTTCTGTTCTTCTCCTTTATTTTTTGTCGTTCTCCGATTTTATATACATACATACATACATTTATACATAAAATATTATATTTTATAATTAATAAAAATAGCGAAGAAGGGAAAATGGCAGAAGTTCGTTGCTTTGTTCAGAAAATATGATAAGAAAAGCAAGGGGTTTGGTCTGTATTTATAGACGCTCGAATCAATCGTATCTGTTATGTTTAAAATAGTAAAATACGGGCAATTAGCTAAGATTCAACCCCAACTGCCACGCTTACGACTGGTCAACCGGTCATAGGCAGCTGTCGACAGCGAGGGGTCAACCAGTCATAAGGAGCGGTCGACCGCTAGGAGTCAATTGGTCATGTCTATAGTGTTGACCTGTGGGGTCCATCCAATTATATAATTTATTCCTTTTTGATCATTTTTAATTATTTTTATTCCCAAAACTTCAAATGCTGATAACTTCTTCTTTTGAACTCCGATCCTAAAACTCCAACTATGAAAGTTGGTCAGAAAATCACCATGAAAACAAAATTTTGACATTTGCATAAATTCGGTTTTTGAGCCTTAGTAATTGTATATTAATTACCGTTAATTTTATGGGGTGTTACACGCTTAAATCTGTAAAATTGGATTTTACTGATAAAAATGTATGACATAAATTCGTCCAAACTATCACACCACTGCTAAGGTGACACGTGAACGCTAATATTTGAATTGTTTGACATAATCCTGACTGAATTTACACCTCTAAGTAGCAGAACTACATTGGCAGATTCTTTGAAATGCCACAAGATTTAACCAATTTATTATTTTTATAAACTAATTAATATTTAAAAAATATTTTTATTTTATTTTATGTATTAGGTGCCATTAGTAATTAATTGGGTATATATATATATATAATTATGTATATGCGAATCAGTGTAAAATATCAATATGCATTTAAATTAGATTTAAATGTGATTAATTACTAAACGGGTTTGGAATGTTTCGTGGTCTATACAGCCTTATACTATAGCTGGCGTATGAGAGCAAGGAGGGAGGAAATGGTACAAAAGTTGGATCTTGAAATGGTAAGAAAGGAGTAAACCAATAAGAAAATATCTCATTTTCTCTCCCTATTAAAGCCACACTACCCTTCTTATTTCTACCACCCCTCTTATTTTTGTAAGCTTTTGCTCTCCCTTTTCTCTATCATAGCCGCAACCTCTATTCGCCAAGGCTAAAAATATCAGATCCAAACAACACCAAAATTAAATCAAAGGCGGTCCTCCAAGTAGTCGCAAATCTAGGAGTTTGGATTGTGATCAGATTTAGGACCGTCAATTAACCATGATGCAAATCTAAGGCTATATCTATAAGGTAACATCCTATTGTGTACCATTTGTATTTTATCATATAAGTGTGTATATATATATCTATAATATTGTTTTAACGAATTTATATGCATAGCTGTTGTCCCCATATCAAAATACTATTGCACAATTATATATATATATATATATGCAAATTCACTGTATATATATCTTATCTTTATTTTGAGTTTAATAAAGAAAATTATATATATATATGAAAGGTAATTTTTTTATGATTTTCTATTTTATATTCAAAACACTAAAACCAATTTTATTTAATTTAAAATTCGTCTCAAACTATAAATGTGTGTGTACGTATGTATGTATATGTATATAAACTGTTTTAAATTATTTTATGCTACATATAATATTCGGCAAAATAAAAACAAAAATTATGAAACACACACACATATATGTGTGTGTATGTATATATGTATGTATGTATATGTGTGTATTAGTATGTATATGTGTGTAATGATATGTTATCAATTAACAATTTTATGTTTATAAAAATATGTCTTGTTACATACAAATTTTATTAAAAAATATTCGGCCAAAAGGCATTTTATATTATATATGTTATATTTTGATTTTAATAATTATTCTAATGTAAAATAAATTAATAAATATAAAAATAAATTATTTTCATCAATCGTATATTATATTAAAATATTTTGATAATTTTATCTTATTTTTTAATATACGTTACATATTTTTTTATTTTAAATGTATAGATCCAAATAAAATTTTAAACTGTTATATTCAGTAAATGAATTAAGTATTTTAAGAAGAATTTTGAATTTTAAAATTATTGACTATGTTAAAATAATTTATTTTTATTTGAAGAAAAAATTACAAAAGAATTAAATATACATATATATTTTTATATATATCGATGTGTGTATGTAACTATTATGTGCAAAAAAATTTATATAAAGGTTCGATGTATCTGTGGAAGTATAAATCCCAATACATATATATGTACACATTAATGATGTACACAATATACATTATGTTACACATGCACAACAAACATAAGAGTATATTTGGATATACTCATATAAAATATTTAAATATAAATTTAATTAAAAATATTTATCAACTATATTATGAAATTAAATAAAAATTGTTTTTATTTGATTAACTAGATCAAATCTAGAAAAACAAGTTAGACTTCATGGGCCCAATTTGTTCAAAAATAAGAATTTTTTTTTAAATCTACCATTTCACCCACTTTCAACTGCCCCGATTCCAACAGTGGTACCAGAGCCTTAATGGTCTATGCGACTAGATTAGTAACTTTAGGGAACTAATAAAGCCTACCTATCATTTGGGTGTCGAAAACAATAGTGTTTAGGCTTACGGTTGGATAATCAAATATTCTTCCCTCCCTAGCTACCGGTCTGGTCAATAATGGATTAAGTCCAAAAGGTCAATCCAATTGCAAATGCCCAAATTGATTGGGCCTTGGGCTAAAATTCCAAATTCAGTTTAAAAATCTAAATATATATTTTGAATTTAAAAGTTAAATTCAAAATACAAAATAAATTTTAGTTATAAAATAATTTTCAAAAATAACTTAATTATTTCTGAAATTATTTAATAATTTAATCAATTGGATTAATAAAATAAATAATCAATTAAAAGTTAAAATAACTATATTTTTGCAAGGCAAGCAGATTTTATAGTGGACCATCTACTATTTATTAAAATTAAAATAGGTGTGAGGTTGATATACCTCAACAACTTTATATTACAACCCCCTACACAACTCGAATGAAGTACAAGCACCATGACTAGATACAGACACAATTACCAAAGCAGCCAAAAAACCCAAAATAGATAGTACCTTACCCATTCTCAATAGCATAACCACGCACCTCAAAAATCTTGGCACAGGCAGCTGGTGTGGAGATGAGTGGTTGAATAGGCGGCGACTCTCGAATTATTCCAACAACAGCTAGGCTTTTGGCATGGAGTAGCGAAAGGTCAAAATTGGGTAATGTGGGCAATAGAGCAAAGATTTGAGACATTAAAGGAGAAGCAGGACATGCGCTTGAATGGAGTAAGAAGGGCGATGTGGCTAATTTTGGAAGAAATGTGAAAAAGGCGTAATTGGAAATAAGGGAAGAGGAGATTAAAGACGAGATCGGGCTAAAGAGAGAAGAAATGGAAAGAGCGTAGTGGGTGGAGAGGCACAAGGAATTGAAGATGGCAAAGGCGACAACAACCCTAATCCCCAATTTTTTTATACATTTTTGAAGCTTTTGATTGTTAGGAGATTTATATATATTAATATATATATGTATATATCTATAAATGTTATATTTGAATATATATATACACACAAACATACACACATATCTCCTAAATTATTTAAGGTAAATTATATATAAATATTTTCAAAAATTATAATTTTTTAATTAAAAATTGTTTTAATCAAATAAAATAATTAGATGTTAATTAATAAATTAAAACAAATCACACACATATATATAAAATGATATATGTATATAAAACTATAAGTTATAGTTAATATTCATCTTAAATTGTTTCATATGAAGAAAATAAAATTTTGAATTTATAAATAATTTAATTAGTTGTTTAATTAAATTAATAAATTAAATTAATTGCAGATGATTTGATTAATAATATACATAAGAATATTATATAAGTTAATTAAAATTTTATAAATAAATTAAACTTATATAATATAATTGTCTAATATAAGTTGAACAGTATGAAACCCAACTTAGATAGACAGGATGGTTTAGGACTTAACCAAAAAAGCTAGGACAAGAGATCGACAAGGGCCGAGCTATACGACTAAAACAACGACTGAAATCAACAAGGTCGATAGATCAACATTCCTTCAATCCAATCAGCAGCTAAATGTAAACAACTAGTGACTTGCCATCAAAACGTAATAATAAAAGGCTATGGAAACATATCCAATTACAGATTCCAAAAAAATTCTAAGTGCTTAACTCGTCAGCGACCCATGCCTCTGCTTAAACCATCAAAAAAGCTAGATATGGAGCACTATCAAAAAGAGGCAAGATTTGGTTCACAAAACGAACCAAGTCCATGGGTCGCCAGCGACCTACGGTTTTGGCTCGTTTTGGGAGACAAAGCTCCCCTAGGTCGCATGTAATCTACCTACGAGCCGATGAAGACAAGCCCGACCCAAAACCTTTCTGATCTCTAGAAATAGCGTCCTACCTGCAACATAAACGGGATCTTCTCCGGACTGGTTGTTGTAGCTCTGCTGGAATTATTCTTCACTCTCTGCCCCCTCATAACAATCTCTAAAGGAATACACTGTGATTCTCAAGTGGATTTCAATTCTGGAGATTCAATCTAGCTAGGAAACAAATAAAACCTTGTTATCATACATCTCTTGTAGCATCAATCAGTCAATAATAAAACTATAAAGTGGATGTAGGCTTCGTTAATAGCCGAACCACTATAAAAATTCTCTATCTACTTTCTTTTACTGTTTCTTCTTGATATCTATTATCTATGATATTGCTCTGTTAGAACAGGGCTGGTGCTTTCAAATTCAAATCAGGGGGTTGGTCCATTTTTTCGATCAACATTTTGGTGCTTTCTTTGAAAATCCCAACTCAGGATCCAGATCTAGCTATCTAATTTAGACCCCATAGGTCCAGAAGTTAGCTCCTTATCTTTGCTTGAAGAATCCACTGTAGGGAATCACTGGCTCCTGGAAGAAGAAGTACTGCCTTTGGAAGGTCTACAAGGGTAGTAGTAGCTGGAGAAGATGTTAGTCCCCAACGAACCAAAGTAAACGATGCTAACTTAGATAATCAGGCGCCTGCCTCTTCCAGTCAGCATGAGGTTGTTACTAGGGATGAGTTAAATAAAATAGTTGATGAGATCAACCAAAAAAATTAGAGAGTAGCCAAAAATCTCTAATGGATAAGCTTAACGCTCTCCTAACCCTACAATCAAATCCCGTTCCAAGGACTATACCCGAACCCGCGGCTACTATGGAAGAAGAGAATTAATCCTTTTCTGGTCTACATAGAAGAAATGGTAAACAACCACAAAAAGGGTAACAATAGGACTTAACTTTGATAGAAATGTAAGTACTCCGTATGCCACAAGGAAACCTATGATAAATTGGGGTCAGGGGGTAAAGATCTTTGTAGAAGACATAGCTATGGATCTTTCCGACTTCGAGGATGGAGAACTAGACGAAAAATTGGAAGAAGACGCCAATGCATTCGATAATGAAAGGAATATCCAAAATTCTCCAGTGAGACCAATCACAAGCCATTGGGATCCTACAGGAGTGGCTCTCCCGAAGACAGGAGAGCCTAGGCCTCATCCCACTCACCAAGACCTTTTGCAAAGTCAAACACTTAGCATAGTGACTGATTGCCATCCTTAGGACTACCGAACATCAAAGGCATATATCGCGAACATGGGTAAACGTTTAATGGAGGAGAGTAAAGATTGAAGAGATGATGAGTGGGAATCTATGCTAAACCAGACTCCCTTCATCGATGAAATCCTGAATGAGAGATATCCAGAAAAGTTCTTAATTTCAACCATTCCATCCTATGATGGAATGAAAGACCCGAGGCCTCACTTGTACAAATATGATTGGTATATGGATGGAGTGAATGCCTCTAAAGTTGTTCGATGCAGATGCTTCCCTATCTTTCTCGAAGGGGTTGCTTCAGTGTGGTTCACTAGAATTCCACCAAGATCTATCTCTACTTTTGACCAACTAGCAACAAGGTTTCTTGATCAGTTCAGACTCCATACTTTGCAACCAAAAGATGTATGTCCCTATCCGGGTTGCTCTAAGGCCACAACGAACCACTGAAGTCTTTCATGAACAGGTTCAATACCGTGGTGATAGAAGTACGCAACCCTAATGACGACATGGTTTTTATGGCATTAGTTCATGCCATTCACCCGAAACTGAATTCAAAAAGTGGATTAAAATGAAGCAATCTACCACTAGGAAAGATTTCAATCGCAAAGCAAGTCAGTACCTAAGGGTTGGAGGAAGTGCAGGAATTGGAAGGGAAGTATACTAGTGTACAACCGGCAATTGCCTGACAAAGTGACGTAGCAATGAATCAAAATGCGCATACTTTTCGAACTACTAAAGGAACCACTGAGAAAGATAGGAATTCAAAGAGAAAAGGTCAAAACTTCATTAAGAAGAATGGTAATGGAAGCAATAAAAGCTCAAAGGATTTAGGTCCGAAGGCTACACTTCCCTGAGCGACACATCGAAAAACATTTTCCTCGCAATTCAAGGAACCAGGAATGCAAAAAGCCACCCAGAAAGAAGGCGAACGAGAAACAGAAGCACACAGGGAAGTTCTTCCAATTCCATAAGACACATGGCAGTAATACGAAAGAATGCCGCTACCTGAAGAATCTCATTGAGGAGTTGATCCAGAACAATAAACTCCAGCAGTACGTAAAACAACCATAAACCTCGATCAATCTACGACTCATCAGCACCGTAGAGAATGAAGAAATAGAACTGGAACCAGCAAAGAAGGATTGAAACTAACTGACCAAAGGCTTACTATTGGAACAATATCCGAGGGACCACATCCAGCACAAAGAAGTTAGGGGGAAATGGAGCGATATGCAATTTCATTGAAGCATGCTCCGAAGGAATCATGTTTGGCTGTGGAAGACAAAACTCTAATTAAGATGTAAAGGACCTTCAGTGACGATATTATGTTGCGAAATTAGGACATCGAAGGGATCGAAGCTACAACCCTCGATCTGACGGTGCTGACGGTAGGAATTGGACCCGTTGTAGTTCGACGGGTGTTTGTTGACAGTGGAAGCTCCGTTAACATTCTTTTTAAATGCACTTTCGATCAAATGAAGATTGGTAGGAAAAGCGTGTCTGTGTACCAAACAAAGATTCAGGGGTTTACTAGTGAATCCAAGCACCCGGTGGGAACAATTGACCTACCCTTGGAGCTCGTAGAAGGTGAGCGATGGGTCTTACTCATTCAAACTTTTGTGATCGTGGATGAAATGTCAACATACAATGCCTTCTTAGGATGGCCTGCATTAGCCGACTTCAGAATAACACTAGCCCAATGGTGCCTTACAATGAAGGTTCCTATGGAACATGGAGTCGAAATTGTGAAAGGAGACCAAAGCGCCGCCCGGGAATGCAATGTTACAGAATTGCATGAGTCGAGAAGAAAGGAAAATAGAAAGGATGTGGGGAAAACCCTCCACATCTGTGAACCCTTCGAATAGCAACTATAGAAGACCCCTGGCTTGGGGACCATAACCGATTGGATATGGCTTTGGACCCTAGAAAGAAGAGCTCAACGGAGGATCAGGCAGCACCGGCTGAATTGACGGTGTCTGTTCCAGTCTATATGAATGACCTAACACGGGTCCTGAAAATTGGGTCACAGTTTGGAAACAAGATGTGGTCAGAACTAACCAAATTTCTTTGTGCCAATCTGGACGTATTTGCTTAGACACACTCCGATATATATGAGGTATCACCTGAAATTGCTGGCCACGCTCTCAATATTAACCCCAAATTCACTCCGATAAAGCAAAAAAGGCACAGCTTGGGCCCCGAATGGTACAAGGCATTGAGAGAAGAAGTAGATAAACTGGTGGCCAACGACTTCATTCGAGATGCAACCTACCCTGAATGGGTATCGTACCCAGTCCTAGTCAAGAAGTCCAATGGAAAATGGTGAACTTGTATTGATTTCTCAGACCTTAACAAAGCATGTCCTAAGAATAGCTTCCCGCTCCCTAAGATTGATCAGCTGGTGGATGGAACGGCGGGACACGAACTGCTATCATTTATGGATGCGTACTCGGGCTATAACTAGATCCTGATGCATTAACTAGACCAAAAAAACACCAGCTTCGTCATCGATTTGGAACTGTACTAAAACCGAGTAATGCCATTTGGTTTGAAAAATACAAGGGCAACGTACCAAAGGCTAGTGAATACTATGTTCAAATGCCAGATTGGAAGACTATGGAAGTCTACATGGATGATATGTCAGTCAAATCCCGAGTAGCTGCTAACCATCTAGATAATCTCGCTAAAATGATAGAAATACTCTGCAAATATGGAATGAAACTCAACCTGCTTAAAAGCCCCTTCGGAATAGCCTCTGGGAAATTCCTAAGATTCATATTAAGTGCCCGAGATATCGAAGCAAATCCAGAGCAAATAACAGCGTTACGGGAAGTCCAAGCCTCTAAAAATAAGAGAGAACTGCAAAGCTTGAATGGAAAGGTCGCAGCACTTAGTCGGTTCGTCTCTAAAAGTGCACACCATTCTTCAACGCACTGAAGAAAGGAAAGAAAACTTTAAATAGAGCAAAGCTTGTCAAACAGCTTTTAAGGAATTGCTACGACACATGGAAACTACCCCAATCTTATCAAAACCAGTGGATGGAGAAGTGATATTCATCTATTTAGCCGTTACCCCGTACGCACTAAGCGTGGCTCTCGTGCGGGAAGAAGCAAGAATCCAGCGACCCATGTACTATATTAGCAAACGATTCATTGAAGCTGAGAAGAATTACCCAAAGCTGGAAAAGCTGGCATATTGCCTCTTGATCGCATCTCGGAAATTACAACCGTACTTCCAGACTCATCGAATTAAAGTATTGACTGGCCAGCGCTTCAAGCAAGTTTTATGCCGGCTAGAAACTTCAGGATGAGTACTCAAGTGGGGTATAGAGTTGAGCCAATACGATATCACATACCATCCAAGGAAAGCGATCAAGCAAGTGTTGGACGAGTTCATTGCTGAATTTACCGTAAGGGGCGAGGAGGAGGAAGTTCAGTTGGAAGCAGGCACACAATGGAAGATCTTTATCGACGGTGCATCAAACAACCTCTGTTCGTGAGTAGAGGCAGTGCTTGAAACCCCCGAAGGGCAAGCCATTAACTATGCTTTGCGCTTTGAATTTCCAACAACAAATAACAAAGCAGAGTATGAAGCCTTGATCACTGGACTAAAGGTTGTGAAGGAACTCGAGATAAATCTATTCACATATACAACGACTCCCAATTGGTCTTCTGTCAAGTGAAAGGGGAATACCAAGCACGTGGAGAAAATCTCACCTCGTACCTATCCAAAGTACAAGAGATGTTAAGTGATATTGAGCACTACACCATAACTCACATCCCACGAGAGCAAAACATCAAAGCAGCCTGTTTGGCCAAGCTGGCAAGCTCTAGGGAAGCCCAGTCATTGGGATTGGTTCTGATTGAAATGCTAACCAACCCGAGCATAGACGAAATTGATGTGGACTGGATTCTAGAGACCACCGTCGAGCAAGATACATGGATGACACCGATAAAGGACTATCTACTTATAGGAACCCTACCAACTAACCTAAATCAACGGAAGAATCTCCTCTGCAAAGCACAAAGGTTCATAATGTATCGAAGGGGTTCTCAACCCCTTTTCTTAGGGGTGTGGCCGATGATGAAGCATGAAAAATTCTGAAGGAAGTATATGAAGGAGAATGCGAAGACTACACTAGGGGACAGATGTTGGCAAGGAAGGCCATTCGATACAGATATTTTTGGCCGACAATAAATTACGATGCTGTAGATTACGCCAGAAGATGCAGTCGCTATCAAAGATTCAACAAATTTAAGACAACTCCTTAAACAGAACTGATGCAAATGGTCAGCCCATGGCCATTTGCGAAATGGGGGATCGATCTGATTGGTGTCCTTTCAATAGCTAAAGGAAGAGCCAAATATGCTATAATTGCCGTAGATTATTTCACAAAATAGGCCAAAGCGGAACCGCTGGCCACCATAACCACAAAGAAAATTATTAAGTTTGTCATTAAAAACATCATTTGTAGGTTTGGTGTGCCGTAAAAAATCATCACTGACAATAGAACCAAATTCGAAAGTGCTGTGTTCAAAGATTTCTACAGGCACTTCCGGATCGAAAAAAGCTTTTCCACAGTAGCTTATCTGCATGTAAACGGGCAAGTGGAAGCAATTAATAAGATCAACAAATCCACCATCAAAAAGCAATTAACAAAAGTAAAAGGAAATTGGGTTGACAAACTTCCACTCGCACTATAGGCATACAGAACAACACTCAAGTCAATAACTGGCCACAGTCCATTCGCATTAGCATATGGTTTATAAGCAATGATATCTGTTGAGTTAGAAGTCCCCTTGCACCGAAGGTAGAATTTTAATCAATCACGAAATGAGCAACTCTTACTCGAATCTCTAGGCATGGTTGATGAAAAAAAGAAGAAGTAGAACTGAGAACGGTTGCCTACCAAAAAAGGGTTGCATGGTACTTCAACTTCAAAGTTCGTAGTCAGACCTTCGAAGTTGGAGATCTTGTGCTCAAGTGAGTTTACCCTGTATCGAGAGCCTTCAAACAAAACTAGAAAGGGTTGTATGTCATTAATCAAAAGCTCAGCAACAGGACTTCCAAGTTGACAACCGCCGATGGGGTCGCAATTCCCAAAGCCTGGAATAGCGAATTGCTCCGCCGTCATTTCATCTAAAAAAGACTATTTTATGTATTTTCAATTTCTTCAGCAAATAAGCCATCCTGGAAATGTCGATGGCAATGTAAATAGGCAAAGAAATTGTCGTGCTTTCCTAAATAAAGTTTGCTTCTTGAACCAACCAAGCAGTGTTCATAATAAAATTCGTGTTATAAATATCTTAACTAAGTTTTAGAAAACTAAAAAAAATTACAAAAATTAACCAAGTTGTATAAAAATTTAAATAAGTTAAACAATTTGTATATAAATTAAATAATTATCTAAACATCGACAAAATTTTGTCAAAAGTAAGCAAATTTATAAAAAATAATTGGTTTATAAAAAGTTAACAAAATTATCTAAGTTTTAAAATAAATAAATTTATAAAAATCGACATAATTTATAAAAATTAACTAATTTCTATAGAAGTTAACTAAGTTTTATAAAAATTAAGCGAGTCTATAAAAATAATTAAGGTTACAAAATTAAATTAAGTTTTAAAATTAATTAAGTTTATAAAAATAATGAAATTTTATCTTGTGTTGTCCGAAGGTAGGCAACACCAAGGAAAACCAAAACTCCTCGTGTTGCCCAAAGATTGGCAACACGAAGGGCACTAGAATCCAAACTCCTTGTGCTGCCCAAAGATAGGCAACGCTAAGGAAAATCAAAACTCCTCGTGTTGCCCGAAGATAGATAATATCAAGTAGAACCAAAATTAAAACTCCTCATGTTGCTCGAAGATCGGCAACACCGAGGAGCACTAAAATCGAAACTCCTTGTGTTTCCTGAAGATAGAAAACACCAAGGAAAACCAAAACTCCTCGTATTAAAAATCAAAACTCCTTGTATTGCCCAAAGATAGGCAACACTATGGAGCGCTAAAAAAAAACCCTCGTGTTGCCCGAAGATAGGTAACATTGAGGAGTACCAAAGTCAAAACGCCTCATGTTGCCCGAAGGGAGGCAACATCGAGGAGCACCAAAATAACAACTCCTCATGTTGCTCGAAGATAGACAACACCGAGGAGCGCCAAAATAACAAATCCTCGTATTTCTCGAAGATAGGCAACACCGAGGAGCGCCAAAATAACAACTCCTCTTATTGCCTGAAGATAGGCAACACCGAGGAAAATAAAAGACGCGCATCTTATAAGTCGCATATCAAAATTATAACTCCTTGTGTTGCCCGAAGATAGGCAACACCGAGGAAAAACAAAGTCGCGCATCTCATAAGCGGTGCACCAAAATTATAACTCCTCATGTTGCCCGAAAATAGGCAACATCAAGGAAAAACAAAAGCCGTGCATCTCGTAAGCTGCGCACCAAAAATAATAACCCCTCGTGTTGCCCGAAGATAGGCAAAACCAAGAAAAAACAAAAGCCGCACGTCTCATCAGCTGCGCACCAAAATTCCAATTCATCGCGTTGCCCAAAGATAAGCAATGCCATGGAGTGTGTGAAGCCATACACATATAGTTAGAAATAATGAGTGCAACCCGGACAAAATTGGCTTTAGAAGGAGGGCACTCAATGATCAATAACACATACCCATGCGCAAATTGCATATTCACCTGAGTGTTGCCATAAAATGAGACTGCATGCTAAAATTGCAATATCTCCAAAAATTAGTCAAAATTTTAATAAGGATTAGTTAAGAAATAACTTATCGGCAACTTGAAAACGGTTTGAAGTGAACAACCCTAAGAACTGGGGGGGCATACACCTGTACTGACACAGAACCAAACAAATGCAATAAGTTATGTCACTCCAAACAACAATAAGCCCACAATTCTATCTCAAAGTTTTATGAACTTCCAAAAAATAATTCTAAACAAAAATTTCTAAGTGTTAGAAATTAATTTTTTTTTTGTGGATTTCTGAACAAAAATTCTCCAAGTGTTGTTAATCTCTAAGTTATATCACTTCGAATGAAGGACTTTGGCTATAATTATAGAACTAGAAATGTATGAAATGAAACAAGCACAAGTACACATAACTTATGTAAATAGACAATTTAAAGTACAGTCAAAATATCATTGCATTGCTTATGATTTTCTATAGACGAGATCAAAATGTGGGGGCCATACCCAAGCCACAACGACCAATAAGGAGAAAATACAGACTCTATAGTAAGGACACAAAGTGCAGACTCTGCAGTTGAACAAAATGATCGAAAAGAAAACAAAAACAAATCTGTCTTCTTGAAAGCTGTTGGCCAAAATCAAGTCCATCCTCACGCCAGCTGCTCAATGCTTTTTGCCACCACCTTCCTTTCCACCTCTGGTTGGTGGCTTTTACTTCTTTTCGGGAGAGGTGTCGCTTCCAGTAACGTCAATATGCACTTTGGTGGCAATCTGCTCCTCCTCCTTCGAATGTTTTTTTAGAAAAGCTACCCTTTCCTTTGCATTTTCGTGACTTCCGGGAGCTCTTTGAAGCTTTGACTACCTCCACCTTTTCCTTCTTGACGGCAACCAAATCATGTTGGGTCTTCTATAGCTGCTCCATCCGCATCTCCTGAGCATTAACCTCTACAGAAATTATATCACCTTCCAAATACGTTGAGGGGTTGTCAAAGCCATGGAGCACCGCTATATTCTCGGCCTCTAGCCTCGGTTGTGAACTAGACGTGGATGTGGGAACTGGAGCAAGAACGGATACAATCTCAGAGGATATGAAAATGGCAGTAGGCAAAGACGTCGAAGTAGTTGGCACGTCGATAGGAAAAGTAGATGGACCTATAAGATACAAAAAGGAAAGAATTAAACTCCTCTTGCTCCTACGATGTAAGATGAAGACTCCCAAATTCAGGAGAAGCATGGACTTTACCTGCACCAAGGGAAGGATCGTAAATAGCAACTTCGAACTCATAGGCGTTACCTTCTTTTAAGGGCTCCATCACATGAGGAAGTTAGAAGGTTTGGTAAGCGCATTAGTGGCGGTCGTCAAGACAGCATCGGTGGCCTCCCTCTCTCGTTTGACTCAGAGAATCTCCTGGCCCTCAAATAGCACTGCCTTGGATTCATCATTGAGATAGGCATTTCGTACCTCTTGATCGGAGTAAACATCACCACTGTCAGCAAAACGAGACAATATTTCCTCCCAAACGAGGGAGAGAGTGGACGTAAACTTTGGGCTAAGATAGCTGAGACTTCCTTGATGCAACAGAGAATTGACGTAGAAGTTTAGAATTGTCGCATCCAGCTTCTTCATTTTCCAATCAAAAGCATGTTGGAGGTCCAAATAATCCATAATCACCATGGCATTCTCAGTCTCAACAGTTGTCTTGTCAGCATTGAGTAGTGCAGCCTGAGCCTGTAGCTTGGAGATGGTCTCGGCTTGGTCGGAGACTATTTTGTTGTACCCTCGACAATTAGATCACGGTCGGCGATTATTTTCCATTGAGCTTTGATGATAGCATTGCAAGTGGTCACTTCTTCTTTCAATTTAGCCTCTTCCGCATGAGCCTTTTTAATTTTGTCTTTCCACACAATCTTGACCTTCTTATGCTCGTCCTTTAACTCCTTCATTAGGCTGGAAGATCTCCTACTTTCCCAGAGCGTTGTTTCTTTCTCCTCCTCCAGCTGTTTAATTTTAGCGTCCGGATCGGCCAACGCCCTTTCAAAATCATCTTTCTCGTTTTTCAAAGGAGAGGATCTCTTGGTAATTATTCCTACTGGTGTTCGCTAACTGCTTGCAGAGCTTCTCCAATTTCTCGGCCTGCTCTAAGTCGTTTTGGATTGCTTGGAGATGCAGCATGAAAGAATCCCTATGAACGGGATGAAGTGCGGCCTCAAGCTTAGGGGACCCAAAGAAGAGTATAGGTTGGCCTCCGGTGGAGATGAGATGTGCCAGAGGCAGCGGTGTCAATGGATGAAGATGAAACATGAGTTGGGGGTAGATCACGACAAAAGTGATAAGAATTTTCAGGCCCACAGAAGTCTGTTTCGAAGCAAGCTCCAAAGGATAGGAGCGATGGTCAAACTTTGATTTCTTAGACGGCTCATCTCTATCCTCATAGCATCTTCTTTTCTCATGCCTGCCTTTGTGTGAACGAGCTTTATCTCTCTCCTCTTGGAGATAGGTTTTGGCTCCAAATTCATTCCTCTGTCGGTACTTTTCTTCTATCTCCCAGACTTGATGTCAGTTGTAGGAACACTTGAGGTACCGTTGTGAGTCAACACAGTCCACGAGGTTGTCATAGATGCCTCGCCCTCTCGTCATGCCTGGAAGAAGGCGTGCATTAAAAGTTTTAAAAGCATAACATAAGTTAAGCAAATATATAAAGGAACAAAAAAAATGGGAACAGGTGTAATCCTAGTGCAACGTGCTCTGTTTGTAATATTGCCTAAAGCGTCGTCACAAACCGGAACAAACGACTGTCGAAGGGGGGATCGGACTGACTACGGTCGTTATAAGTTGAACTGAGCTAACTAAGGGTGCGATATCACCTGAACAGGAAGGAGTTGTTCCGAATTTCAAATCTCCTTCCATGAGTGCATCGAAGTCGACAAAAACTTCATTGAAATTTCCGAGCCCCGCTCTAACATTCTTACTTTGAGGGTCTGAGTGACTTTCGAACTTAGGGATTTTGCCTTCATCGCCTACATCAGGAAGAGATGGACTAGGGGGAACGGAGCTCATTTCGAAGTCTCATCGTAGGACTCTGAATCAACACCATCAGATTTTGACAAGAAGTAATCACTGCCAGTAGTTTCATCACTACTACTTTTAAACTCTCCCTCTTCCTTTTTCGCATCCACCACAGTCTTGCCTTCCCTGTGTACAAACTCTTCTTCCGCCTCCTCTGGAATCAAGGGCATTCTAGCTGAACTGCTCAGGCCAGCCGCAGTGGCTTCTTCCTTCTCATGGGCTTCATTAAGTGATCCTCTGAACGGGCTACCTAGCTATCTCCTGACCCTCCTCAGAAACGTAGGAAGAAGAACGACATCTTAGGTGAACTTTGGCTCGACCGGGAGAGGGAGCTTCAATCTCAGTGATGGATCTACTCGAAGCTAATAGTCCATACCGACGCAAGTTCTCATCGGCCAGTAGAACTTTAACGCTTCTCTCCTCGGGACTGATGGCTTTCAAAGTCTCACAAACTTCATTAAGTGTCACAGCTCTATTCGACCTTGGGATAACTGCAAGAGATGTATAATTAGTTAGAGACTCCATTTCGATGTTTTGGAGCTCGATAAGTAGAAAAGAGAAACTTACCCCCTGTTGTCCATCAGTGATTGAACCCTATCGAGAATCTAACGAAAAAGTATTACATCCTGAACTATGACAAGTTACTTTGCAAACGTAAGATGATCTTTTGATTCCTCTAGGCCTCGATTATAATCAAGGAAAGACAATTATCTCTCCTCTTGAATTCCATAAAATACCGCAGCCCATTGAAGCTTAGGGCACGGTTGAATGTCCACATAAAAAGGACAGGCAAGCCTATAAGGATGGCATAACCCTTCGAATAAAGCTGGAAAGGGGGTAATTCCTAAGTTTGAGAGTCTTATGTAGAAAATTGTTGAAGGGATGTACGATTCCTTTCAAACATATATATCTATGGCAAGCGGTGTTCCCCGGGGGATGCATGTAAGTAAATTCGTCTTTCACCTATAAACGCACGTCCTCTTCAGGAATTTCATGTTGTATACAGATATTATGAAAAACATTGGCGAAAATCACCGACGAAGCGCTTTCGGGTGGATTAAGCAGGACTCGGAAGTTGGGAGGCTTGCGGTCCACGATGGTCCCAACCGAAACTAACTGATCGTACTAGGCTTGTGAAGTGGATGGTGATTAAGCTTCGGAGAGCGCCGGGCTTTTCCCTCTTGACTTACGACGTGCAGAAGGCTGCTTCATTCTATATAACAAAACTCGCGTCTGAAAATGGTCAAATAACTCTATCCTGAATTCATAAGTTTCCCCAATCATACTTGAATTCCAAATATACATTAACTTGTAATTGAAATGTCGAATTTCAAGTGCGAACTGGGGCAAGTGTGCAAGTGCCGTGTGCTGTCTATATGGGATAAATTCGGTGCCTGGTGCTCTGCAAATACTCTATCCTGTGTAGATAGTTCGCTCACAGTGAAAGAGGAGAAGAACTTCCCATTTCAGTTCGTTTTTCATTTTCTTTTTACTTCTCATACACTTACTCGCGATCGTTCAATGATTGATAATGGATCCGTCATCCGAAATGACATAGAAAACTCTTCTTCCTGCAGGATCACTGAATACGGAATAAAGCTGAATAAGCCCAGATTCTCTAAATGACCAGTTATATGTCATACGGTTGTGTCTGTAAAACTCGACACAAATCAATTCTGATCTAAAGGATGAAGATAGCAAAACGTGTTAAGCATTTGGCTGAAGCCTGAATGTCATTCTGGGAGACAACTCAAGACCCAATTTACTATCTTTCACCTTTAAACCGCAGTTAACTCAAACTTCTCGTAGACATCGCAAGAAAAAGACAGTCATCAAATTCAACATAACCATAAGCGAATCAACCAAGCGAACATACCTCAAACTGATTTAAAGGCACAAGAAGAATCCCAAATCAAACTCACCGAGTTATGGATTGGATCATGAGCGAGCTAATGGTGGGTTGGCTGCAGACCAATAGCGAGCAAGGGTTCAGATTCAGACATGATGATGGATGGATTAGGTTTTGCGAGGCAAGAAAAAGCACGAATGGATGAACGACGAATGGATCCAAGCGAGGCAAGGAATCAAGTTACGATGTTTCTTGATCGCTTCAGATTAAGTTGTTGGAAGGATTGATCGTGTGAAGAAGTGGAAGCTTGGGTCAAGTAAATGACATAGGTTGGCTACAGGAATATAAGTAGGCAGGCAAAAGGCCAGAATATTTCTATGTAATCGGGACGCTAGCGACTCGACCTATCACGGGTCATGGGCGACCCCACTTATCTTCGAAAATGGTAGAAATGTTTTCATGTAGATAGGTTGCTAGCGACCCATCCCACATGGATCGCCAGCGACCAAACAAAAAAAAGAAAGGGAAATTTCACTTGTTATACTCGAGCCTGATTTCCTACACATATTCACCATTTCGAGATGATGGGGAAGCTATAAGCATAAATGTGATACATTGTGACAAGTACTAGTAGTCAGAACCAAAGAAAGGTGACCGGTGATGTTGGGATAACATATTCGTAGAGACCTAATGCAATCACTTGGAATTCAACAAATGGATATTGAAAACGATAATTTCCAGAGCACGGCTTGTTTACAATGAAGACGTACTCTGGCGGGCAAATGTTATCTAGATTTTTAACCCAACAAAAACCAATATAAAACAGGACAACCTTGTGTAGACAGGATGGTTCAGGACTTAACCAGAAAAGCTAGGACAAGAGATCAACAAGGGATAAGCATACGACTAAAAAAATGACTGGAATCAATGAGTCTGGAGATCAGCATTCCTCCAGTCCAATTAGCAGCTAAATTTAAACATCCAGCGACTTGCCGTCAAAACGTGATAACAACAATGAAAGGATATGGAAACATATCCAACTCCAAATTCTAGAAAAATCCTAAGTGCTTAACTCATCAGCAACCCATGCCTCTGCTTAAACCATCAAACAAACTAGATATGGAGCACTATCAAAAAGAGGTAAGACTTGGTCTGCAAAATGAACCTAGATTATGGGTCGCCAGCGTCCCATAGGCCATGGGTCACCAGTGACCCATGGGCCATGGTTTTGGCTTGTTTTGCAAGCCAAAGCCTTCCTAAGTCACTTGTAACCTACCTACGAGCTGATGAAGACAGGCTACGCCCTAAAGCTCTTCGATCTCCATAAGTAGCGTCCTACCTGCAACATAAATAGGATCTTCTCCGGACTGGTTGCTGAAGTTCTGTTGGAATTATTCTTCACTCTCTGCCTCCCTCATAACAACCTCCAAAGGAATACATTGTGATTCTCCTGTGAATTTCAACTTTGGAGATTCAATCTAGCTAGGAAACAAACAAAGCCTTATAATCATACATCTCTTATAACAACAATCAATCAATAATAAAACTATAAAGTGGACATTAGCATCGTTAACAGCCAAACCATTATAAAATTCTCTATCTACTTTCTTTTACTGTTCCTTCTTGATATCTATTACCTGTGATATTGCTCTGTTAGAATTGAGCTGGTGCTTTCAAACTCAAACCAGGGTGTTAGTCCATTTTTTGGGTCAACGGTATTATACGTATACCATGGTTTCAGATGTGTCCGACACTTGAATCACGAGGGTATTTCATAACAAATACATTGTTTCCTAAATAAATATCACTCAATATGTGTCTATGTATACATACACACACAAATGCATGTATCTATATATATTAAACATTAAGAATTTTAATATATATAAGTTTTCCTCTACCATTTATATATTATTAGATTACTTGCATACTCTTTACTTGTAGATATTTGTAATGATTACCCTACGCCTTCGGTATCCAATATACCTATGTGATGCGCTATAGAGGAACCCGATTGATGCACAACGGTAGCCAAGAACATAAAAAGAGAAAATTCGAAACATGGAACTTTTAGAACATCTCACAGATAAATATAATATAACAACATAGATTTAAAACAAGCAAGACAGTGTTATAATTAAATGAACCACAAATAAGAACATAAAAGTTCATCAAGCTCATAGACTATACAAAAACTGAAATAAAGAGTTTATACATCCCAAATCTCCATAATAAACTCAATAATAGTCTCTAATAATACAAGTACTGATATAGCTCAATAGTACTACATAATGGAATATAAGTGATAATATGCTCCAAGTGTAGATATATAAAGCGTAATCTTCTGCCCGTACTCCATGCAGTTGCATGCACCATCCAGACCTACTATCTCTAATCTACTCATTTAAGAGCACCCGAGATAATAAGAAGAAAAAAGTAAAACCTCAGGTTAGAAAATAGTCTGGTGTGAGTGAATATCATCTCAAAATACTATAAAACTCATATACAGTAAATAGGGTGTAGGGTATGAACAACCATTCTTGACCTGTCCCTGCAACCAAAGAGTTAGCACATAAATACAACATATACTAAACTACTATCATAAGAGGAAAATGTAGGGGGTTGGGGTATCTCACATCACACCAAGTACACAGTAAACATAACATCCATCACACAGCCTCACATCTCTTACCCAAGTGCTTCAAATTTATGATAACTCTTTTAGATGCTCAACTCATTGCCCGTGCAGATGGCAAGAGAATAGACACACGTAGACTACCTTGAGTACATGCAGACTACCCTATCCTAGCAACGAGCATCACAACCACATAGTTGTCCATCTATCTCTTAACACACGTACCGTTAGTAGAATTACTCCATAGATGCTCACTCTTGCCCACATAGATGGCTAAGGACTGGACACACACAGATGTCTAAACACATTGGTACAAGCAGACTATCGTGGGTACACGCAGACCCTGTCCTACTCATGAGCATCACAATCTCATGTTCTAATGTACAAGCTACCATGCATAACTTGTCCTTTCGGTTCACCACCAGATGCACTCATCACGTCGAGCCATCGAAGTTGTCATACTTCGTTGATTGACATCCCAAAGTCATCTAAAGCCATCCTTGGGTCTTCCATTCTTACCCCGAACCAACTCTCTGGACTACCAAGCAACCCGAGTTTTACCCTGAAGTCCATAGCTAAACTCCATGTCCCACCCTTATCGGTCGAACTCCTGACCGTGCCAAGCTAGGAAAGAACCAAATCTCCCCTGCCAAACCGACTTCTGTGCTCGGTCCCCTGAACACTGCCATCACCGAACGTGCTTCACCTCCTGGCCATCGACCCTGTCCCTTTGCCCGTCCACCTACTGACCCTATTTCCCCGACCGACCACCGAGTCGTCCACCTACCAACCCTATTTCCCAGACCGACCATCGAGCCATCCATTTGCCGACCATGATTCCAAGATCGATGGCCGACCCATCCACATGCCGACCAAGATTCTAAAGCCGGCCGTTGACCCATCCACCAACCGACCCGAAACCCCTGTAGCACTTCCACCATGCCAAATCATGCCATTTCATCGCTATCCTTAACGCTTCAACTCTCATGCATCGCCTATGCAATAATATTACTCCAAACGCTCTAGAGCCAATTCGTCGAAGCCCGGTTTCGCAGTTCGGTCGCTCTGATGAGCGTTTCAACTGTACAACATCTACACTAACACAACAAGTACACACATCACATCCAACATCCAAACGCCCAAATACATATCAAATCAAAGCAAATCATTATACAACTACATCCCTAATATAGCCTGTCACATACAAAGGCAACGATTCTCATAAACAACATGATTACGGTGCTTTAAATAACTTAAAATTCGTTTGGCTACAGGTTTGGACTTGAAAACAGTTTTAAAACCATAATATTACTTCAAAAATGAGTTTAAAATATATCAAAACTATAAGTACGTATATAGTAAAGTGACAGATGATAAATCACTCATCAAAACACCCAAAATCCAAGTTTTGCACACTAATCGAGGTAGATCCGAAAATGAACAACAAAAGTGTAATTTTTTCTCTAAAAAATGTAGATTTGAAGATCTCTAATGAATCTCCATTCTAATTTATCACTAGTCTATGATGTAGACTTGATTTGGAGGAGAAAAGAGAAAGTTCTTGACGGAGAATAAGTTAATGGAGGCTTAGATATATGGGAGAAGGTGTACAAGTGATTTGGGGATGAAGGTTCAACCATATAAAGTTTCCTATCCCAAAATGGGTTAGTGGAATTGCAGCCAAACTCATTAATTATCCACTAAGATACTGCAAAAAATGTCAATCTTCAAAGAACCATATCTCCTAACCAAAAAGCCTAAATCGTTATTATGACCATTCTACGAAAAAGAAAACCATTATATATTTCAAATGGAAGCGGTCTCAGACGCTAATTTCGCACCTATCAAAAGTTACAGCCGATACAATTTTCTATGGGTAAAATCGTTCGGATAAATTATAAATATAGGAAAAGTCTCTAATAGGCATTTTCCAAAAGTTATAGAGTCATACAACCTCATATGAATTTAAAAATAATATTTTATTATTCTTCAATATGTAAAATATGAGTCGTTACAATAATTTTCAAGCTAACGATGTTATGTGTAGTACTATTAATAAATTGGCTATATGAAATAAGATACATGCACGTATTTATTGATTTTTGTTAAGCCACGTGCATTATATTTAGGGCATCAAAAAATGATGGGTACAGGTGCATCAAAAATAATATTTTACGATCCCCTGATACATGAAATGCGGATCATTACACTTTCTCCCTTTAGGAATTTCTCCCTTAAAATCCCAATGCAAACAAGGATAAATAAAACACAACTACACGCAACGGAACAATATATAGTACTTAATATAATATATTACAAAGTCATTTAAAAATGTTACATCAGAGTCATAATAATACAAATTCTACCTAGGATAGTTATAACAGCCCTTCCTTACCTAGCTAATAAAACATACATATAATACAGCAGAAATAAGGTAATAACCAGCTATCCATGAAGTTACCCGCTACAAGCTCCTCCAAATGAATTTAAGGAAAAACCTAAACTACTCGGACACCTATTCAAATTTAAGCATCCAAGAGTTTTAGGAAAAGGAAAATAAACTCCGGGTCAGACATGAGTCTGTTGTGAGTAAAACATAAGTCTTTAACTTTATAAAAACCTTTAAATCAAAGGCATCTCAAAAGACCACGCCACACATAAACACGGTTGAGGTTTTACCTTACGATGACCAAAACATTTATATATAAAATCCAGTGATATTATAATAATGTCTAGGGTTTCCAATTAAAAAAAGAATATAGCCAAAATGATTGCATTTCACATGTCAACATAGTTGGGTACACCTAAAACTGTATAGGCACATATTGAAGAACAGATTCCATACTATGGCAAGATAGGGGACCACCTTCCGATGGTACACCCTTAGAAAATGTACCAGAGTCTGACAAGAACTTCTTATACCCCTCCTACACAGTGTCGGCTGTCCCTTTAACATGGCAAACAATATTACCCCATCCTTTTTTTTGACACCGAGGCCTTATACTACCCGGTGTTTGCGCATAAAACAACTCGAATATGGAAAATCTAGAATAGGATGGCAACTCCTAATGGTAGCTGACTACATAGCTCTGATGCATACACTGTTTTTTCCATTTTCTTGGTTGTGAGGCTTGAGGCTACACTTTACCTTCCTTCATATTAGCGACCCATCTTGGAATGCTAACACTACCCCACAGGCAGAGATACAATGCTAGCATTTATCCATGCAAGTTGTTCCTGGATCGAATAATCATTCCACGTTACTATCTTCCATTTTGGAATCGCCCTAATGAAGAATAGTATAACTCCACAGCATACTTCAATATGATTTAACATCATTCGTTATTAGTTTGGAGTGGTTTGGATAAATCCGAGGACCCATGTCTCCAAAACTAAGCGATAATTTCTGGCTAACTCAACTCCGGTTCTTTTGCAAGCATGCACTAAGAAATCGAGTCCTCATCAGGTAACTTGAATATACCCGACATATCTCCTAAGTTAAAACAAGTCCACATTTGATAGTTAGTTATTTAACTATTAAATAAATAAAGAACAGCCAATTCCATTTGATATTTACTTATCCATGTCAAACACTAAGCCTCAAAACAAATTTTTATTTAATAAATCTCTTTCCAAAACCGTTGTCTAAAACATTCATATAATTATCTCTACGATATAAGTATATTAACAAAACAATTGTGAATAACTTCTTACTTCCAATTCATGTTAAAAAGAATTAAACAAATGTTGTTTAAATGGAGGTAAACGTGTAGCGGATGTTCCATACCACCATTTTTTAAACGGTCAGTTTATAGAAACGCAGACCTCAAATTCCTTTTATATTTATTTCGATAAATCCTTTTTAATGAAATCTATTTCATTCACGAAATCTTTTGTACTTGAAATACAAATCCATTTTAAAATACTTTCTAACTTCCAAATTCATTTATAAAACCCTTTTATAAATATTCATAATCACCTGTATAAATTGCTTTTATAAATATCCAAACCTTTTATATAAACTTCTTATAAATATCCAAACCTTTTTATAAACTCCCTTTATGAATATCCAAATCGTTTTTTAAAATTCTTTTACAAATATCCCCAAAATCATTTAAAAAACTTCTTTGTAAACCTTTCGTATTTAAACAGCTTCCTAAATAACCTTAACCAAATTAGTTTCCTTAATTAAGTCATTCATTTTATAAATCTTCCTTATTTATGACATCATCTTTACTTAAAACTCAAATCTATTTACCCAAAGCACTTTATAAATTTCCAAATTCCTTTATAAAGCTCTTTATAAAAACTTTCATTTGTATAACATGGAAAACCATCCCCATTAGTTAAAAATCCTTTAGCAAAACCACTTGTCAAATCATTCTTTAAATATCTTGTTCAAATTGAAATAACTTTGAACTCAAACGGAGGTTTAGTGACCATAATGGTGGTTTTATTTGGATTTTACTTATCAAGTTTAACATGGCATCACATAACAACAAGTATATAAGAGATTAACATATAATAATCAATCAACCTAAGTAGATATCCAAGTTAATTGTAATGGAAGAATGGTGTTTTATTCTACTAATAAATGTCATTTAGTTTTCCTAATCATATGGGGTTACTTAAGGGTAAGTGACACAGAAATTCCTTGATTTAAAAAAATATGAAATGAAAACTGTTTAAAACAAAGCCGATTGCTTAAACTCAAAATGATTTTAAATAAATTAAAACCCTTGTAAATGAGAATCAAATCCTTGTTAAATAGTAATTAAAATCTAATTAAAGGTAATTAAACCTTAATTAAACCTAATAAAAACATAATAAACTTTATTCAAAGATTAATTAAATAAAACCTCTTTTTAAACAATAAGTAATTAATGATTATCTTAAATATATAGTTAAATAACAATTAATCAATCCTTAATTAATAATTACATAAAAAAATTAATTTAACTAAGTAACAAATCATGATTAACTTAACTGATTAACATATAAGTTTAAAAACCATTATTAATAAATGATTAAGTACTAATTACCTTTATTAATCAATTAATCAAACAATCAGTTAATAAATAAATAATTAAATAATTTTTATCTAATTACTAAATTAAAGTTAGAAAACATTTTCTAAAATGATTTTAAGTTAAAACAAGTTTAGATTAAAAAAATAGTTAGATTTTCCAAACTGCGCGTATAGCGACTATCGCTATACGGACCCGTAATTTTCAAAACTTGAAATTTTGATTTCTAACTTTCAAACTTCAACTTTGAACTCTTGTCTTCGTTTAAAACATAAAAATTAACCTTTGACACCAAAATCGAAGTTTCAAACTTGAAAGCTTTTCACTTTGGAACAATAATCAAACTTTAGACAAAAAGCGTATTTCTACATTGCTTTTGGTTAATGAATCGCTACCTTTGCGTCATAAACCTACATACAACACATTCAACATTCAATCACAATACTACGTCATAACACTATAGCACCATCATAACAAAGTATTACTTCACAATTCTAACTAACTTTTCCAATATTCAAGTTATAACCTTTATCGCCTACTCAAACTTCGGTATAAGCAATCAACTCCAAATCAACATATATGCATGCATACACAACATATAACAGTACCACATACTTAAGCAACATTTTAACTTGTAAGTTTTACAACTTTAAAAAGTTAGTAACTTGAGTTTTAAAAACATGGACTTTACTCACCAAACTTTCACTAAAACTTGAATTCGACCTAGATCTTGGTATTAACTTTCAAATGAGAAGACTTTGGACACTTTTGCACCTAAATTAGGCTTGGCATTGGCTATGGATGTTTTAGGGCGGATGTGCTTGCAATTTGTAAGAGAAGAGGTTGTAGTATATGTAATCGTGGTTTAGTGGACTAAAGAGGAGATTGTGAGTAAAAAGAAGTGATTTTTCTTACTTTATAATTTATGAAGAGAAGCCATGGATATATATTTTAAAGCTTATAGGAAATTTAAAGTGGATAAGAGGATTGTAAAATGAAAATTATGAAGTAGAAGGAGTATTAAAGGCATAGAAAATATTTTTAAAATATAAAGTGCATATAATTATATACACATGCATGCACTCCATACCTCCCATCTCTCTTATACACGTCACCCCCTCCCCCTAGGCCATGTTAGGGTATTTAAGGTAAGGAGATGACTTCTGTGTGTGTGTGTGTATGCATATATATATATGTATGTATGTATGTATGTATGTATATAAGTGTGTTTATATGTGTGTGTATATATATGTACATCTTTTTACAACATAATTTGTCACATCAAGTATTAATTTAAATTAAGCATGATTTATTTAGTATTAACTCACTTATTAACTTAACATGGCATAAGCATATATGTGTACGTGTGTAGACTAGTGTGCACAACATTTCCCGATTACTTTTCGATATCAAAAAGTTATAATTTCGAAAAACGTTCTTTGATTGCATATTCTATTTTTATTTAAAGTATCTATACTGGTAAACAAATTTTAAAAATTATTTCATCATCATTATTAAACAACTAAAATAGGTTTATTTGATAATAAAAATCCATTTATTGATTATATTAAAATATATTTAAATAGTCCATTTTAAAGTGGCAAGATCCTGGATCGTTCCAAATCTATTTTACCATTATTAATTGTTATTTTAAAGAGTGATATGTTAATTATAAAACCTATTATTTTAATATTTAAAATTTAGTAAATATTCGCAAATTGAGGCTACAAAATTTCGGGTTGTTACACTCTTTCCCTTAAAAGAATTTCGTCCCCAAAATTGTACACAACCCTAATTATCGGAAACGCTTAAACTATTTATCGGTCTGTATGATGTACATAGATCATTCCTATGTAAAATGTGATTTGGTCATTCACTCGAACAAATAACTTCACTTCCAAACTAGTATCGCTTACCCGACTTCCTAGTGCGGACTTTGATCTGGCTCCTTAATTAGAAACCTCTGTTCTCCTTGTATAGCCATAAACTATGATTGAAAATTTTGGTTCCTTATAAGAAACCCTCACCAACGCTCGTCGTCAAAAACCGAGTGATAAATCCTTATTTGGAATGGCGTAAAACACCTCCAATCATGTACTCGAATCTTGGATTGAGAACTATATGAAAATGAGAAATGATCTATGTACAACCTACATATTAATCTAAAGATTCTTACCATCTACTACTTTCTACCCTCCCACCATGCTTCATAAGAATCAATTTTTAACTTGTTAACTTATATAATACTCTTCTACATCCTAAGAGTATATCCAAACATCTGATTTTTAATTCTACTTTTTCTTAAATACTTCTATGGTAAAATGTATATTAGACAGCCTAATAACATCAAATAATTCTTCACACATAGATGTTAAAATCAAAAGACACGATTTGAATAAACAATTATTAAACCTCCTGATTAAATTTAACCTAATTAAAACTTCATTTATTATTCCATCTTCAAAATATCTTTTTATTTTGAAAACTCTTTTTTTTAAGGGATCCAAGAACAAAATACTCGGGTTTATTTCAAAAACCTTTTGAAAATGTACATATAGTCCATGTAACTCCAAAACGATGTCAAGGAACTGGGTGTTACCAAATAGTGTCATATATCCCTTTAGTAAGAAGGCAATACCCAAGAGAAGTTTTTACCATCCGAACAAATCTTTTACCCATTTTCAGCCATTTCGGAGACAATCGAACTAGATAACAAAAATATTTCTATTTTTTCAAATTTCTTCTCGAAATAATACTATTTATAGACAAATAGTTTCTAACAAAATCATCCACTTGCTTTGGATTCATTCGGATTTGAACTGTTTCGATTTGTACAATAACAAATGGGTTAATTTACTAAGTGCACTATCATATCCGCCTAAGAAAACATTCAATTTCCACTTAAAAGATTATTCTAATCATCGCAAAACAGAAAAAGACTTATTCTCGAACTGTCCAAAGAAAACCTTACTCTCAAACTTTATTATAAAATATCTATATCTTAAAATATCCTTAAGAAAGATTACTGCTATTTTCCAAAAATCAATTGGAATTTTTTAAGGCTACCGGGATTTAACATTGTCAAAACCCTTTCATTTTTAAAATGCATTTAATAGTTCTAATTTGTAAAATCATCTCTCTTAATTCATATTATAATACTAATTGAAGATTTTCTTTTATTAAAATTCAATTTTTAACCTTACATATCGTCGAATGTCTTATAGTCAAATTGTGAAAACTTAATTCACAAGGTGTTAAATTCTGTGTTCCTACAAATTCTATCTACCCACCCATGATAGAAAAGTGAAATCTACTATTAAATCTGATAATAGTCAATGCTCAAAACTGGACGAGCATGACTAGTTAAACCCAAAACATCAATAATTTAAATATTATTAACTCCTAACCCACTCTCCTCGTAGATAACTACATAGATTTTGCAAACCATCCTTTTATATATTTAGAAAACATATTCCTTGGTAAAATTATTTCACTTACCAAATTTAAAATAATATTATATCAATTTAACTTGTTTAAGTATTTGGGAAATCCCTATCGATAACATTGAATAGATGCATCGATCGGAATTCTTAAACCACTCAACATATCATACAACACTATAAAATATTTTTATTCACTAACAAATAAGCATTCATATATATCACACTTAGACTCATTCTAGGGAACTATTGGTCCAATCTATAATGATTTTACCCCACCAAAGCCTAGGGTTCGCTCAACCTAAGCTCAATACCAAATGTAACGATCCGCCTTTCATACTACAAATACCGCACTTAATACATCATCGGTGTTCGTATACCGATCATTTAGTCATCCGAAAGACAGATCACTAAGGGTGAGTGAAAGATAAGATAGAAGAGAAGAAATAAACAATACATAATCTCACAATGCAACTGAACAATACGTGTTACTCAACATAATATATTACAAAGTCATTTTAAAATGTTACATCAGAGTCATACTAATACAAATTCTACCTAGGACAGTTATAACAACTCCTCTCTACCTAACTAATACAACATACATATAATACAACAGAAACAATGTAATAACTAGCTATTGATGAAGCCACCTGCTCCAAGCTCCTCCACATGAGTCTACGGAAAAACCTGAACTACTAGGCTGCCCATTCAAATTTTAGCACCTAAGAGTTTTAGGAAAAGGAAAATAAACTCCAGATCAGACATGGGTCTGGTGTGAGTAAAGCATAAGTCTTTAACTTTATAAACCTTTAAATCAAAGGCATCTTGTAAGACCATGCTACATATTAACACAGACGAATCTTATGATATCCAAAACATTTATATATAAAATCCAGTGATATTATAATAATGTCTAGGGTTTCCAAATAAAATATGAATATAGCTAAAATCCTTACACTTACATTTCAACATAGGTGGATACTTCTAAAACCGTAAAGGCACGTATTAGGGAAGAAATAACATACTATGGCAAAATAAGGGACTACCTTCCGATGGTAAATCCTAGAAAATGCACCGGAGTCTAATAAGAACTTCTTGTACCCCTGCTACACAGAGTCGATTGCCCCTTTAACATGGCCAACGGGATTGCCCCATCCCTTTTAGACATCGAGGCCTTAACTAAACGGGTTTTTATGTGTAAAACATCTTGAATATAGACAATCTTGAATGGGATGGCGGCTCCTAATAGTAGCTGACCACATAGCTCTACTGCATACTGTGTTTTTGCCTTCCTAGTTGTAAGGCATAAGGCTACACTTTACCATCTTTCATACTAGCAAACCGTCTAGGAATGCTAACACAACCATCCAGGAAGAGATACAATGCCAACATTCATCCATGCAAGTTGTTCCGGGATCGAACAGACATTCAACATTACTATCTTCTATTTTGGAATCACCCTTAGGAAAAATAATATAACTCCACGACATACTTCAGTACAATTTAACATCGTTCGTTATTAGTTTAGAGTGGTTAGGAAAAATCGGGGGACTCATGTCTCCAAAATTAAGCGATAATTTTCGGCTAACTCAATTTTGGTTCTTTTGAAAGTATGCACTAAGCAATCGAGTCCTCACCAGGGAACTCGAATATACCCAACATATCTCCTGAGTTAAAACAAGTCCAGATTTGATAGTTAGTTATTTGACTATTAAATAAGCAAAGAACAACCAATTACATTTGCGATTTATTTATCCGTAGCAACCGCTAAGTCCCAAAACTTATTTAATAAATCTCTTTTCTAAACATTTGTCTAAAAATTCATATACTTATCATTTTGATATAAGTATATTCACAAAACATTTATGAATAACTTCTTTCTTCTAATTCATGTCAAAAAGAATTAAACACATGTTGTTTAAATTGGAGGTAAGGATAACCCTCAACACTACTTCCTCGGTGTTAAATGTGGAACGGATATTTCATACCATCATTTTTTTAAAAGGTCAGTTTAGATAAACCCAAATCTCAAATTCATTTTATATTTCTTTCGATAAATCCTTTTTAATCAAATCTATTTCATTCATGAAATCTCTTTTACTTGAAGTCCAGATCCATTTCAAAATGCTTTCCAACTTCCATATTCATTTATAAAACCCTTATATAAATATTCAAAATCATTTATATAAATTGCTTTTATAAATATCCAAACTTTTTATACAAACTTCTTATAAATATCCAAACCTTTTTATAAACTCCCTTTGTGAATTCAAAATCATTATCTAAAAATTCTTTTATAAATACCTCCAAAATCATTTATTCAACTTCTTTATAAACCTTTCCTATTTAAACAACTTCCTAAATAACCTTAATAAAATTAGCTTCCTTAAATAAGCAATCCATTTTATAAATCTTCCTTATTTATGACATCTTCTTTGCATAAAACTCAGTTCCATTTACCCAAAGCCCTTTATAAATTTCCAATTTCCTTTATAAAAACTTTTTTTTATAACATGGAAAACCATACCATTAATTGAAAAAAATCTTTAGTAGAACCATTTGTCAAATCATTCTTTAAATATCTTGTTCTATTTGAAATAATTTTGAACTCATTTCTAAAAGAAAATGGAATTTTTATCTTTATAAATTCAAATGGAGGCTTAGCGACCACAATGGTGCTTTTATTTTGATTTTACTTATCCCATTTAATATGGCATCACATAACAACATGTATATAAGGGATCAACACATAACAATCAATCAACTTAAGTAGATGCCAAGTTAATTGTAGTAGCAGAATGGTGTTTTGTTTAGCTAATATATGTCATTTAGTTTTCCTAATTATATGAGGTTAGTTAAGGGTAAGTGATATAGAAATCCCTTGATTTAAAATAAATTTGAAATGAAAACCGTTTAAAACAAAATTGATTACTTAAACTCAAAGTGATTTTAAAATAAATTAAAATTCTTATAAACGAGAATCAAATCCATGTTAAATAGTAATTAAACTCTAATTAAATGTGATTAAACCTTAATTAAAGCTTATTTAAACATAATTAACTTTAATCAAAGATTGATTAAATAAAACGTCCTTTTAAAATAATAATTAATCAATAATTATCTTAAATAAATAATTATATAATAATAAATTAATCCTTAATTAGCAACTAAATAAAAATTAGCTTTAATTAAGTGACAAACCATGATTAATTTGGTTGATTAACATTTAAGTTTAAAAAGCATTATTAATAATGATTAATTACTAATTACCTTTATTAATTAGTTAATTAATTAATTAGTCATTTAATAATTAAATAATATTTTTATAATTAATAAATTTAAGTTAGAAATATTTTTTAAATTTTTTTTAAGTTAAAACTAGTTTAGATTACAAAAATAGTCAGATTTTCTGAACTGCACGTATAACGACTGTCGCCATACGGACTCGTAATTTTCAAAACTTAAATTTTTGATATACTAACTTTTAAAGCTTCAACTTTGAACTCTTGTCTTCTTTTAAAACTAATTTTTGAACTTTTAAGTTAATTAATCATTTTAATTAATGGTGTTTGAAGTTAATTAATTATTCTTATAAATGATATTTGAACTTTATTACTCGTTTTAATTAATGATATATTAATTTAATTAATGATATTTGATTTTAGTTAATCATTCTAATTTTTGAAATTTGAAGTTAATTAATCATTTTAATTAATGGTGTTTGAAGTTAATTAATTATTCTAATTAATGATATTTGAAGTTAATTAATCATTTCAATTAATAATGTTGAAGTTAATTAACTGGTTTAATAAAAGTATTTTAAAGTTAATTAACTGATTTAATAGAAGTGTTTTAAAGTTAGTTAACCGATTTAATAAAGATATTTAAAGTTAATTAATTAATTTAACAAAGGTATTTAAAGATAATTAATTGATTTATTAAAAGAAGATTACAGATTTGATTTATTATCCGTTGGGATAATTGGTGTTATTTTAAGTTTATAAAAAGATTTTAATTTTGATTTATTTTCTTTGGGGAAAATTAATGTGGTTTTAAAGGTATAAAAGGATTTAATAAATTTTCCTTAGGGATATCAACAGTTTATTTGAAATTTATAGAAATAATTTAAATTGATTTATTGTGTTCCGGATAATAAATGTTGTTTTGAATTTATAAATGATAGTTTATAGATAAGAAAATCCCTTAAAAGGGATTGTTTAAAAATATAACTAAGTGTAAATTGTTTTGGGTTTATAGTAAGCAATGTTTTAATGATCTTTGTTTTGATCCTTGTTTGAATACACTTAGTATTATAATTTATCCTTTTAAAAGAATATTTCAGAGAGTATTTTTAAAGTATGTAAAATGTGAAAATCAAGCCCAAATATGAATCAAATATTTTAGAAGTTTGATTCATTTACTTGTGGTAAGTGTATGAGATTTAATTTTCATACACAAATCACTTTGTTATTCCTGATAGTTGATTTATCGACCATCGATTTCTGTTCTACTATCTTCTCTGCATTTCATCACTCTAAAACGATGTGTTACTCATTTGACCTTTGTTATACTTTTTTGGAAATGACTAAACCCAAAGAGAGAGTGGAATCCAAGCAAGTGGGGTTGTTTCCATTAGGGTATTATCACATCTACTCTAGATCTGTTCGGATGTTTGTTCACCAAGAGGTGAAATACTGGAATACTCGATAACCATTAGCGGGATCCGGCTTGGACATGTTCGAGAGCCATTGGAGTTCTCAAGTATATTTATAGAGGTACACTTTCGGCAAGAGGGTGCACCCTCCTAATCATTGTTGGAAAATTCCTTTCCTTATTATTGATTTAAATCTTGGAATTGTTTCCTTAATTGTACCGAGAAGTGACTGGGTCCTTCTCGATGTTTAATTATTTACGTCCATCCTTTGAGTTTGATTGTGACGTTGTATGCCCATTCTTTCAAGTTTGGACTTTTACCTTGTTTTTCCATTCTTTTCTGTTTGGATTTTGTTCAGATTATTTCCATTCTTTCAAGTTTGGATTTTTATATCATTTATACTAATTCTCTAGGTATGGGATTTGTTCTTACTGTTACCTATCCTTTATATTTGGATTTCTTTTACTGCTTTTTATTTCCACTCTTTCCTGTATGTATGTTGTTCTTATGAGGTAAAAAATCATTCCACGTTTAGCGGCGTAGTCTCACAGTTTTTTTACAAGTTCATCATATTACTTGCATTTTCTCATGCTGGTTTTTCAGACTGATCTGGGTGCTATTTTATTATAATGCTCAGGTTAGACTGAGTATATTTTTAAGTTGTCATTGATGGGACACGAAGTTCATGGAGTAGAGCTAGATTTTCACCTACCGTGGTGTTTTTATTTTCCAATCTATTGTTATATATACCCATCGGCAATTGTAAGGTCAGGAAGTTATAATTGTCCAGGCTGATGAGGTTTGTTTTAACACAGATGTACCTTGTATTTTGGAGCGACGGTTTATAGCAACTTTGTTATATTATATATTATTATTTTTCAATGTAATATTCTGTTTTCTTTTCTTTCTATTTCACCCTAACAATCTGCCTTTCTGATGATTGGATATTCAACATTTAAATATCGTGGATGTATTCGGTGTCAATTTTCGTTGGTCGAAAAGGCGGGTCTTTACATTTTGGCATCAGAGCTGAAGGTTAAACAAGAACCTTAACTTTGGTAGGTTAAGTCTCATTATAGATAGGGTAGTGACACCCTAGAATGAGTTTGAGAGTATTATATATATGGAGGCATATTTGTTAATGTTGTAAAAACATATTGAGTTAATTGTCCTATTGAGTTGTTTATGAATTCTGATCGAGCCATGGGGCGCCACGGTGTCGATAGGGATTTCTAAACACATGAACAAGACAAATGGACATTATATTGACTTTTAAAATTGGTAAATGAAATACTTTACCTTGGTTTATATTTTTATATATGTAAAGGAATAATTTTCAAAATTTATATAGTCATAGTGTGTGTTATTTGTTTGAATGTGATAATATTTATTTATACCACTGTTAATTGATCATTCATGCTCGATTAAATTTGGAGCATTGATTGTCATTTGCTGATTGCTGATTGATTATGCTAAGATTATTTTTAAGCATTTAGTTTTTTGATTATAAACGAACCCCTTGTGAATTAAGTTTCACAATCTGACTATAAGGTGTTCGATTATAACGTTGGGTTAAATGTAAACTTTTATAAATGTTGTTTAGTATAATATAAATGGAAGGATAAGACATTTAGAGAATAAATATTTGATAATTTTATTATAATAAAGGAGAATTATTATAATACGAAATTATTTTATATAAAGGTAATTTTATGTAAATTTGATTTAAAAAATATGTTCTAAAAAGGATTTTTTTGAATTTAAATCATGGAGTTATTTGAAATAATTTTGAAAGGTTTTTAAACATATATATATATATATATACATAATAGTTTATTTGAAGTATTTTCGAATATAAATATTTTGGAAGAATTTTTTTAAGTGGAATGCATTTTCTTTAAGGTAATTCGGAGGAAATCGTCTCGATCAGTTTTGTGGTATTTTGAATAATCTTCTAAGCGGCGATTGGATGTTTGCTTAGATGAACATTTTGGCGTAGTAAATTATTCTCTTTATCATTGTGCGATAAAAATGAGTTCAAATTAGGAAGAACCTAAAGTAAGTTTAGTAAATAAACCGTTGAAGTTATTTCATGAAAGAAATATAGGTATTATGTTTTTTTAAAAATGGGTTTTGAAATTATAAACCGGATATTTAGTTTTTAAGTTCTCTTAAAGGGAATTTTTTTCAAATAAAAGGTATTTTTGATAAAAGGATGATTTGATAAATGAAATTTTCCCCTTGAATAGAAAAAGGGATAATTTAACAGAAATTAAAAAAAAGGTTAAATTAGATAGGGAAGTTTTAATAGATATTGTTTTATTTAAACCATAGTTTTTGGTTAAAACATTTAAGTGCTGTAAACTATTTTGTGTTATTAGACCAACCCATAAACATCTTTCATTATAACACTCTAAGTTAAAGAGGTCGATAGGTTTACCCGGTTTTAAAAGACTCATATTTTGATTAGGTCTCCATCTAAATTTTGAAAAGTAAAATCAAATTAGTGTTTTGTATGTACTCTAAGGATATAGAAGAGTATTATACAATTAGATAATGGGGTAAGTTTTCAATTGTTGTTTTATAATGAAATATCTTTACAAAATATTTATAGACTTAGGTGAAATTTTATGAAATAGTTAATAAATAATTTTAATGTTGAATGAAATACTAAATAGGAAATATAAGCGATTTAGAAAAGTTGGTATAGTTAAGAAACCAATAATTCTAGAAAGCGACTTTCAATTTTATCCTAGGGAACTTAGATAATTTTGTAAGCAATAACCAAAGGCTGAGGAACAAAATGGTATGCTTCGGGAATTATCTATATTCATGGGCAATCAAGAAAGTTTTGAACCTAAGCTGAGATTTGATTGTTTGCCATTTAACATTTTAAATAATGTTAAGTGTTAGTTTATCCATATATGGAATTAGATTTCATTAATTGGTTATGTGATTTATATACCATGGTTTATGAAGTTTGAATTTATAAATAGAGGTTTTTGATTTTTTGTTAATTAGGACATAAATCTCGATGGTTTTGAAATCGTTTTAAAAGAGTTTTTGAAATGATTGTGAAAAAAAAATAGTATAATTTGAAGTATTTGAGAAATATTATTATTTTGATAAAAGTTGGAATATTTTCCAATAAATATTTGTAAAGTATTTTAAATATTTTTATTTATTGCGATGAATGACTAAAACCAAAGGCAAGTGGGAGTTTCTCCATTTGGGGACTCACCGGGTATATTTATTTACTTTATTATGTTTAGGAAGTACCAGAATACCACTAGAGGCTTCATTTTTGTTTAGAGTTATATCATGCTCAGAAAGGGGAAGTGCACCATCCTAGTCATTATTGGAAATAGTTGTGATATATTCCTCTTCGGAAAGAGTTTTGGAAAAAATATTTTGAATAGAAAAAACCCGAGAATTTAGTTTTAAAATTTATCTTTTGAAAAGATTATATGTGTATTATCTTATTATAGAGTATTCTCTGTATTTTGTTGCATATGGTCGATATCTTGCTTTTGGTTACATGTGGCTTTATTCATTGGAGTTGCATGTAGATTTATATCATGCTAGTTTTTGCATGTAGAGTTGCCTCATTATTATCAGTTGCATCATATTGCCTTGTTGCCCATGATGTTATATTGTTTATTCTATTTGAGCTTATGAGAGAAATAGCTAGTGTATTGCTCTTTTATCAGCCTGACTCTCTTTTGGACAGTGTAAGTACTTGTAAGCAAGAGATTTCTATTTGATTTCTTATGCACCTGCTTGCATTTGCGACGAGATAATAAGTTGCTTGCAAAAAAATAAATCAAACGCATAAAAGGTATGTAGTAGATTTAGAAGTTTGGTACTTTGTTTGGTTGGCGATTTTATGCCAAATATATGGAAGACCACTTAGCTTTTGTTTTCTATGATTGGTTTGGGGCCGTAGTAGTGATTTGTAGTTTTTCCGATTGAGTCGCACAAAGGAGGTGCGGAAGAAATTTTTCATGATATTTGGGAATTATTTAACTTATAAGTTTAATAACTCATTTTAATTAATAAGTTTTTAAACCTTAAGGGATTTGAGACATTTTCTTCCTTGGGAATTTCGGGGACGAAATTCTATTGAGGGTGGAGAATGTAACATCTCATGAATTTTTGTTATTTGATTTAAATATTTAAATAATTGTATTTTGAAATTTAATAACTTGAATTATAAAATATAGTGATCATCTAAATATTTGAATTGTGAATTAAATATTAATTAAATGGATTTAATAGTCTTATTTAGCTCCTTTTATTTATTAATAGATAATATTGATGAATTTAATTTGTAAATTTATCTACAATAATAAACGTCTCTAATAAATAATAAGAAAATCAATTGTTAATAGAACGGTTTTATTTTTATGGTAGTATTTTAATTTAGTTTATTGAATTTTTTTTATAAGTTTTAATGTAGGAAAATATTTAAGTTGTCAACCGATTTTTCAGCAAATGATGGTACTTTGAAATTTCATAAAATAAAATAATCTGTGTATTTTATTATTGATTTGTGATCGTGTCATATTTTGGTGCATGGTCGTATTTTTATTTCTGTTTTTCGCGTTCGTGATTCATACACGAACGGAATATTGCGTTGTGCAGTACCACAAATTTTTTTCTTCAAAACCTTTTAAAATCAAATTCAAAATTTTGACGGTGATTTGGTGGCTGATTGAAATCTTCGGTGTACTAGAATATTTAGCTTTCCTTGATATAGGTAAAGTTGATTCAATTGATATAAAACTAAAAAGCAAAGTAAACAGTTGCAAAAGAATAAAAAGGATAAAACACTTCATCCCTTTCTCTCTTAAATTTTATCACTAATGGTAAAACGAAAATGGCCTTTTCACTAAAAATTCATAATCAAATCGTATGGTCGACTAAAAATCCCTAAACTAGGTTCATTTAACTTGTATAAACATAAGCTTCGATTTGGCATGAGTCTTTTTATGTGTGGTTGAGATATATGATGATCGACATTTAGGCAGTGGAGCTTGATGGAGAGCTTGATTCGGTCGTTGTTTGGCTAAATCGATATTAGACATGGGTTTGAAGTGGAGAATGGCAGTTAGCAGCCGAGTTTGGGGAGATGCGATGGCCGATGGCAAAACATGATCCTTGCTTGTCACATTGTGATGGTGGTAGCCTCTTTCAGCTAGGGTCGTTCAGGCGTCGATCGATGGTGTTGGGGAGGAAGCTTGTACATAGTGGAGTTGATCGGTGATTTCCTCGTTCAGGCGTCGATCGATGGTGTTGGGGAGGAAGCTTGTACATAGTGGAGTTGATCGGTGATTTCCGCATGACTTTTAATGGCTTCTAGGCAAAGAAAATGACATGGTAAGATCGACATTGATGGTTTGGAGATGCACAGGTATATCACTATGTATGCACGCAACTAGAATTGGGAAAGAAATAGGATTAAAGGGTAATTGTGATTAATTAAATAATTAGGGTGATTTAATTGTTTAATTAATTCAAAAATCTTATAAAATCAATTTCTAACTCATACGAGGTCGGATTTGGTCGTGGAAAATTCCTAAGCCTAAGTTGGTTGTCACTCCTAAAGATCAGCCGAAGCCACAAGCTAGCAGGGTAGGCAAAAGAAAGTGGACAACAATAACAACAAGAAGCAGTTTCAGAAGGATGGCCAAAAGAAGGGCAAGTGAGAGCCGACATGTTATAACTATGGACAGAGGGGCCATCTTAGCAAAGGTTGCAGAAACGAGAAGAAAGGATGTTTCAACTACAACAAGCTAGGACATATTAAGAAGGATTGCCCAAAACGGCCAAAAACTAAGAGGTTATGTCTGCTTACGCTTTGAATGCTATTCCAGCTTCGTCAAGTGCTCCATCGGCGAAGGAGAAGTGAAAGAGTGTCATTATACAGGGTATGCTTTCTATTTCTAATACACATGTACGTGTTTTATTCGATACCAGGGATTCACATTCCTTCACATCTAGTTATCTGGTAGATAGATTAGGGTTGAACTGTAAGATAGTTGACCGACTTAACCCCATTGGAGATCGACTAGCTTGTGCATGGTTTGTCGAGACTTAGCCTTATCGAGTCATGGATGTTTTGCTAGTGATTGACTTTTTGGGGTTTTGTGGGGTTCGGTATTATACTGTGGATGGACTAGCTAAGGATGTATGCAGCGACGGTGGATTGTGAGAGGCTTTTGGTGATGATTGGGGATGTGGAGGGGCAGATGGTAGAGATTGGCTGTCTGCTAAAGGATGGTGTTATGGTTAGATTTTTGTATGCACTTGAGACTCCACAGGATGAGTTTTCATCTGTGCCTATAGAAAGAGAGTATCTTGACATATTCGAGGAGGTGACTGAATAACCGCCACACCATGAGATTGTGTTTCGCATAGACTTAGTGAAGGATGCCAGATCGATAGTTATGCCTTTGAGGCATATGAAACCTAGAGAGTAGAAGGAGTTAGAGGTGCAAGTAAATGACCTGTTAAGACAAGCGTTCATTTGAAAGAGCATATCTGAGTGGGCGCACCAGTAGTATTCACCGGTATGGTGGATGGCTCTCTGAGGTTATGTGTAGATTACCGTAAACTAGATAAAGTGAGGAAGAAGAATAATATACACTCCCGCGTATTGATGACCTGTTCGATCGGGTCCATGTTGTTAAGGTGTTCTCTCAGTTGGACCATGTGACCAGGTTTCATCAACTGAGAGTGGAAAAAAAGAGTGTGCTGATTATAGCGTTCTGTATGCCATCTGGATTCTATGAGTGGTTGGCTATGTCATTCAGTCTAACCAATGCGTCAGCGTACTTTGTCGATCTTATGAACCATGTTTTCAGGGATCAACTAAATAAGTTTGTATTTGTGCTCAATGATGATATCCTTGTTTATTCGAGAATGGAGAAAGAACACAAGGACCATTTAAAGATTATGCTCGAGGTGTTGAGGAAGCACCGATCAAAGGCGAAATTTTTGGAGTGTCACCTCTAAAGGAGAGAAGTGCGATTCTTGGGTCATGTGGTTTTTGAGTAGGATATTGTTGTAGATCTTGCGAAGGTGGCAGTAGTACAGGACTGGGATCGGCCGAAGACCACTATAGATGTAGAAGCTTCCTTGGACTGCCATGGTACTATATATGTTTTATCCAGGACTTCTCTATGATAGTAGCTTCATTAACAAACTTGACAAAGAAGAATCATACTTTTATTTAGAACACAAGATGCGAGGATTCGTTTGTAAGTTTGAAGGAGAGGTTGATGTTAACCCAAAAAATAGGTCAACACCCTGTTTGAGTGTGAAAGCACCAGCCCTGTTCTGACAGAGCAATATCGCAGATTACAGATATAAGAAAAGAACAGTAAAAGAAAGAAGATAGAGAGTTTTATAGCGGTTTGGTTGTTAATAAAGCCTTGTCCATTTTATATTTTTCCTATAGACTGATCGCTGTTACAAGATGTGTTTGGTTGCAAGACTTTGATTATCTCTCAATAGATTGAATCTCCAAAGTTGGAATCCACTAGAGAATCATGGTAAGTTCCTTTGGAGATTGTTGTGAGGGAGGCAAAGAGTGAAGAATGTTTCCGGTAGAGCTTCAACACCCAGTCCGAAGAAGATCCAGTTTATATTATATGTTGGATGGTATTTCTATGGGTCGGAGAGCTTTTGGGCCATGCTACGTCTTCATCAGCTCGCAGATAGGTATCAGACGACCTAGGGGGACTTTGGCTAACAAAACAAGCTAAAACCATGGGTCACTGGCGACCCATGGCACATGGTTCATTTTTTGGCCAACATCTCACTTCTTTGGTAGTGTTCCACAACTTTTTGGTTTGAAGGTTCGAGGAGAAGCATGGGTCTTTGGCGATCTAAGCATTTAGCATTTTTCTGGAATTGGAGATGTTTCCATAGTCTTTTATCATAGTTATTTGTGTAGTATCGTTGCACGTTACTTCGTATTATTTGATGGTTGATTGTGCTTTGATTGCTGACTGGACTGAACTGACGCTAGCTTCTTGGTTCAGTTGAACTTGGTTGTTGCTTTAGTAATATGATTTGGCTCTCGTCAACTCCTTGCCTTAGCCTTTTTGGTTATGTTCTACGCTATTCTGATGTGATGGGATTGTTTTGTATTCTACTAGATCCGTTTGGGTTAAAAACCCGGATTGCATTTGCCCCCCAAAGTATGCCTTTTGAATGAAAGGTGTGCTTTGCTCTAGAATAAGTCATGGCAACGAGTCTTCAGTTGTTGAGCTTTCCAACAGTTGTAGTCTTGGTGAATCGTCCAGTTCCTTCGGATTCTCTTGCAAATCACAATTCATTCCAAACCTGTTACAGCCTAAGACTATACCTAAGTGTAATCTATACATCACAAAAATTCCATTTTCATTCGGGATCATTACATCACATGTCTCTAATTACATAACACATCTCTAATCATCCTGCGTTCACCCGGGATTTACGTCACTATCAATTTTTTCTTTTTATTCAAAGTTTTAACATCATATATCAAAATGAAATCGTGTATAAGAATCACATTATATCTCAAAATCACATCATGTCATAACATATATCAAAATCACATTGTATCGCATCATATATCAAAGTCATCCGTGTTCATCCAGGACTTATTCGTTCTGTTCTATTTATAAGGCATTCAAATCCTTTTTTGCAAAACCAAATCTATTTTAAGGTCTGATCTTTCTGGGTCGCTTAAGTAAGTATAATGCATGATCTCTTCGGATCGTTCAATGTTTAGTTTAATATGCAATCTCTCTGGATCTTATACTTTTTAGTTTAATGCATAATCTCTCTGGATCATTTAATGTTTTAGGTTAAGGGGATGATCTTTCTGGATATTTGTTTGTTAAGTCGAGGGGGATTAAGTAAGCCCGTCCGCTCACTCTTCGGTGAGGGGACTATCTTCTTGCACTCGGGTCCCGTGGTGGGACTCTAAGGCGATCAATATCATACAAGTTAATCCACTCGCTCTCTGGCAATGGGACTTCCACCTTGCACTCCGGTCCCACGGTTGGACTCTAAGGCGATCAATATCAGTTATCAAAATTCAAATATTCAAATCAAAACAAATAAACAGAAATTAAACAAGCAGGAGTCCTAAATGTTCATCTTAGGCATCCGACTCAAAGCGTGCTTAGGGACCGTTCGGGATCTCGTACACGTGTAAGCGGCTTTCGATTGTTATTGTCTTAAGTTCTCTCAGGCATCTAACTCATAGCGTGCTTAGAGACCATTCGAGATCCCGTACATGTGTAAATGGCCTTCGATTATTATCGTTTACATGCCAAAAGAAAAGTGCAGGAAAAGAAATGACAAAACAAAGCATTGGTATCGAATCCGACTTCTGTTTACCCCGATCATGAGATAAGTTGTCTTGGCGTTTGTCCTTGGGCATTTCTTGATGCATTTACCATGGATGGCGGTTGTCCCTGTAATTCCACTACAGTTCCATTCCTCACATATTATGGCAGCTGGTTGTTTCGGACCAGTTCTTCTATCAGATCATGTAGGTGTCACTACTCGTTCGTCTCATGCCCATTCAACTCATGGAAGATGTAAAACTTTTCAGATCTTTTCTCTCGGTCAATGGGCTCCCTCCTAGGTGGCCTTTGGTAGAGGTTTTTTTCCCTTCGTATCCAGGTATATCCTCTCCGAGTTTTCAGTCAAGTCGGTGTATGAAGAGAATCTTGGCTCTTTTCTCTATCGTTTTGGGTCTTTGATGTCATCGTTGGCTTTCCTCTTCCATTTTTATTTTCCAATTCTAGCTCCAGACGGTCTTCCGCCTTCGATGGCATTTGTTTCAGCATCCACATCTTCATCCTTGACTTCAGCGTCTTCCTGACACAGGTATCTCTCAGCTTCGTAGTAGAATTCCGCAACATCTATCGGTGGGTCTCTCTTATTTGGCTTTAAAATCAGTCATATTCGTGACTCTAGATACTACCGCCATTAGGATAAAAGATGGGTCTGGTTTGTCTACCGTGGCTATCGCCGCCTTGAATCTTGTTAAATAACTTCTCAAGGATTCCCTAAGACTTTGCTTTACATTTGAGAGCGTAAGTACATTCCTTGGTTATGAGACATAAACCCTGAACTGTCTCAAGAACCTACTCACTAAGTCGATTCACGTGCTTATGGACCCATTTTCCAACCGTCTGAACCACATTGTAGCGAAATATGTTAAGTAGAAGGGAAGCATCGCCTCATTACTTCCTCAGAAGCACCGAGCACCTCCATATGTTGGATATATTGCATCATATGAATCATTGGGTATTTCTTTCTGTCGTACATTTCCAGTGTTGGAAACTTGAATTCTGGAGGATTTCTCGCGTTTTAGATATTAGCAGTAAATGGATTTCTGTTTGCATCTTGCAGACCCTAATCTATGGGGCCTGCTTTGATGAATCTCTGTGCCAATTCAGCAATTCTACTTTCATCGTCCAATGAAGGTCTCTGTCCTAAAGCAATACCTAGCCCCCGCCACGTTGTGGGTACCTCAGGATGGACTCTTCCGGCAACATACCTATGTTCTAATTTACAAGGCTCGCTTCATTCATTCCACCATCCCTTCGGGGAAGTTTTGATACATATCCTTCTATCTGCCACATCCTGGTATTCAAGTTAGCTCCCATGCCATCGGCTGTTTCAATAGTTGCTCCGGCATTGGCATTGATTCCCATGTTGATTCCAGCGCTTCCCACATGTCTTGGTTGCTCTGGGCGTAGGGCCAAGGCTCCACCTTGCTCCAATCCAAATTCGACAATCCCTGCATTCTTCCCTGGAGTTTGATTCCTATTCCTCGCAGTTCTAGCCATCCCTTGCTTCTCCATTCTTTGGAAGAATCCGTCTATCATCTCCTGTTGTCTAGCTAAGAGTCCATCCTGCATCTTTTTCATCATCCTATCCATCTCCTCACTAATCACATAGCTGGGTTGATGAGAATTTGAGGACATTTCCTCGCCGACCCATGCCCCAGTTGACTTGCTCCAGTTTTAGATCTGGTGTTAGTCCTGTTCATTTTCTTTAGATTTCGAATTCAAACTTCAATTTTTTAGATCTCGCTCAAGGTTCTTATTGAAAGCACCAAAATGTTAACCCAAAAAATGATCAACACCCTGGTTTGAGTGTGAAAGCACCAACCTTGTTTCGACAAAGGAATATCACAGATTAAAGATACAAGAAAAGAACAGCAAAGGAAAGAACATAGCAAATTTTATAGTTGTTTGGCTGTTAATGAAACCTATGTCCACTTTATATTTTTCTTATAGCTAGAATGCTATTACTAGATGTGTTTGATTACAAGACTTTGATTATCTCTTAATAGATTGAATACTTGGAGGTGGAATCCACTAGAGAATCATAGTGAATTACTTTGGAGATTGTTGTGAGGGAGGCAAAGGGTAAAGCATGTTTCCAATAGAGCTTTAGGAACCAATCCAAAAAAGATCCAGCTTATGTTGTAGGTAGGATGGTGTTTATGTGGGTTGGAGAGCTTCTGGGCCAGGTTTCGTCTTCATTAACTCGCAGATAGGTATCAGACGACCTTGGGGGACTTTGGCTTGCAAAATGAGCCAAAACCATGAATCCCTGGCATCCTATAGACTTGGTTTGTTTTTCGGGCCAACATCTCACCCTTTTATAGTGTTCCACAGCTGGTTGGTTTGAAGGTTTAAGGAGAAGCATGGTTCTCTGATGATCTAAGCCCTTAGGATTTTTCTGGAGCTTGGAATTGAAGATGTTTCCATAGTCTTTTATCATAGTTGTTTGCGTAGTATTGTTGCACACTACTCCATCTTAATGATGCTCAACTGGCTGATTATGCTTTGATTGCTGACCAAACTAAACTAACACTAGCTTCTTTTTTCAGTTGAAATTTATCGTTACTTTAGTGATATGATTTGGCTCTCGTCAACTCATTACCTTAGCCTTTCTGGTTAAGTTCTACGCCATTCTGATATGATGGGATTGTTCCATATTCTGCTAGATCCTGTTAGGTTAAAAACTCAAAGAATAGTTGACGAGCGCATAGGTTTTAGTTATTCCAAGTTGGAATGAGGAACTAATAGTATACACAGTCGCTTGTGGTATTGGACTCAGTGCGGTGTTGATGCGAAGGGGAAAGGTTGTCGCCTATGCTAGTCGACGGTTGAAACCACATAAGAGGAAGTATCCAACTCACGATTTGGAGTTAGTTGTGATAATATTTAGTTTAAAGATATGGAGGCATTATTTTCTTTTGGAGAGGTTCGAATCGTATACGGACCACAAGTCATTGAAGTATCTATTCTCCCAAAAGGATCTTAACCTTCGATAGCAGCAATGGTTAGAGTTCCTGGCCTCATACGGCTTTGGTATTTTCTACATGCTTGGTAAGCGAATGCGGTCACTGATGCTTTGAGTAGGAGACACAAAAGCTCGGAAGTAATATTCCTAGAGTGGAAGCAATCGGAGTTTATCGCTGGCTATGATTTTAGACCTCAATCTGAGCTAAAGCCAGAGGTATTAGCTAGCTTGACGGTCAGACCTACTTCGATTGAATGGATCAGTGCTAGTCAGAGGCGAGATGATAGACTCTCAAAGAATATTGCGAAGATAGAGGGAGGGTAGAGTCTGAGGAAACAAAGTAGTACGAGATTGACCATAACGGTTGGCTCCGTAAGGATGGAAGATTGTTTGTTCCTGATGTCAATGGGTTGCAGGATGAGGTGTTATGCAAGTGTCATAATTTGAGATTGATTATACATCTCTGTGGTAAAAAAAATGTACCATGACATGAGACGAACATTTTATTGGGAAGAGATGGAGAAGGATTTCGGTACATTCATCTCGAAGTGCATGAACTGTTAGTCTGTAAAGGCAGAGCAGAAGAAGTTAAGTGGTATGCTGTAATCGCTCGAGGTTTCTAAGTGGAAATGATAACAAGTTTCAATGGATTGCTGAGGACTAGAGGAGAGTACAATAACATTTGAGTCATAGACAATAGATTGACAAAGATTGCCCGATTCATACCTATCAAGTCAAGTAGAATAGCATCCAAATTGGCCGAGTTGTATATGAAATAGATTGTGTAATTCCATGGCAAGACAAAGAACATTGTGAGCAACCAAGACACTTTGTTCACTAGTGGGTTTTGGAAGAGCTTACAAGAGGCATTGGGGATGGAGCCTCATCTTAGTACAGCTTATCACCTACGAATAGATGGGAATACCGAGAGAGTGAATCGTATTCTGGAGGATCTCTTATGAGCTTGCACTCTCGATTTTGGTGGCTCATGGGATGACCATTTGCATTTATTAGTTTGCATACAACAATAGCTATCAGTCTAGCATCAGTATGGCACCGTTAGAGATGTTGTAAGGCTGACAGGGCAATGCTCTTTCATGTTGGTGGGAATCCGACAAGAAACTGATACTTAGGCCAAACATGGTAAGAGAGAGTTTGGAGAAGATTGAGATCATTCGGCAATGAATAAAACCTATTTAGGATAGACAGAAGAGCTACGTCGATAGGATGAAACTTGACTTGAAGTTTTCCGTCGGCGATATGGTGTTTATCAAGATCTCTCCTTTGAAAAATATTGTTCGATTCGGTACTAAGAGGAAGTTGGCACCGAGATTTGTTGGTTCTTTTTTGATACTTGATAGGATTGGGAACTAGCTTACAGAGCCGACTTACCTCAGAAGATGGCGGGTGTGCACAATGTGTTTCATGTATCCCACTTGCATAATTTTGTGCATGACTCAGACATGGTAGTTCAACTGGATCAACTTGGTGATATCTAGATTAAACCAAAAGCATCAAAACCCCGTAGGCCTATTTGTATCGTTGAACGTGATACGAAGCAGATTAGGAGGAGGATGGTAGAGCTGGTGAAGGTTTGGTGGAGTGAGAGCGAAGGAAATTGTACTTGGAAGACCTAGAAGAGCATGAGGACCGCTTATCTAGAGCTCTTTACATAGTGAGACTTTTGTTTACCACATTTACTTTCACTTTCGATATCATATAGGTTTGTTTAGTGTAATGACCCAAAATTTTACAGCCTTAATTTGCGAATATTTAATGAATTTTAAATATTAAAATAATAGATTTTATAGTTAAAATAAAATTCTTTAAAATAATAAAAAATGATGTTAAAATAGATTTGTAACGATCCAGGATTTTGCCATTTTGAAATAGGCTAATTAAGTATATTTTGTACAATCAATAAATGGATTTTTATTAACAAATAAACCTATTTTAATTATTTAACAATGGTGATAAAATAGTTTTTAATTTTTTTTACTAATATGGATAGCTCAAATAAAAATAGAAAATGTGACCAAAGAACGTTTTTTGAAATTATGACTTTTCGGTATCGAAAAGTTGTCAGGAACGTTGTGCACACTAGTATGCACATGCATACACATATGCTTATGCCATGTTAAGTTAAATAGTGAGTTAATACTAAATAATTCTTGCTTAGTTTAAACTAAACTTGATGCGAAAAATTATATTGTAAAAAGGCATATATATATATATATATATACATATAAACATACTTATACACAAATCATCTCCATACCTTAAGTACCCTATAACATGGCCTATGGGGAGGGGATAACGTGTACAAGAGAGACAGAGGGAGGTATGGAGTGCATGCATGTGTATATACTTAATTGTAAGCAATTTATATTCTAAAAATATTTTCCTAAGCCTATAAATACTCCTTCCATTTCATAATTTTCATTTTACAATCATCTTCTCCACTTTAAAATTCCTATAAGGTTGAAAATATATATTCATGGCTTCTCTTCATAAATTTTAAAGTAAGATAAATCACTTCTTTTTACTCAAAACTCCTCTTTAGCCCACTAAACTAGTTTTACATATACGACAACCTCTTCTATTCCAAGTTGCAAGCCCGTCCACCCTAAAACATCAATGATCGAGCCCATGCATGGCTGAGACCTAATTTAGGTGTAAAAGCATCCAAGTCTTCTCATTTGCAAGTTAATACCAAGATCTAGGTCGAATTCAAGTTTTAATGAAAGTTTGGTGAGTAAATCCGTATTTATAAAACTCAAGTTGCTAACCTTTTAAAGTTATAGAATTTATGATTTTAAATGTTGCTTAAGTATGCGGTAATGTTATATGTTGAGTATGCATGCATATAGATTGATTTGCAGTTGATTGCTTATGCCGAAGTTTGAGTAGACGATAAAGTTTTTAATTTGAATATTGGAAAATTTATTTAGTATTGTGAAGTAATACTTTGTTATGATGGTTCTACAATGTTATGATGTGGTATTGTGATTGAATATTGTACGTGTTGTAGGTGGGATTAGACACAAAGGTAGCGATTCGCTCACCAAAAGCGACGTAGAAATCCGTTTTGTTGAAAGTTTGATTTTTGTTTCAAAGTGAAAAGTTTTCAATTTTGAAACTTCGGTATTGGTTTCAAAGGTTTGTTTTCATTTGATCAATTAACATCTGTGAAAATACAAGCTCAAGTCAACATGCACTAAAGTTTAGGGAGATGATATTTAATAAGTGACGGTATAGTGAAATATGTTAGAATGACACTTAAACAATTCAAACAGAATGTCAATATTATTTTCAATCAACATCAATATAAGCAACACAAGGAGATAACTAAATAAATATTGGTGAGAAATGCCTTAGGGTCTCTCTATAAATGTTTCCTGCAAAACGATGGCTACGGACAATATATATAGTCATTTGGGTTCACTGCAATTTAGTTACAATGTCATTCGTTTTCCAAGACAGGAATCCAACCAAACAATCATTTAAACAATGATATACTAACATCCAAGCACACAACAATAATCTATAACATCATAGATATTATATAGTTATTCAAAGGAAGTTTACTCATCGAAATTTCAGTTATCATCGAAGCATTCCAATTTGAACTAAAATTGAACGCCATTCAATTTTAGCATGAAATTCCATTTGCTCCAAAATCAACGAATCCAATTCCATCATGAAGACAACAATTCCACGAGTATACCGCAACTATCCACATCCAAATCCGACCTCCTATGAGTTAGAAATTGATTTTACAATATTTTCGAATTAATTAAACAATTAAGTCACCCTAATTACTTGATTAATCACAATTACCCTTAAATCTTATTTCTTCCCGAATCCTAATCCCATGCATACACAGTGATATACCTTTGCATCTCCAACCCATCAACATCGATCTTCAAGCCATCTTCTACGCTTAAAAGCCACTAAACGTCATACTAAAATCACTGATCAACTCCACTATGTACAAGCTTCCTCCCCGACACCATCGATCGAAGCCCGATCGGCACTAGATGAAATAAGCTCTACCACCAAAACGCGACAAGCAAGGATCATATTCAATATCGGTCACCGCGCCTCCCCAAACTCGACTGATGGCTGCATTTTCTACCACAAACCTATATGCAACTTCAATTTAGCCAACCGATGAGCTAATCAACCTCTTCATCAAACCTAGCTCCATTGCCTAAATGTCGATCATCGTAGATCTCAACCGCTCGTAACAAGACTTATACTAAATCGAAGCTTATCTTTATACGAGTTCAATGAACCTAGTTTGGGAATTTTTAGTTGAGCATACGATTTGATTTTGAATTCTTAATGAAGAGGCCATTTTCATTTTACTAGTAGTGATAAAACTTGAGAGAGAAAGGAATGGACTGTTTTTATCCTTTTCATTCTTTTGTAAGTGTTTACTTTGCAATATAGTTTTATATCAATTTAATCAACTTTACTTCTATACCAAGTGAAGCTAAATTTTCAAGTAAACCCAATATTTCAAACTAGCCATCAAATCACCGTCAAAATTTTGAGTTTGATTTTAAAAAGGTTTTGAAAAGAAATATTTATGGTACTCTGCTACCCAATATTCCGTTCATGTATGAACCGCGAATGACAGAAATAAAAATACGATCATGCACCAAAATGTGACACGATCACAAATCAATAATAAAATACACAGATTATTTATTCTGTGAAATTTCAAAATATCTTCGTTTGTTGAAAATCATCAAATAATAATTTAAATACTTTCCAAATTAAAATTTATGGAAAAATTCAATAAACTAAATTAAAACACTACAATAAAAATCAAGTCATTCTATTAACAATTGATCTCTTATTATTTATTCGAACCACTTATTATTTTAAATAAATTTATTATTTATTCGAACCATTTATTATTTTAAATAAATTTACAAATTGAATTCATCAATATTATTTTTAATTAAAAGGAGTTAAATAAGACTATTAAATCCATTTAATTAATATCTAATTCATAATTCAAATATTTAAATAATCACTATATTTGAATTCAAGTTATTAAATTCCAAAATACAATTATTTAAATTTAAAATTAATTAATATTTGAAATAAAGTGACCCAACTTTCTAGGATGCTCCACTCTCAAATAAATCAGGTGAACTAAGCCTCAATATTTCTTTCTCTTCTGCACAAAACCCATCCTCTAAAGGAGAAAACTCTATTCATTAAATCATGTCAAATGATGTTAAACAAATGCTTGGGTCTGTTTGGGTTTAAACTCACCTCAACTATACAATGTTAATAAGGATAATATACTAAGTATACTACGACACTCGCCCATGCATGTATCATATTGTCACTTAGAAGATTATTTGTATAGTCACAAAAATAATCGAGAAGTCCTTCCCGCTCTAGTTATTGTAGCTATACCATATTTATAACTATACAATGAATAAAGATCATCCAAAACAATATGTGTTGCCCAATCGAATCCTTTTTTCACTCATGTAGTTTCTTTGTTAAACTAGGGTCGGCCACCTAACTCCTCTTATGCGAACTCCAATTTGGTTCCTTGGTCCAATCACTAAAATTTCCTCGCATGACTAGAACCTTGCTTAAAAAAACTCTCAGTCACCTCAAGAATCCGACTCGAGTGCTCACTTTCAAGAGTAGAGTGAAAAACCCTTGCCTAATTGCTATAATCATCTAGAAACCACACGTTGTAACTAGGGATTAAGAAATGGTACATGAATGGACTAATCCCTAGAAAACACTACCGCAACACATGGGATTAATCCCATCGCCTAAGGTTTGCTAACATAAGGAAAAACACTTCTAACCCGGATTGCTCAATGAGAAATGTTTAAGTCTCCGCTCGGTTCTTGCTCATTTTTAGGCAATTAGCGAATCATACTTGGATACAAAATCTAAGTTACAGTACACCGAATAACCGTACACTACTCCAAATTTAGCCAAAAGGTTAAATTGGCTAAGATACTCCCTCACTAACAGGCTATCCTGCTGCGGATGGATGAAATGGTCAAGCTGCACATCTCTTTCGATCTTAAAATATAAAAAAGCTAGACTCAAAGCAATGTCTAGAATCAATCCGAGCCATGGCATGCTTGCCAACCTCTTCTACTCTATAAACTAAGGCCTACACCACCTCTAACACCTACCGTATCTTCTAGATTGTTCGCAGACGGCCAAACATCCCTTGCGTTTTTCCAATAGTCTCTGAACCAATTAGGCATCTCAAACAGCCTATCTTCAGTTGCTCGTGCACCCCATCATCTTACACAGATAGCCCAAAATGAAGATAATTAGCCAGTAGAGACTGAGTGAATCAAAGTTATAAAGATAAGTGGTGTATGTAGTGTTATATAGTAGAAAAATACAAGTACGCTTTTGTTGGCATCAAGAATGGCCAACAACACCCAGTTGTGTGCGAAAGAAATAATATCCAATCACAAATTTCCAATAATATAGTGTACAAAATATAAATTGAAGAATAATAAAATTAAAAAAGAAAGCAAGTAAAGAGAGACGAAAATTTATAGTGGTTCGACTAATTCTGACCTACGTCCACACTAAAGGTTTTCTTTTCATTAGTTTATACTGCTGATTACAATTATAAATCCATGAAAACCAAGAATAAAAATGGTAGAGAAAAGCCTAGATAGAAGATGAAGTCAAGCAGAAAGAAGATCCCTTTGTTGATGCTATGCTCGCTATACTTATAGAAGAAGAAGTGAAAATATCTAGATCAAAACCAGAATCTGAAGCCCTAAAGCAAAGACAAGCGTACCTAGAAAGTTTGGGGCCCATTGGATCCCATAATAGGAATTGGGTATGATCCTTATTTTGGTGTAATCATGGGGTGTGATCCCTATGGTGGATCCCCCATGACGTTATCTTCTTGCTCTCCAAATTTCATATTATTTGCTTTTACGGATCTTGAGATATCGATCAATCATTGCTGCAAATTCAACTAAACCGATCCCTAAATAGGGAAGCGGCTGATCCCTCTTACTTGCTTCTTTGGGTTTGTGATCCTTATAGTGTGTTTTTTGTGTTATGATATGCTTGTAGTCCAAGTTTCATGTTGATAGAATATGTGGATTTTGAGTTATTGACCGATTACTGCAAGTTCAACTAAACTGATCCCTGAATAGGGATAGGGGTCGATCCCAATAGAGGGATCATACTCGATCTCTTTAAGTTGATCTATTTGTTATGCAATCCCTAGAGTACACTCCCTAGGGTCCTCCTTCTTCTTTCCAAAGTTTCACTTCAATCTGCCTCATCATTGTTGAGTTATAGAGCGATCATCATTGAGTTGTGTCGTGTGCATCCTATTCAATCAAATCCCTTTGTTCCAATCCCTTTTTATAGAGTGAATATTCCGATCGATCCCTCTCCTATGGGGGGTGTTAGTTCCATATTTAGACATTTTTTTGAGTATTTCTCATTTGAATCCATCCAACTATCGTTCATAGTTCCAAATATAATCGATCTCTAATCCTTGTAACCATACGTCCTGGCTTCCTACCTTGATGGTCATGAAGTCTGTTGAGTTAAACCCATAAGTGTGCTACTTTGGCAAAAGGCAGGTTGACATTCCCTCCCCCCCCAAAAACATGCCTTGCGATAGGAAGGTGTGTTTTGAATTGTGATAAATCCAAAATTCGAAGTCCATAATCCATCGATAAACATATTATCCAATCCAAATCCAATCCATTGCCAATCCAAATCCTTGATCTTTTCGGATCATTAGTGAAATCCATGACTATTCCGAGTCAATATCCCATTTCGAATCCTCCGAATCATTTTATCCAAATTTGTATCCATCCGAAGCCAAATTCATTATTGTTCGAGGCTGATATCCAAATCCGTTCTGGGTCCTTGCCGAGCACAATCCATGCTCATATCTGAGTAAGCCGATCTTGTCACTCTCTAGCAAATCGGCATTACTTTTGGTACTCCAGTTCAGTGTCCTTAGACATTAAGTAATGTCTTGGCCCAAACCCTAGGCTGATAGTGGTCTCTCTAGACCCGTGCCGAGAAAAATCCATACTCGACGACCTGAGTAGGTCGATCTTGTTGCTCTTCGGCATAGCGCCCTACTCCTTACCAGACATAATCCATACTTGACATCCTGCTGGGTTTTATTCTCTGGCCTCAACTCTTCGATCGAGGAACCAATCCATGTACGAGTTCATTCTATTGCTTTCCAAAAAAGGGACTCGCGCTTTGCGGTTACAACCCTGTCACTCCGATCGAGAAATAATCACATCCTATTTTATTTTTTGCAGTAATATAGATCATAAATTACCTAATAAATAAGAGTTTGTACAAATAGAAATCCAAAAAACAAAAAAAGCCAAAAGGTGCCTTTTCGGGCACGGAGATTCATCATCATCTCAGAGCATGCCTATGGAACGTCCTTGATCCCATACACATGCAAGTAATTACTTAGCCGCCTTATTATAAAGTCTATTGCTATTATTATTATGGCCGGAGTCTAAGTGTTAAACTCGACCCTTACTATCGCGATCAGTTGATGATGTTTTGTGACCCCGATCCAAGGCTATTTCTATTTCCATTTGATGCGGACGATGGCTGCTCCTATTCCACTACCGTTGTTCAGTTCCTTACGGACCACGGCAGTTTTTTGTTCTTGATGTGCTCCTCAATCATATCCTTTAAATACCCACATTCATCTATGGTATGCCATTCAATTCGTGGAACATGTAGTACTTTCCAAACATACGCTCTCGCTCCGTGGGATCCCTCCTTACTGGTTTCCAATAGGGGAGTTGCCTCTTAGTGTCCAGATAAATCCATTCTAGGCTTTCCATCAAATCTAAGTAGGAGAAGAACTTCGGCTCCCTCTCTTTCCATCGCCTTTTCGTTCCATCATATCCATTATCCAGTTTCTATTTGCCTTTATTATTCTTATGTGCATCTCCTAATGATCCTCCGCTTTGCATGGCGTTCACCTCTAGTTTGTCGGCTCGTGCATCTTCTTGACGTCGGAACCTTTCCACTTCATGATAAAATTCCCCAAGATCCATGGGTGGATCCTACGCCAATGAATCCTTGAAATATGTGCCATCGGCAATTCCTGATACAACTGCCGCCAAAATCATGGATGGATCTGGTCAATCCACCTATGCCGCCATGGCATTAGTTCGTGGTAGAAAACTCCTTAGACACTTTCCAGTCTTTTGTTTCAGTGTTGCCAGACTCATCGTATTTTTGGGTCTCGAAATGTGAACCCTAAATTGGCACATAAATTTTTCAACCAATTTCATCCATGTGCCAATAGAACCACTATCCAACTGCTTGAACCACTGTGCAGCTATATTCATTAGATACAGGGGAAAGCATCATGCCACGACTTCCTCTGATGCCCCCAGTACTTCCATGTATCGTATATATCTCATCATATGCATAGTTGGGTCCGACTTTCCATCATATACTTCTAATGTCGGTAGTCTAAACTCTGATGGATTCTTAGCGTTCCCTATATTAGGAGTGAATGGGCTTCTAACTACATCCTCCACATCCATATTCACCAATCCTTCTAGCATAGCTTGCCAGATCACCTCTGCAAACCTGTCACTGTCATCCAACGGCAGTCTCCTATCATCATTTCAAAACTGCCCTTCGAGTCCATGAGGGCATTTCAGAATTTACTCCTCCGGATGAGCATCCAAATTTCGATTTACACCAAGCTCCATGGGATTGATCGCATGTCTTTCAACATCGCGATAAACTAGATTTGGGGGTATGCCGCCAAGCCTTTGGGGATCAGGGCCAATCTCTTTGGAGAGATTGGAGTTGATCCCTCTAATATGGCCGATAACTACCCTCGACTACTCTGTTCCATTCCTCTGTCCAATAGCTCCGTGTCCATGTTCCCGGTTCTAATGTCTAACGAATCTTGCTGCTTCAACTCCTTAGTCTAAGTTGTTATTAGCTCCTGCTATTCTATTACGTTGGTTCTGCGCCCTAGCTTGTCCAATCTTTCGGAGTAGATTTTGCACTATCTCCTCCTATTTCTTCAACATCCTTTCCTATATAGCCATCATTTCCATTTCATCCCCGATGATGTAGATAGATGCTTGATTAGTTCCAGCTCGATAGGAAGCCTCTTGACTACCTCTATGATGGTTTCTTTCTGGTAGCGCTCACCTTGTTGATTGACTAACCATTGCTCCAAATCTAAGCTCTAGATCTTTTCCAAACTTAGAATCCAAATTCCAAACCCGTAGAGGCTAGCTTTCTAAGTGAAAGTACCAAATGTTGGCATCAAGAATGGTCACAAACATCCAATTGTATGTGAAAGCACCAATATCTAATCACATATCTCTAATAACACAGTGTAGATAATATAAATTGAAGAATAATAAAATTAAAGTAGAAAGCAAGTAAAGAGAGGCATAAATTTATAGTGGTTCGGCTAACTCCGGCCCGTGTCCACTCCAAAGATTTTCCTTTTATTAGTTTATACTGCTAATTATAGTTACAAATCCATGAAAACCAAGAATAAAACTAGAAGAGTATAGCCTAGATAGAAGATGAAGTCAAGCAAAAAGAAGATCTCTTTGCTGATGCCATGTCGATGTATTTATAGGAGAAGACGTGAAAATATCTAGCTCAAACCTGGATCTGGAACCCTAAAGCCAAGGCGGGCCTACCCAGAACGTTTGGGGCCTACTAGAGCCTATAATAGGGATCAGGGCTGATCCTTATTTCAGTGAAATCATAGGGTGCGATCCCTATGGTGTCCCCCATGATGTTATCTTCTTGCTCTCCAAATTTCATTTCAATTTCACTTACGGATCTTGAGATATCGACGGGTCAATACTGCAAATTCAACTAAACCGATTCCTGAATAAGTATAGGGGTCGATCCTTCTTACTTTCTCCTTTGGGATTGCGATTTCTATGGTATGTTCCTTGTTTTGTAATATGCTTAAACTCCAAGTTTCATGTTGATTTCATTTGTAGATATTGAGTTATTGACCGATCATTGCTGCAAGTTCAACTAAACTGATCCCTGAATAGGGATAGAGGCCAATCCCTATAGAGGGATCATACCTGATTCCTCCATGTTACCCTATTTTTCATGCGATCCCTAGGGTAGACTTTGTAGGATCCTTTTTCTTGTTTTCAAAGTTCACTTCGATCCGCCTTGTAGTTGTTGAGTTATAGAGCGATCATTGTTGAGTTATGGATCACTATTGTGTTGTATGCATCTTGTTCAATCCAATCCCTTTATTCCGATCCGATCCTTCTCCTAGGAGGAGTGATAGTTCCATACTTGGCAATTTTTTGAGTGATGTTCATCCGAATCCATCCAACTATCGTCCATAGTTCCAAATATAATCAATCTCTAGTCCTGATAACCATATCTCCAGGCTTTTTGCCTTAATGATCGTGAAGTTTGTTGGGTTAAATCCACCTGTGTGCTGCCTCGGCAAAAGGCGGGTTAATGGCTCTCTCAACATATTTACATCTACCAAATTGCCTAACTCAGATTGGTCTACTTGGTCTTTATTGTTGAGCCTAAGTTCTGATACCAACTGTGATGACCCGCCCTTCGTAATACGCTCAATCAACGTATAATGACAATGTTTGACTCCTGAATACCATAAAAGACAGTCCTTCGGGGAAAAATAAAAAAAAGCAGCAAATAAAGATGCATTGATAGAATCTCACAACGGAGTGATAACACATAACATATTGAATATATATGAACATAACAGGATAAATAATATACAAGAGACTATACAGATGGAAGTGACTGATAAATTAATATCATTACATAAAATTAGAATACAATATCTGATACAACAAGTCTCATATATAAATAACATATATATCATGTACTACTATAATATCAAGCATATATCCAGTGTATTGACTTTTCCACTAAAGTGCTCCAACTACCTAAAAGTGTATCCCCAAAAGCACCTGGCTTTCAAACTACTTAATCGAGTAACTGAGAGTTTCCATAAAATATCTTTATCTTTATTACTAATAAAGAGAATTCATTAAATAGATTTACCCGGTGTCTTTTTGAAATTCCAAATATACCCTTTTACATCTCATAGAGAAATAGTATTCAAATATGGGGATATAGCCTATTATTTTCTATGTACAACTGTTATTCGCCATGGAGAACTATAGTGTGCGTTCCCAAGATGAAGTATCCGAGTGTACCATATTGACCATAATTTTAGTGGAAGTTCTCAATCGAAGTTTAGCCTGATTTGGAGTTAGTATGTAGAAGTTATTACAGTTTGAACAAAAAATAGTGGCATCTGCACTAGGCGAATTTCAAATATGGGGATGTGATAGCCTGTTATTTTCTAAGTACAACTATCAGTCCCCGTGGGAACTACGATGTGCGTTCATAAGATGAAGTATCCGGGTGTTCCATATTTTTTGTAATTTAGGTGGGAGTTAATTGGTCAAAGTCTTGCCGGATTCTAAATTAGTATGAAGAATTTATTGCAGTCTGAACAAAAAAATAGTGGCTTTTGCACTAGCGGAGTTCAGATATGGGTATGTGGTAGCATGTTATTTTCTAAGTAAACTGTCAGTCCCCATGGAAAACTACAATGTGCATTCACACGATGAAGTATCCGAGTGTACCGTATTGTCCATAATTTAGGTAGGAGTTCATCGGTTGAACTATCGTCCGATTTCGAGTTAGTATGAAGAAGTTATTGCAGTCTAAACAACAATAAAAATAGTGCCTTTGGCACTAGGCGGAGTTCAAATATGGGGATGTGGTAGCCTGTTTTTTTCTAAGTATAATTGTCAGTATCCATGGAGAACTACAGTGTGCGTTCAAAAGATGAAGTATCCGAGTGTTCCATATTGTCCGTAATTTAGGTGGGAGTTAATCGGCCGAAGTCTCGTCGGATTCTGAATTAGTATGAAGAAGTTATTGCCATCTCAACAAGAAAAATAACGGCTTCTCCACTAGACGGAGTTCAAATATGGGGCGGGGTAGCCTATTATTTTCTAGGGACAACTATCAGTCCCCATTGAGAACTATAGTGTGCATTCATAAGATGAAGTATCCGAGTGTACCATATTGTCCGTAATTTAGGTGAGAGTTTATCGGTCGATGTTTTGCCTGATTACGAGTTAGTATGAAGAAGTTATTGCAATTTGAAGAAAAAAATAATGCCTTCTGCACTAGGCGAAGTTCAAATATTGTGTTGTGGTAGCCTATTATTTTCTAAGTACAACAATTAATCACCATGGAGAACTAAAGTGACCGTTCAAATATTCTACACTAGGCAGATTTCAAATATTACCTACTCTAGAGTGGCATCCCAGTCTCTCTCTCCCTACTCCGGGACCACGTCTATAGGTCATGCGCCTCAACGGTACAATAAATTCCTTTCATCAATCGGTAACCCCAATTCAGACATACCAAAACTATATATATATTGGCATATATGACTCACATAAATGTTGTTACTTTTCTATTGATTAGAAAAGCACAAATTTTAATAAATTCTGCAAGCGCACAGGCGTGTAGTATGCAGGTCGAACACAGGGAATTGTGTTTTAAAATATTTGAAATCCCTATTTAAATCTTAGGCGTGTTAAACAAATTCGATGATGGATCTTGAACAGAAAATAAAAATAATAATATACTCTGAATCGATTCCGAAACTAATCGAAATTGCAACCAAAATATAAAATTGTAAAATTCAGAATAGAAATTGAAATTGCGGAAAAGAAAATAAGAGACCAAGCAATTGAAATATTTATTAACTAACTGAAAAGAGTGCAATAACTAAGAACAATAATAAATAAATTGTTAAATCTAATCAACATTCCTACGTATTCTGTTCGAAAATAAAAACACTGCTGAATTTAAAATTAAACTTGAATAAGAGTGATGGGGTCAGAGATGATCCTCTAGTTGCTGTCTCGTTCTCTATTTATAGACTTTCGTTCCCAAAATAAGTCTTCTTGCCGAAAATATATGTGGCCACGTTGCTTTGACTTGGTTTGCCTTTGGATATATTACTTGAGTTGCACGTCATCATTGTTTGAGTTGGTAAAAGAATTAGTCTAGTGGCATTCACATGACTATGCTATGCTTTGGAATTAGAGAATTGTGAGGTTATGAGTGGTCCAACATTGCTTGATTTAAACGTGACCATGCTTTTCATACAAAATAATGTGACCATGAAGAAAACGTGAGCTGCTCCTTTGCTTGAATTATTCATATGACTTTGCTTTGGATAATATGCAAAACTTGAATTGGAGAATGCATAATCTTTGAAACCAATGTAAGCATGACTATGTTTGATGTGTTCAGTGTTCAAAATGTTGCACTCCTTGCTGCGTGTCTTTTGAACCCATGAATGCCACAACTGATTAATTTCAACGTTGCATTTCCAAATCTATAATTTGCAAAACCGCAACAAAATACCCGTATAATATCGTTTTATTAAAATAAAAATATATGAGACAAATGGTTTAAAATGCAGAAAAATACGTTCATCAAATACCCCCATACTAGGTCTTTATTCGTCCTCAAATAAGAAAGAAAATAAAAACTAACTTAATCCTTTTTCGTAGGAAACACGATTGCATTGAGCGTATGCAACAAGCCGTTAAACCTCTAGGTGTCCCTAGTAGGACGAGTGGTGAGGGTTTTCAGCAGATACTACCCACAAAATCCAAATGCAGTATGTGATGATTCTAATGTACTACATGAATGCAAAATTTTAAATAAATGGAGACTCGATTTACTTTAGGATAGTTGCAACAAAATAATGTATATCAGTTTTAGTCAACTTCTAGAAATTTTTGGTTCCTCACTAATCACAAATTTTAATATAACTCAAGTTTTCATACATTAGATTCTAGTTTAGCCAGTTGTTTCGGTCGATAACATAGTGCAGCCATGAAATAAATTCTTCACTGTTAATCACAGTTTTTTTCAAAATGGTATTTTTCGTTTCCATTTGTATAACAAGTCAAATCAACAAAGTCAAGAAGTGTTTGGATTTCAAAGCTTAGTCTCTCTTTACTATTTTTTTTACACCTAACCTTTGGACCAAGGTATACCACCCATGCATTGCCTCCCGGGCTTACGTGAGAGTTGGGACAGAGCTTGGCGGATTGTGCAAACCGACGCTGACTATGTCAGAAAAGGTCGGTAATCCTTAGGTAATTATTTATTTAAATTCTTTATACACCTAACTCAGAATGCTGAGGCCAGATATACCATCCATGCACAGCCTTGCGGGCTTACGTGAGAATAGTACAGAGCGTGGCGAGTGCACACACTTTCATAAGTGTGCACACCTATTGACTCTAGGTATTTCTTATTAATATTATTGTTATATATATATATATATTGAAATTAACTAAAGAGAGTTATGCAAATCAACTTAGCACCACTTAACTTCAATGATTTGAATTGTCAACGCATGTACTTTAAATCTGCCATTTTTTTAAAACAAAGACTATAGTTTAGAAAGGATTTCATAACCATCACCTATGAATCCCCATATATACTAACCTCACTATTATCGCTTGTAATTCAACTTTTCATTATATTTTACATTTGAAATTAGTGATTCACAAAAAATTTCATCAATTTACTTCAACTGCTTACTTACTTTGTCTTGACTAATTAAAAATAAATCGAAGTCCTCAAAATAATAGGAAATGATAAAAAAAATTGAAAGGAAATTTGAAAACAAATAATGAGATGATTTTTTTTTAAGAAAAAATGATGCCACACTGTGAAATATGAACAAACAGAATGAGATATGCGTCCAATTAGACAGTGTCCCAACTGTCAAATGGAATGCAAAACAGAAAAATAAAATAAAAAATATACAACCTGATATGTACAAGATAGTGAGCGGCTTATGCCGAGTAGCTGGGTTCATGGAGATCCACGAACTCGTCGTCCTCGTGTTGTTCAAACTCTAGAAATGGCTTCAAGCGTTGTCCATTAACCTTTGAAATGGAACTGTCCCTAGGATTTTCAATTTCAACTACACCAAAAGGGTATACTGTTTTCACAATATATGGACCTGTCCATCGAGATCTCAATTTGCACGAAAATAAATAAAGTCTGGAATTATATAAGAGAACTTTCTGACCTACTTCGAATGTCTTACGAAGTATGGATTTATCATGATAGAATTTAGTTTTCTCTTTATAAATCTTTGCATTTTCGTACGCTTCATTTCTTAGTTCTTCTAATTCTGACAATTGTAATTTACGATGCGATCCGGCTTTTTCTATGTCAAAATTAAGGTATTTGATTGCCCAAAGTGCACGGTGCTCGAGCTCAATGGGTAAATGGCATGCTTTTCCAAAGACTAATCAGTATGGTGACATTCCTAGATTGGTTTTATAAGCTGTGCGAAATGCCCGAAGGGCGTCTATCAGTTTAGATGACCAATCTTTTCTGTTGGAGTTAACCGTCTTTTCAAGAATTTGTTTAATTTGTCTATTGGAAATCTCGACTTGACCGTTAGTCTGTGGATGATATGGAGCAGATAGTTTATGAGTGATAGAGTATTTCTTAAGAAGAGATTCAAAAGCACGATTACAAAAATGAGAACCGTTATCACTTATAATGGCTCGAGGTGTGCCAAAACGGGAAAATATGTTTTATTTTAAAAATTTGACAACAACTTTATTGTCATTCGTTCTGGTGGGAATGGCCTCAACTCATTTAGACACATAATCCACTGCAAGTAGGATGTAGAGATTTTTAAAAGAATTAGGAAAAGGACCCATGAAATTGATGCCTCAAACATCAAAAATTACGATGATAAGGATTGGGTTTAGGGGCATCATGTTACGTTTGGAAATACGACCTCTTTGTTGACATCTAGCGCATTTGGAGCAAAATTCATGGGCATCATGAAAAAGAGAAGGCCAATAAAAACTGCACTGTAACACCTTGGTGGCAGTTTTCTTTGCTCCAATATGTCCTCCACATGCTTGATTATGTGAAAAAGAGAGGATGCTATGGAATTCATGTTCGGGGACACATCTACGTATGATTTGATCGGTGTAGTATTTGAAGAGATAAGGATCGTCCCAGTAAAAGTTTCGAACATTGGAGAGAAATTTTTGTTTATCTTGTTTTGACCAATGGGAAGGTGTTTCATTTGTGACAAGGTAATTTACGATGTCTGCGTACCATGATGCACTGGATAGGGAAAGAATTTGTTCATCGGGAAAATGATAATTGATTTGAGAATTATCGTAGTTTTCATGAACAATACGAGAAAGATGATCAGCTACGACATTTTCAGAACCCTTTTTATCCTGTATTTCTAGGTCAAACTCTTGAAGAAGGAGAATCCAACGGATTAAGCGGGGTTTGACATCCTTTTTCATGAGTAAATACCGCAAAGTGGCATGATCGGTGTAAACTATGACCTTAGAACCTACGAGATATGATCTAAACTTATCGAGGGCAAAGATAATCGCTAAAAACTCTTTTTCAGTGGTTGATTAACTTAATTGTGCTTTGTTAAGAGTTTTACTAGCATAATAGATGACTCGAGAAAGTCTGTCGATTCGTTGACCTAAGATGGCTCCAATGGCATAATCAGAAGCGTCACACATTAATTCGAAGGGCAAAGTCCAATTTGGAGGTTGGATGATAGGTGCAGTGGTCAAGATCGATTTGAGGGTTTCAAAAGATGTTTTACATTCATTGGAAAATTCAAATTCAACATCTTTAGCAAGAAGATTCGAAAGAGGTTTTGAAATTTTTGAGAAATCTTTAATGAACCTCCTATAGAATCTAGCATGGCTGAGAAATGAGCGAATGTCCTTTACGGACCTTGGAGGAGGAAGGTCAACAATAAGATCAACTTTAGATTTGTCAACTTCTAGGTCATTTTTAGAGACAACATGACCTAAGACTATTCCTCGCTTAACCATAAAATGACATTTTTCCCAATTAAGAACAAGAGATTTCTCCTTACATCGCTTTAAGACACGTTCTAAACAACAGAGGCATTGATCAAAACATGACCTATAGATTGAAAAATCGTCCATGAATATTTCTAAGAAATCCTCCACCATATCAGAAAATATACTCATCATACATCTCTGATAGGTAGCGGGAGCATTACAAAGACTGAAGGGCATGCGACGATAAGCGAAAGTTCCGAAGGGACATGTGAACGTCGTTTTGTGTTGGTCCTCTAACGCAATGGGGATTTGATTATAGCCGGAGTAACCATCAAGAAAACAATAATATTCATGACCGACTAAGCGTTCGAGCATTTGATCAATGAAAGGAAGGGGAAAATGATCTTTTCTTGTTGCTGCATTGAGTTTTCGATAGTCGATGCAAACACGCCATTTTGTTTTGACCTTTGTCGGAACAAGTTCGTTATTCTCATTTGTGGTCACAGTGATTCCAGACTTCTTTGGTACAACTTGTACCGGACTTACCCAAGTACTGTCGGAGATAGGGTAGATAATGTTATTGTCTAAACATTTGATAATTTCTTCCTTTACCACTTCTCTCATATTAGGGTTTAATCGCCTTTGAGCTTCGCGGGTGGGTTTATCGTCGTCGACTAAATGTATTCGATGATTGATGGACTAATTCCCTTGATGTCAGTGATTACCCATCCTAATGCCTCTTTATTTTCCCTTAAAATTTTCAAAATTGTTCTTCTTGGTCCTTAATGAGATCGGAAGCCAAGATTACGGGGAAATTTTTCGAAGAATCTAAGTATGCGTACTTAAGATCGTTTGGAAGTGGATTGAGGTCTAATTTAGGGCGTACTTCTATTGAGGCTTCGGCAGACATCAACTGATTGAATTCTAGTGAATTATGAGAAGAACAGAGCATATCATTTAATTTATAAATGTATTCATCTTCATTTAAATTGGAATTAAAATGATCTAGGCACATGTTAAGAGACTTCGTAATATCACTAAAATCATTTTCTACAATTGTTTGGATCATGTCAATTTCTTCTATTTCAAGATCCCTTGGTTGTCTGTTAAGATTGAATATATTTAGTTCAATGGTTAGGTGCCCAAAGGAAAGTCGGAGTTGACCATTTCTATAATTTATGATAACATTTGTTGCTAAAAATGGACGACCTAATATCAAGGGAATCTGACCGTTATGATTTGAGACAGGTGCGGTCTCTAGGACTATGAAATCGACTGGGAAATAGAATTGCTCGATTTGTATCAAAACATCTTCAACTGTGCCCAATGGTTTTTTGACAGATCGATCAGCTAGTTGAATCGTGATGTTTGTAGGTTTTAATTCCCCTAGTCCAAGTTGACAGTACACAGTATAAGGCAAAAGATTCACACTCGCTCCAAGATTGAGTAAGGCATGACTAATGTGAGTGTTACCTATTTTACAACCGATTGTAGGACAACCGGGGTCCTTATACTTGATTGGGGAGGGATTTGAAAGAACAGAGCTAGTGTTTGCAGTTAGAAATGCAGTCTTAGGGACGTTAGTGGCACGTTTTTGAGTGCATAGCTCTTTCAGACATTTGGCATATTGAGGAATTTGCTCAATGGTATCAAGAAGCGGAATATTAATTCGAACTTGTTTAAAGATTTCAAGAATTTGGTCAAAATTAGCGGGCTTCTTCTTTTTGTTGAGTCTGTGGGGAAATGGAGCAATGGGTTTATAGACTCGTTCGGAAGTTTTTTCATTCGAAGAAGAAGGTGTTATATTAGAGGGTGAAGATAAAGGCTCTAAAATGTTGGGGTTGCCAACATCAGAAAGCGAAGAGTGGTCGGGATTGCCGACCTTGGATGAATAATTAGAGTTGTTTGGATTGACAACAGTGGGTGTTGACTAAGTTTCAGAATTTTGAACAAGGGAAGACTTAAGAAGGATGTCGGGGTTGCCGACATGGTTGTCCACCTTCTTTCCAGACCTTAATGTGGTGACAGCATTAACCGTATTTACATCTTCGTCCTCACAAAGGTTTACTCCTCGAGAGTTATACTTTGGATTCACTTCGGTTTGACTAGGAAATTTACCATTCTCGTTGATTTTCATGATATCCTTCATCATTATCAACATTTGTACATTTTGTTTGGTGATTTGCTCAATTCTTGCATCTTGGTTAGTGAGTTGTTCATTTTGTTTAGAGAGTTGTTTTTCCAATCGAGCAATTTCTTGTGAAGGCTGAGAAGGTTGGGTTGATGGATTGAAATTAAATGCCTGTATGGTTGATTCGAAGGTTTTGTTTGAGGGGCGGGTTGAGAATTTTGAGCATTAGAGGTTGGGGCTCGATAATTCGGATTTGGTATCATTGGATACATATGTGATGGATTAGCCACATTGTTAGGATTTGACCATGAAAAATGGGGGTGGTGCTTCCAGTTAGGATTGTATGTGGATGAATAAGGACTGTTTTGAGCTATGGCATTGATTTGGTCTTATGTGTAGTAATGAGGTAGTCCTTCTCCTTCTTGAGGAATTTGGGCATCTATAGGAAGATGTGATGGGTCAATGACATGTACTCCTCTGTTTGGAGTGCGAATTGGAACACGAATTGTTCCCATTGCATATCCTTTTTCGAATAATCTTCTAAAAATTCCCAAGCTTCCTCGTCTGTTTTTGCCATGTATTCTCCTCCGCACATTGATTCGAGTTAGGATCTTGTTTGATAGTTAAGCCCTTCATAAACAATTTGGCACAAAACGTGTTTTGGGATTGCATGATGTGGGCAACTATATAACAATTGATTGAACCTTTCAAAATATTTTGAAAAAGTTTCTCCTTCATTCTGAGTGAATTGGTTGATTTCAGTTTGAATTTTAAGGGCTTTGTGGAAGGGAAAAAACTTTTTCAAAAATACAGTAACGAAATTGTCCCAACTTTTAATTGAATTTTTAGGAAGAGAATTAAGCCATCTTTTCGTGCTTTCTAGAAGCGCGAATGGAATAAGTCTTAACTTGATGGATTCATTAGAAAGTTGTTGCATTTTGGTTGTAGAAGCGTATAATTCAAAATCACTAAGAAATTCATATGCATTTCCAGATCCAGTGAATTTTGGTACCCATTGGATAAAAGAATGTTTTAGCTCAAAATTATTTCCTTCGGCCGGTGGAAATGAAATAACCGAAGGTTGAACAGTCCGTGTTGGATAGCATCAGTCTCTAAGGGATAATGGTCGGTTCTCATGAAATTCATTGTTTCCAACATGTGATTTAGATGACGATTTTGGTGAATTGTGGTGTGAACTGTGATGTGAACCGTGATTGCTCATATTTGTTTGATTTGAAATTTCCGTTGATTTGTTTAATGAAATATTTTGGCTTTCTAAACGGTTAAAATTATTTCTTACCCAAACGCGCATAAACAAATCAAGGTGTAATAGACAAAAGTAATTTTAAACCCTTTTTAGTTGGGCACCTGTAGAGTAGAAAATTACTTATAGAGGGGTATGACAGTCCGTCCAGTGCAACCGAGCAGTGCTAGTGATTCAAACTCCACTGCTTGTAATTTCTTGATCCCTAGATCCATGTTGTTGAATGGTTGAAATTTACTTAGTTGAGCTCTCTGTGTTGAAATTAACGTTTGCTATCTGAGTTGAAGTTTTCTTCATGCAGCTGTTATGTGAATCAAGTGAATCACAAATTAAAAATGAAAAGGAAACATAAATTAACACAAATTAACAAGTAATGAACGTGGCAACTGACAAGGAGAACAAGCTAACAAATACAACCCAAAACGTGAAAACCCAAAATGAGAAAGAACAACTAACGTGAATGCTAAATGAATGCAGAAAACAGTTGAAAATGAGCTGCTAACGTTTCAAAGTTACGTATGCAGGAAATGAACGTGGCAGCTGCCTTTCAAAGTTACGTATGCAAAAAATAAACATATAAACATGGCTGCTCGGTTTTGTACCTTTCAAAGTTACATATGCAGAAAATGAGCTGCTAAAGAATGTGTTTGAATGCAAAATGAAACTGCTATGTTACGTGAATAAATGAATGTATGCAAGCTCTTGTGTAGGAGATAGTTACGTGAATATGAGGTATGCAAATATGGACACAAACTTAATTAATGCAAGTAACCAACACGAAAACTAAAGTAATGTATAAAACATGCACATTCAGATGGTTACGTGAAAACAATGCAGCGAACGAAAAAAATATTTTTTTTTTAATTCGTGCAAACTAACGTGAAAATGTGAAAGTGGAAGTGCAACTGAAAATGTGTACTCGAATGGTTACTGGAAAACGTGTGAGTAAAATGCAACAGTGTGTAATGTTGAGGCTAAACGGAAGTTGTAATAATAGAAACGTATGAAAATATACTAACGTATGCAACTTAACGTATGAAACTAGTTAAAGACGGAAACCAATAAGCTAAAATGAATGATTAAGTGAAAAGAAAAAATATAGAATGAATGAAGAACTAAAATGGAGTAACATGAATATATGCGCATGAACATATGCAATGCGAAAAACGTGAAAACATGGATATGCAAATTAATGTGAATAAGGTGAATGCGACCAGAACAGGTGAATGAAAATGCATGCAAAATATAACCTGAAACAAAACTAAACCAATGATAACTTGAATTTATGCAGAACTAATGTAAAAAAATGAAATTAAATTAACACGAATAGACCATAAAACAGAAAAATCGAAAATTTCAAAATAACAACTCCCCGGCAACGGCGCCAAAAACTTGTTGTTACTTTTCTATTGATTAGAAAAGCACAAATTTTAATAAATTCTGCAAGCGCATAGGCATGTAGTATGCAGGTCGAACACAGGGAATTGTGTTTTAAAATATTTGAAATCTCTATTTAAATCTTAGGCGTGTTAAACAAATTCGATGGTGGATCTTGAACAAAAAATAAAAACAATAATATACTCTGAATCGATTCCGAAACTAATCGAAATTGCAACCAAAATATAAAATTGTAAAATTCAGAACAGAAATTGAAATTGATGAAAAGAAAATAACAGACCAAACAGTTGAAATATTTATTAACTAACTGAAAAGAATGCAATAACTAAGAACAAGAATAAATAAATTGCTAAATCTAATCAACAATCCTACGTATTCTATTCGAAAATAAAAACACTGCTGAATTTAAAATTAAACTTGAAGAAGAGTGATGGGGTCAGAGATGATCCTCTAGTTGCTGTCTCGTTCTCTATTTATAGACTTTCGTTCCCAAAATAAGTCTTGTTGCCGAAAATATATGTAGCCACGTTGCTTTGACTTGGTTTGCCTTTGGATATATTACTTGAGTTGCACGTAATCATTGTTTGAATTGGTAAAAGAATTAGTCTGGTGGCATTCACATGACTATGTATGCTTTGGAATTAGAGAATTATGAGGTTATGAGTGGTCCAACATTGCTTGATTTAAACGTGACCATGCTTTTCATACAAAATAATATGACCATGAAGAAAACGTGAGCTGCTCCTTTGCTTGAATTATTCACGTGACTTTGCTTTGGATAATATGCAAAATTTGAATTGGAGAATGCATAATCTTTGAAACCAATGTAAGCATGACCATGTTTGATGTGTTCAGTGTTCAAAATGTTGCATTCCTTGCTGCGTGTCTTTTGAACCCATGAATGCCATAACCGATTAATTTCAACGTTGCATTCCCAAATCTATAATCTGCATAACCACAACAAAATACCCGTATAATATCGTTTTATTAAAATAAAAATATATGAGACAAATGGTTTAAAATGCAGAAAAATACATTCATCAATAAACTATACGTTGGTATACACACACACACACACACAACCAGTCCAACTATGCGAAACTAATAAACACATATCGTGCACATTTACATACATGAAAGAAATACACAACCAAAGTAACACATCCATTATCCCAATATCAATTACAATTCACACATACAATCATAGAAATGATTCAACAAAAATGCATCATCCCAATATCATTTACAATTCACACATACAATCATGGAAATGATTCAACAAAAATGCATCATACTTATGTAACCAACCTAGCAATTTTATATCTTCTTCATATTATTTTATAGAACTCTTACACTTATTGTATAAAATAATGCAATTTCCTATCAATCATACTATAACTTATTTTCACTTAATTCTTCTATTTAACTTGATTTTAGCTATCAGTAAGGCCTAAAATTATTATATGGCTTATGTATATAATTTGTATACATATATCTCAAACTATTTCTTAGGTTCTAAAGTTAATAAATCATATTATTACAATATTCAAGATTTTACGACCTTATTCAAACCCTATTAAATAATACGACACTACTTTGTAATTTCTAACTTCTCCAATCACCTTTATAAAATTCACTAGTACGTTAATTATTTATTTACACTATAATAAACCAATATCAAGTTCAGATAAACTTCAAAACTATTTTAAAACAAGTTTAACTTGCTTAAATCATGATTTTTACCTTATAGCTTATTTGAAAAGTCATACTTCTAATTACAGATTAGTACTAAAATATATATAATAATATTCTATCACTAATATAACTATAAATTAGAGTTCTAATTAATTTATGATATATTATAGATTAAAATCAACTCCATCTAATTCTATTCAACATGAATATAACATAATATTTGTATATACGGGATTTCAACCAATTATTTTGTTTATCAGTAATAAAATATACAATAATATTTATATTACTAATATAACTTCAAATTAGAGTTTAATTAATTTATAACCATATTATAAATTAATATCAACTTTATCTAACTCTACTAAATACGAACAGAATGCACTATATATATATATATATATATATATATATATATATATATATATATATATATATATATGAGATCTTAATCAACTATCATGAATATCTCAAACTAATCCAATCAAATAAGGGAATAATTACTTACATACATACATACATATATATATATATATTAATTTACCTCTATTAGGTAATAATTTTTAATATATATAAATATGGGAATTTATACTAAAATATAAATTCAGAGTTATACTTCCGTTCACTTGAACTATAGTTTTCAAATTGCTTGAATCCCATCCAATCCTCATCATGTAGTAGATAATCTACCTATGAGCGCAACAGCAAAAACCGCGTCTTGGTTGGACCTCATAAGCAAAAGATACGAATTAAATACAAAACAAGGTTAATTAAATTAATAAACTAACCTAATTACCTCATTAATCCTTAATCGATCTTCCCTAATTCCTGCACCATACACCATCGTGCACAAATACCTATTGCTACTCATGGCCTCCGCCCCTCACTGACACAATGGACCACCACAGTATGTCTACCACCGCCATTGCCCTCATCTACACATCCCCATCGCGACGCATCCAACCAATCAAGGCCCGACCCCTTCTCCCTCATCGTGACCTGACCCTGGTCCCTACTGCATCACCAAGTCACGACCATCAAGGCATCATTGCATTCCCTCCAACCTATCCCCTATTGGTGCGGCTTTGAAAGAGAAACAATGCGCAACCATCGTCTTGGCCCAACTCCTCCTCAAGCTCCAACCATCTCAAACCCTAGCCACGACAAGCTAAAATCAAGTATGGTCAAGGATAACCGCACCTGCCATCACCTATACGAATGCGATGCTCACCTACCTTTAAGTCCAATGGATCCAACATCGGCTTCACTCTTCACCCGTAGCTCTCGGTTTAATTGAATGAAGTAGGCTACCTAGGAGTATGGAGCCAGCGAAAGAAAGAAAAGGGAAAAAGAATAAATGTGAGAAGAAATATCTTTTGTAAGAAATATATATAATAACACACACACACACACACACACACACATATATGTGTGTGTGTGTGTGTGTGTTTCATTTAATTTCTTATATAACACGCTACACGTTTTGTGCTCGTACGATCAACAGTACATCAGATTGCCACGAAACTCGTTGGTGCACATCGTCTTGTTTTTATGGTCCTAATGATATAAGTTTTTCACAATCCAAGATAGTGCCCCCAGGATGATAATTTCATGTGTTTAGAGATAGTTCTGCCCATCGAATTATCCAATTCTAGAAATTCTCGAACGGTTCATCTTAAGATAAAGCTCTCATCCCAGAAAAACTAGCCGTCCGTCGAGATCCCACCAAACTCGACTACGCACATAATTTACCAAGTATATATAGCACAATGTAAATCATAAAATTATCACGACTCTAAATATAGCGTTATATCATTTTAATTTGCAACATCGATCCTGACTCAATGAAAGTGGTCTCGAGCCCTAATTCGACCGTATGCGAACATAATCATATTTTTACCTTCAATTAATTATGATCCAGTATTTAAATTAATTATTTTAATATCTTGTCATTAAAAATGCCGGTTGTTATAATACAGTAGCATCTAGGTCATAGTTTATAGATTGACAAAGAGTTCTCAATTCGTACCCTTGAAGTCTAGCAGAACGGCTTCCAAATTGGTCAAGCTGTATGTGAGGTCGATAATGCGATTTCATGGCGTGCCGATGAGCATTGTAAGCTGTTGAGATCCAATATTCACTAGCAAGGTTTGGAAGAGTTTACAAGAGGAATTGGTGACAGAGCTGCATCTAAGTAGAACTTATCACCTACAGACTGATGGGTAGACTGAGAGGTGAATCCTATCTTAGAGGATCTATAGTGGGCTTGCATACTTGACTTTAAGGGATTATAGGGCGATCATTTGTACCTTGTTGAGTTCCCAATGCAACAATAGTTATTAGCCTAGCATTAGTAAGGCGCCATTTGAGGCATTATATTATCGATCATGCAATATGCTCCTTTATGTTGGAAGGAAGCATGAGAAACTCATACTTAGGCGTGATATGATAAGAGAGACTTCAAAGAAGATTGAGATCATTCGACAACAAATGAGAGCTGCTCAAGATAGACATAAGAGAAGATGTGTGTGACGACTGCCCTACACCACCAGTACCAAATATACCTGTAGAGTGTCCTATGGAGTTACCCGACAAATGTAAGGCGATAACCAAGAGGGTAAGGTAACAAAAATGCAAATATAGAACATATAAAATATTTTACAGCGCATAGACAAAATAAAATATAAGGACATAGATGTAAAACAGCCGAGGAAATAATATAATCAAATGGACCATAAAAAGTACATTAGAGTGCATCAGGTTTACATATTATTCAAAAATTGAAATAGAAATTTTTTACATCCCAAATCCTTGAATTCTATAATTATCTCTAAATAATACAAGTATTGGTATAGTTCTACGGTACTACACAATGAAATATAAGTGATAGTAAGCTCCAAAGAATAGATATAAGAAAGAGTAGCCTCATGCTCATACTCCATACAACTCCATGTGCTCTCCAGACCTATTATTCCTTGTCTACTCATTTAAGAGTAGCAGAGATATTAAGAAGCAAACATAAAACCACGGGCTAGACAACAGTCTGATGTGAACATTACATCATCTCAAAATACTATAAAAATCATATATAGTACTAATGTCATATGGTATGAAGAACCATACCTGACCTGTTCCTGCATCCAAAGAGTTAGCACATGACAGTCAGTACATGCTAATATACTATAGTCATCGTATAAATGTACTATAATTGAAGTACAATATCTTATGTCTAGGTGTACGGTCGAAAATATCTACGAGTCATGTGACAGCTTAAAGTGATAAGCAACTAAGGCAAACATAGCATCCATCAAAACAATCCTCTTCATCACTTGTGTGCGTTGGATACATGATGACTTTTATGAAACGATCACAAACTAGGGACTCAATTAAATCCTAACTTCTTCGGTGCTCCAGTCTATGCCGCTTCATAATGTTAGGAACTAGACTCACAATCGTAAATTCCAAGTAATTCAGAGTTGTAAGATCTGGACGTTGTCCTAATCAAAGTGGGCATCTCCACGTACCCCTTATGTATGAGCGCCCCAGAAACCTTTGAGTTATCGATGATCCCTCTACGCGTGTCTCCATAGTGGAACTCAATCACTATCCATCTTGGTTATCTCTATAGTCACAATTTCTACAGACAAACCCTCATCATTATACTCGTCCTTGTGATCATTATCACAACTCCTATCGATGAGTCGTCATCATCAGAACAACTCTCGATCCCATTGTAAGTCATGGTGCCATCGTACCAAAGTTCTAAATTCATCATCATGTCGAAGCGCCAAGTCATCACTTCACTAGTCGACACATGAACCCAAAAGTAACCTTGAGTCATTCGCCTTCATCCAAGAACAAACTCCAAAAATCCAATTTTTCTGCCCAGGTTGCTTTTTGGGAAAACCCAAATTTCTCCTTTTAAAACCGCAAAGCAGCACAATTGAAAACCCGAAGAAACCCAAATATTCCTACCACTTCATTTCTTCTTAGAATTTCATTGGTCTGGCCCCAAAGCAATACCTCCTTGATCTGAAGCTAAACATGAAGCACCTTGAATAATAATTCTTCATTGGTCATTGTGCACAACACCAATGGACATAATTTGTTGTCCGATTCTCTCTAATGCCGACCTGAAGCACCACCCAAGCACAGCATCCCCAGACACGAAACACACCTGAGTAGAACTTCTTGACTGACCCCTAAATAAATGTTGCCAAACACAAATGATGTAGTTTCTCCAAACTCCAATTTTAAGCTAATTTCATCGTTAAGCTCTGTTCCTCAACTCGTGTTTTTCCATATACATCAATATGACTCTTAACACCCTAGGGAATATCCGTCGAAGCTCGATTCCATAGTTCCTAGTTCGCTTCGATGAGCATTTTTAACAATTTAAGCATACACACATACACTACACGCGCATCAGTCAATATTCAAGCATGCAAAGCATACAACAAATCATGACAACCATCACATAATGTATCTATAATGTAGACTAATATCTATAAAAGCAACCATATTCCACATAACATCATTAGAACACCAAAAATCACTTGATTCACGTTTTTACTATAGGCAGGGTATTTAAACAGCATTAGAATATAGATTTTACTTTAAAAATTAATGGATCCAAAATATATTAAAACCTACAGATACATATATAATAGAGTATGAGATGATAAATCACTCACCGAACCACCAAAAATCCAAGTTTTGCATGGAAGTGAATCCAAGAATAAATAGCAAAGATCCAATTTCTCTTCCCTAAAAATATAGATTTGAAGATATCTAACTAATCCCCTTGCTAATCTACACTTTATATATGATTTAGACTTTATTTAAAGGAGAAAGGTGAAGGTTTTAATGAAGAAAGGGTTAATGGACGTTTATATCTATTTGGGAGATCTAAAATATTATTTGGGGAAGGTTATTGCTGCCTCTAATAGTGTAAAACCCAAAAAGGGTCAGTGGATATATTCCCAATTTCTCATTAAGGTACTCCAAAAATTATCGAATTTCAAACATGCATATCTCCTAGCCAAAAAGTCTAAATCATTATCATGACAACATTATGGAAAGGAAAACCTTTGTATATTTTCAAAGTAAGTGACCTTGGGCCTTAATTTGGCTTCTGTCAATAGTTATAGTCGTTACAATTATTTTAGGGGTAAAATCGTCCAATAAAAATTTTCAAGGTAAAAAATGTCGGTACTCAACATCCCTCAAAGTTATAGCGTTATATGACCTAATATGAATTTAGAAATAATATTTTATGACCCTCCTGTATGTAAAATACAGCTCGTTGTACTCTTCCTTCCTTTAGGCATTTCTTTCCCAAAATACCCAATACAACCAAGGCAGAGTCAAACATAGCTATCCTACAGGCCTAATAACCATGAGGAATCGTATCAAACATTAAACATTTCACACAGAAGAAAGAAATATTATCTACGCCTATCCTAGCTGCAAGATACTAAACTGTGCTATATGATATTGAAAGTGAAAGTAAATGTGATAAACATAAAGTCTCACCAAGTAAAGAGCTCCAAATAAGCGATCCTCATGCTCTTCTTGATCTCCCAATTACAAGTGTCTTTGCTCTCACTCCACTAAACCTTCACCAGCTCTATCGTCTTCCTGCTAAGATGCTTCGTATCACGTTTGATGATACATATATGCCTACAAGGCCATGAAGCTTTTGGTTTAATCTCTATATCATCAACCTGGTCTGGTTCAACTATAACACCTGAGTTGTGCACAACTTCAACAAATGAGAGACGTGGAACATGTTGTACATGCCTGGCATCTTATAAGGCAAGTTGACACTATTAGTTAGGTTATTAATCCTCTAAAGTATCGAAAAAGGACCAACAAATCTCAGCGCCAACTTCCCTTTAGTATCGAATCAAACAACATTCTTCAACATAGAGACCTCGACAAATACCATATCATCGACATAGAACTCTATATCTCATCTTCTTTTATCAGCATTGCTCTTCGGTTTATCTTGAGAAGCTTTCATTCTTTACTTAATGATATCGATCTTCTCTGAAGTCTTTCTAACCATAGCTGGCCCAAGTATCAATTTTTCACTTGCTTTCCACCAACTTGAAGGAGCGTTGCATGGCCAATCATATAACGCCTCAAATGGTGCAATACCAATTCTAGGTTGATAACTATCGTTGTATGCAAACTCTACTAAATGCAAATGATCATCTCACGAGCCATCAAAGTCGAGAATGCAACCTCGTAAGAGATCCTCCATGATACGATTCACCGTCTAGGTCTTCCCATCAGTTTGTGGGTGATAAGTTCTACTAAGATGCAGTTTTATTCTCGACGCCTCTTGCAAGCTCTTCCAAAACCTAGTAGTAAACAAAGGTTCTTAGTCCTTGTAACTTCCGCACACCATGGCATTTCACAACCCACTTTACATACAAATCAATCAATTTAGATGTCATTCTGCAAGACTTTACGGATATAAATGCTGCACTCTTCGTTAATCTATCCACTATGAACAAGATATCATCGCAACCTCCTGTTGTTCTCAGCAATCCATCGACGAAGTTCGTCAAAACTTGTTCCCATTTTCACTTGGGAATCTCTAGTGGTTGCAGCAAACCACTCGACTTCTTCGGCTCTGCCTTGACCAACTAATATTTCATGCACTTCCAGAAGAATTCCCCAATGTCATTCTCTATCCATTTGCAATAAAATGTCATGTTTGCAATAAAATGTTTGCCTGATATCACATGACATTTTATTGCCGCTAGGATGTATAGTCAATCTCGAATGATGTCACTCTCATAACACCTTATCCCTCAACCCATCGACATCAGGCACAAGCAATCTTTCATCCTTATGGAACCAACCATCACGGTCGAGCCCGTACCGCTTCATCACTTCAGAATCTATTTCTTCCTCTATCTTCGTCACGATATCCATTGGTCTAGCATCTCGTCTCTGACTAGTACAAATCTTATCAATCAAAGTAGGTATGATTTTCAAGCTAGCCAACACTTTCGGCACTCGCTCACATCGAGGTCTGAAATCATAGCTAGTGATAAACTTCAACTGCTTCTACTCTAAGAACATCACCCCCAAGCTGGCATGTCTTCTACTTAAAACATCAACGATTTCATTTCCTTTTCGATGCGTATGGGAAATGTCAAAGTCATAGAAGGCCAGGAACTTTAACCACCACTGTGTCGAAGGTTAAGATCCTTCTGTAAGAAGAGGTACTTCAACGATTTATGGTCCGTATACAACTCAAATCTCTATCCAAATAAATAATGCCCCTATATCTTCAATGCAAATACTATCACCGCCAACTCCAAATCATGAGTCGGATAATCCTTCCTATGCGGTCTTAGCTATCGACTAGGTTAAGCGACAACCTTTCCCTTCACATTTATACCACACTTAGTCTGGTACCACAGATGTCTATGTTTACTATCAACTCCTCATTCTCGCTCGAAATAACTAACACCGGTGCATTCATTAACTTGTCCTTCACAGATATTAAAGCATGTTTGCACCTCACATTCCAAACAAAAGTTTGATTCTTCTTCACCAAGTTTGTTAACAATGCTGCTACCTTAGAGAAGTTCTTGATAAAACGTCTATAGCATCCCGCCCATTGGAGGAAACTTCTCATGTATGTAAAGTCTTGGGTTGATCCTAATCCTGTATACTACCACTTCATAGGATCTACAATAATGCCCTACTCAGAAATGACATGACCTAAATATTGCACTTCCCTTCTCCAAAAATGACATTTTGAAAACTTCATCTTCAATCGATGCTGCCTCAACACCTCGAGCATAATCCTCAAGCACTTTATGTGTTCTTCCTCTATCCTTGATTAAACAAGGATATCATCCACGAACACAAGTAAAAACTTATCAACAAAGTATGACAGTCGTTGGTTAGCCCGAACGACACTCATAAATCCAAATAGTGTATGAAGTGTTGTAATCGACGCACTCACCTTCGCTACTCTCAGTTGATGAAACCCTATCATAAGGTTCAACTAAGAAAACCCCTAGCACCATAGGGAAGATCGAACAAGTCATCAATGCGCGAGAGTGGTTTTTCTTCTTTGTCACCTTATTCAACCCGCGATAATCCACACACAATCTCAAAGAGTCGTCTGTCTTAGTGGCGGACACTATAGGTGCTCCCCACTTTGATATACTTTATCGAATGAACCCTTATCGCAATAGTTCATTCACTTGCACCTCTCGTTCTTTCTGCTCTCACGACTGGCCTCAATGGCATAATAATCGATCTAGTATCCTTCACCAAATCTATATAGAACTCTATCTCCATATTTGGTGGTAATCTAGTAATCTCCTCAAATATGTCTGCACACTACCTAGCTATAGTCATAGATGGCTACTCATCATAAGGGATCTCGAGCAAATAAAGAAAGCTAACCATTACCTCATTGTTAGGTAGGCAGCCTATCTTCAATCTACACCTATCTTCCATCCTTATCGTCGCCAATGACCATTCACAATCCACCACTACTCCGTACTTCTATCCCTGTCCATCCTTAGTAAATATTGAACCTAAGAAACCAAAAACAAAGCAATCACAAACAAACATCCATGGACCAATAAGGCTAAGTCTCGACAAACCAACCAAAGGCTAATCAATCGTCCAACAGGATCGGTAACAATCAAAGGTCGGTCGAATATCCAAGGTTTCAATCCAAATCTATGCACCAAATCACTATGGGATATGAAGCCTTCGTATTAAATAAAACACGTACAAGTGTATCAGAAATAGAAACCATACCCGATATAATAATGCTCTTCCACTTCTCCTTCGTCGATGGAGCACTTGATGAAGCTGGAACAGCATTCAAAGTGTAAGTAGACACAACATGCTTGTTCTAAGGCGGTTTTATACAGTCCTTGTTGATGTGTCCAGGCTTGTTTTAGTTGTAGTACTTCATACCTTCTACCTTATAGTCTTTAATAAAATGGCCCATAATTGTGCAAGTAGGCTTCGATTTGCCTTTCTTCTGGTCACCCTTGTTCTGCAATTGATTCCTCTTATGTTGTTCCACTTCTTCTTGCCTCGCTCACCTGATTGAGGCTTTGGCCCATCTTTGGAATCAACAATCAGCCTAGACTTCGGAGACAGACTCTTATGTTGAATATCCTTCTCCATTAGCTTCTCAAAGGACTCATCAATATGTCCCACCAACTTCTCTTCTAAGTAGTCATGCAAGCCCATAATAAACTTTTCGTTCTTCTTGAGTGGAGTATTGATATAGATAGATCATACATCAACAGCATGTTGAACTCAGCCACGTACTCCAACACAGACATGTCCCTTGTCTCAAATCAGCAAATTTTTAAAAGAGCATTGACTTCTTGGAAACCGATATATATTTCTCCTCAAACCTCATCTTGAACCTGTCCTAAGTAATCTGATCCTTGGGATTGGTAATCTTGATGGCATTCCAACACCGCATAGCTCACTTCTGAAGCTGTCTAGAGGCTAGCTTCCTCTTCAACGTATCACCTAACTACATATTATCAAAGATACGTTCGTGATTGTCTAACCGATCATGCAAATGGTCAATAGCTGATTCTGTTACAAGAAATGTTTTGCCATACTGATTAGAGTAATTTTTGATCAGTTTGGCAAAGTCTGCCCTAGGTGCTTACACCAGAGCACCACCACCAATGGTCATCGTAGGAGCAACTCCTTGGGCATTCTGCAACATGTTCCTCACCATGTTATTGAACATAGCCTATATATCTACGTTCACAACTACCTCATCACTCGCTTCCTGCTCTATGCCAAAAGTAGAAAGCCAAATAGCATTCCTCGTTAGCCAACTCATTCTTATAAGCTGTAATATGAATGGTCGGTCTCTCTAAAATGAATAAGGGGTGTCCATGAACGTAGTGCAACTGATATACAATATACATTACTGTACAGTTATGAAAACCAAAATATAACAAATAAACTCTCTCATATATCGCTTGATCCATTTTAAGGTGATAACTCATGTCTTATCTCTAATGGATCCAAGTATCAAATTAGGTCGTTATGCAACCTAAGCTTTGATACCAAATGTGAAGATCGCCATACACTACTGGTATCCAGTATATCTACAGAGTGCATTGTGAAGGTACCCAGCCGATGTAAGGCCACAGCTAAGGGTATAAAGCAAAAAAAAATTAAACACAGAACCTGTAGAATATCTCACATCACACAAACAAAATATATTAAAATAACAAAATATAACATAATAGCATGGTTGTGAAATAGGTGTAACATCCCGAATCTGGAGGTCAAAAGCTAAGCGCTACAAATACTGCAGTCATCCATGGTATTAAGTTCTGGTGACAAAACACGGTAATGATAATGATATCCATAATATCAGAAGCATGTGAATATGAAAAAAATCACAAATTTCAAAAATAACATTTTGCCGATTACATTTCAAAACAATAATTCATATCCATATTACATAGTCCCTTATTGTTTCCCAGGCAATGATTAAATATATCATTTATAAAATACGCCAAGAGCGACATATGATAATGCCCCCTTGGTTGACCAAAGCAATATAGTCATAACTGACTTAATATATACAGCGAAATCAAAATGAAACTCCTAAATAGCTATCCGTTAGCCATTTTCTCGTCTTCGGAAGATTTATTCGCCAAAAGACTAAAAACCTAAAAACCTCAAAGCTCGGCCTTCTAAAATCAATATTGAGTACCCGAGGGGAAACAAAAACTTTGATCGGACATAAAGCCTGGTGTAAATAATTTTGTTACATCTTGGTTTATTAGTATTAAGTAAGACTATGTCGCTTAATTGAATGGGTTTCCCCTTACTAATATCCTTTTCAAAACATATATTTTGAAATCCTTTCCTACACCAAACTGTTTAGTTAAACTGATTATATCGAAATAGCAATATTTATTATCCTAAATAAATGGACCATCTGTCCATAAAAAAGTAATCTATGAACTATCCACCACACATAATAGTAAGATCCGTTGTGCTACAAATGAACTATCTGTCAATAAACCTAGGCTGATTGTCCATAAACTTGACTAACTGTTCGAAATCTAGGCAAACTACCTAAAAACTAGACTAATTGTCCAAGATCAAAATGGACTAACTATCCAAATCATTTTCTTAAGGTTAACTACCCTTTAAATTTTCCTTGAAAACCTTTTTAAAATGATTTAGTCCTTCAAATCATATATATAACAAGGAAAATATATTTTTACCTTTACTCTAAGACATTTTACTACGATATATACACTTTACTCAAAATAATGTTGATAAATTTTAATAAGGATTAGCTATCATTTCAAAATAAGTTAAAGTCCTTCTTAACTTGAAAATACTTAGGTTATTCTGCCTATTCAAAATATTTGAAACCTTTGTTTAAAAGTTTAAACAACCCATTCGAAACCCTTGAAGGAAACCCCTTCGAAACCAAGTAAAATCCTTTACTTAACCTAGGCGAAAGGCCAAATCTTACCTTTCGAAACCATTGAAACCACTCTTTCAAACCAATAAAATTCTTTCCTTTGAAAGCTTTAAAACATTTAGACATCCCTCTTTAAATCCTTTAAGTATTGCCTTTCGAAACGTAGGAAAAATCCTTTTCCTTCAACCCTTTCGAAACCCTGGGGAACCACCCCTTCGAAAACAATTCATTAAAACCTTTCAGAACAGTCAAAACTCAATCCATTCAAAAGCAATTTTGGTTCAATTTAAAACATACGGAAACCATTCGAAACCATTCAAAAATTTACCCTTTCGAAACCTTTTAAAACAGTTTCGGTCGCAACCATTAAAGTCGAAAGCTTCTGTTTCGAAACCTTTCTAAACTATCGCTTTCGAAACCATTTGGATTTTACTTCACTTTAGAAAAAGGGTCCTTTAAAACATTTAAATTGAAAACACCTGTTTCGAAAACCGTTCCTAAGTAAAGAAGTGATTGTTTCGAAACCATCCCTTCGAAAGCATTGAAGAGGTGGCCGAGATTTTAGAAAATAAAACAACCCTTTCGAAACCATCTGGGTCAAAAGGTAGGAGCTGCAGCTAAAGGCTTCGACTTAATCGAAAGAAATCATTTGAAAAAAGCGCAACTGAATCGGAACCATTTCCTTTAAATCATTTGATCTAGTTGTAAGCTATTAAGTTGAAAGCATTTTAGTCGAAAGTAAGCAGATACAATTTTAATTTAAAAACAAAGTACTGCCTCAACCCCTTCGAAACCTCTGGTTTCGACCCTATACCTTCTTCCTTCATCCAATTCGCTACATACCAGTTCCTTGATACCATGTGCATTGGTTTCGACTGTGTTAAAAGTGAAGATGAGGAGGCAGAGCCCAATGCCGATGGTGTCGAAACAGCGAAAATCATGTAGCAAATAGTTCTTTCCACCTAACCTGCTTCACGTGTCTAATTGTGATTGGTTGCCTTTTTTACCAATAAAAAGTACTGCAATTTGTCAAAAGTGCCGTCGACTTTCTTGGATGAAAAAATTCAAATTATTTTGCAAAAATCCCCTTCTCCCCTTTAAATTATGTAAAACATTTAAGTCACATACCTTAAATAATTTTATATAACCATTAAATCATTTAGGAAAAATCTATAAAAATTGCAAAAAATCTATTCTAATATGTTTTCCAACATATTAAAAATTTAGACCCAAATCTTTTATTATTTAACCGAAAATAATTATTAACCCAATTAACATTTTCTTTACTATAAAATTCATATAAATTCCACATAATTTCAGAAAATTTCGAAAATTGAAACCCATCTCCAAAATATATTTATGACCTACATAAAAATTCGCATGGCATTTGGATGTAATTTAACAGGGTTTTCACCTGAAAACATATTATAAATTCAATATGAATAACCATAATTCATCAACAAGTATATATATTCATTTTATCATTAAAAAACTTGGAAAATCATTGCAAAATATTCAGAATTCATATTAAAACCGAAAACACAATCAAAAATGAGATTTAAACATTATTCACCTTAGCTTTAGAGATTATTTAGACTGAGATATAAAAGAATTTGATTTGAATCAGCTTCTTCCAAGCTTTTCTTCCTCTTTTCCTTTTTAATGTTGGCTGGCCTCTTTTAAAAAATTTGAGAATGAAATAAGCATGTATAGGAATACACGTCCTAAGGGAATGGTTATAGGAATGGCCTCTTTCCTATTTTACCTCTCCTCTATTTCAATTTAAACTCTTGTTTTAGTTCATTGTTAAATGGCATGGCTACCCCTAATTAAAATCAAATCTCAATCCCCTAATCAACACATTATTTTATTTTATTTATCTAATTAAATATCCTAAATAATGCTACCAAAAATCTGGGATGTTGCAGACTCTCCTTCTTAAAGAATTTCGTCCCCGAAATTACGACAAGGTACGCAACAAATCAAACAAGAAGGTAAAATATACCATCATACAAGTCAGGATTAGTATATCTAATCATACTCTCAATCTTCCAAGTATAGTCTCTGTCATCGTCGCTCCATTGGACTTTGACTAATCAGAGCATCTTGGTTCTAAGTCTCTTCTCATCTCACACAACAATACAAACTGGCTTTCTCATAATAGTCAAGTCCAGTTCTACCACTAAATCATCTGCACAGTCAGTGCAATAGCAGTCTCCGGTTCTCTAACACAGTTTTTGACATGAGAAACATGGAAAACATCATGGACACCTACCAAACTGCTCGATAACTCAACTCTATATGCAAGTTTCCCGATCCTCTCAATAATAGGAAAATGTCCAACGAATCTCGGTGCTAACTTTCCTGATTTTTCAAATCTAAATGCATCCTTTATCGGTGATACTTTGATGAAAACTTGGACTCCAACTAAGAACTCTAAATCTTTCCGTCTCTTATCTGCATAACTCCTCTGCCGAGACTGAGGCTCCTTCATTCTAGCCCGAATGACCTTAATCTTTTCTACAGCTTCTCTAACAAAATCTGGACTAAGAACCCACCTATATCCGGTCTCTAACCAACATATGAGAGATTTGCATGGCTTTCCATACAAAGCTTCAAACGGTGCCATCCCAATACTAGTTTGATAATTGTTGTTATACAAAAACTTGACTAAATGCATATGGTCACCCCATGATCCTTCGAAATCTAGTACATAAGTTCTTAACAAATCTTCTAGGATTTTGTTAACTCTTTCCGCTTTCCCATATGTCTATAAATGGTAAGCAGTACTCATCTTGAGCATAGCACCCAAAACTTCCTGTAGACTCTTTAAGAACTCGCTACTGAATAAGGAATCTCTATCACTAACTATGCTACTAGGAATTCCATATAGTCTAACCACATTCTTCGTAAATAACTTCGCCAAAATAGGTGCCGTTCTGGTTGACCTAGCTGGAATAAAATGGGCACTCTTAGTCAATCTGTCTATTACGACCCATATACTACCATTTCCCCTTTTCAACCTTAGTAAGCCATCAAAAAAATCCATATAAACATAATCCCGCTTCCATATTGGAATATATGATGGCTCAAGCAACCCACTGGGCTTCTGGTGTTCAGCCTTTGCCTGTTGGCAAACTAAGCACTGCTTTACACATAAGCCAATTTCCCGGTTCATACCTTCCTAGAAGAAACCCCTCTTCATGTCCTGATACATCTTAGTACTCCTGGATGAATAGAGAAGTTCGAACGATGGCATTCCTCCAAGAGTTCTTTCCTTATATTTCCTACACTCGGAACATATAATCTTCCTTTCTTTCTCAACCTTCCATTCTGTTCAAGAATGAAATCTTTCAAGTCATCGCTCTCGGTTCCATGTCTTAGCTTCCTGACCCATTCAGCTAACACTGGATCCTCCATCTATTTAGAAGCAATCTGTTCGATCATCACTGGTCGAACTTCCAAACAATATAATAAACTGTATCCCCACTAGACCCAGCTTCAAATCTCCACTGCACTCTGCAATCCGCTAATGCTTCCAAATCTTTCCACTCAACAATCATCGACTAACATTGCATTCTGCTGTTTCCTACTAATTGCATCTACAACCTTGCCGCTTTTTCCCGGCATGTACTCAACCCAAAAGCATAAGCAGCGATAAACTCTAACCACCTCTGCTATCTCATGTTCAGCTCCTTCTGAGAGAATAAATACTTCAACGACTTATGATCTATATATAACTCAAACCTCTCTCCCAAAAGGTAATGTCTCCATACCTTCAAAGCAAAAATCATTGCAGCGATTCCAAATCATGCATCGGATACCTGATTTCATGCGGTTTAAGCTGTCTAGAAGCATATGAAATCACTTTACCTCTTTGCATCAGCACAGCTCCTAATCCTGTTCCACACGCATCTATATAGATCACTAAATCTTGATTCCCCTACAGAACTACTAACATAGGTGCATGAGTCAATAAGTATATCAAACTCTGGAATGCTACCTCACACTTATCGGTCCACAAAAACTTCATATCCTTTCACGATAGCTTAGTCATCGGTGCCGCTATCCATGAAAAATCCTTAACAAACCTCCGATGATAATCAGCGAACCTAAGGAAACTCTTTATCTCTGTCACTATTGTTGAATATGCGCTTATATAATTTTTGTTTGATGATAATAAACATATATACATTCATTTAAATGTATTTGATAATATACTATTTTATTTTTCACAGATTAAATAGATATTTGCTGAATAAAATAAATAACACGGAATTTGAATTCAAACGAATATTTTATTCAAACAAATATTTATTACAATTTTGAATAGTATACAAATTCAAGTTCTCACTATTCACTATACAACTTTGATACAAATTCAATTACATCACTATTTTACATCAGCACCTCACTACATATCACTCACACTCGTATTTATCTTCAACTGCATTCCAGTTTGAATCCAGCATCTGAGCAATCTGCAAAAATATTCACTAACGCAGTAAAATTGAAAAAGAAATATTTTTGCAATATAAAATGATATATGATTTTTGAAAATACGATTTGCCTCAGTTATTTGGGTTGTTCGTCATAATTTAAATTTGAATTCATCATACACGAACAACTTGTGACATACATAGTATATTACTGTATATGCCACAAGTCCGTGCACGCCGATATATACACTTGATTGATTTACAGGGACAGGCGAGCACAGGTCAAACCCAAATGGAAAACCGGGTTCAACTCACGTGCAATAACATTGAAAATCACGACATGAGCACAAGGTCAAACCCGAGTTTTGAAACTGGATTCAACTCAAGTGAAATTTCAAAAATCAACATGATGTGAACCAAGTTCAGAAGCAACAATGAAACTATCTCAAAGCACAAAACTGCACAGCACAAGTGAATGGCAAAATCATCAAATTTCAGTAGCAACCAAACATGAATGTAGACAGCAACTATACATGAAGACAACAAGCTACATGATGAACAAGTGCAAACTGAACAACTGATACAAATGAATGAAGTGAATGCAAATAACTCGACAATCAAATAACAGTGATGCAGTCAATATCTATTCAAGGCCAACACAAATTATAAGAGGATGCAGAATCAAGATGAACAATGCAATTTAACATGAGCAAGTGCAACAATGTGCACAGTTTAGACAGATAGTAGTGAAGTGCAGATTGGATGCATCAGTGGACATAAGCAACAGTGAAGTTCAACATTATCAAAGAGCATATGGAAGGGTCAGATGTACACATGAACAAGTATGAACCCAAATCAAGCACCAAGTATACATGAAGCAATGGTCAAGTGAAGTCCAGGCCAAACCAACCAGAAGTTCAAAGCAGTAGGGTACATGAAGCAAACAACAACACGAATGCAAGTGCAGACGATAGCTACTCATTGTAACACAGTGATACAAGGCAGCAAGTATAACACTGTACAAACTCAAGATGACAAGTTCAACAAAGAAATGCATGTCACCAAGTTCAACAACATACTTCATTGACTAAAATTCGACAAGCAACTGAAGGCAACAGGATAGAAAACAACAACTCAAATATGCAAGTTCAGACCAAACAGCAATGGCACAGTAACAGTGAAGACTGCATAAGTGATACAAGTCAGAGCAACAAAATCATCACAATGAAGACCACTATGCAGTGTACAACAGTGACATCCACATCATCCAAACAGCAAATGAATGACCAGATCAATGACCAAACTACAAAGAACATCAACAATGCGACAATGTGCATAGCAGATCAAAAGCATGTATCCAGCAAAGTCATATAACAGTTTTTTTTTAAAAAAAACAAAGTCAAGAATTTACAAGTTCAAATCAAATGGCTGGAGTAAACATGATCGACCGAGTTCAACATCAAGTGGTAATCAAGTTTGAACATGCCAAAGTCAAAGAGAAAGTCACGGGAAATCAAGGAAATCAATACCGTGTTTCTAATCAAAGTCAAAATCGTGATGACCACGATATCAATTTGAAACCGTGTCAATCAAGCAACAATAATACGAAATTGACAAAGTCAAATAAATCATCATCGTTCAACAAATATCAAACGGCCAAAGCAATAATTTTGAAACAATCAGACGAACGAAATTAAAGGGTAACGAATCCTATAAAAGCCCCAGATCATCATCGGCATAATGGTGTGAGTTCGAACACAAAAATCGAAAAGGAACAGAGCAAAAAATTTACCTGAAGCGAAACCGAACTCACCAAAGAGAAGCCAAGCCAAGCCAATAATCATCTCAACCCTAATTCGCAAATCAGAGCATTCAAGGGATCAAAGCCTCAAATCCATAAACCCTAAATCACAGTACCACGAGAGAGCGGAGCCGTGAATTCCAGAGCAACAAGCAATAGCCAAAATTAAAGAGCATCGAAACAAAGCCGCCTCTCATAATTTTCAGATCAAAGAACGAAGACGCAAGCCCTAATTCGTTTGTGTAGAAGAATGAACGAAGAAATAAGAGCCGCCATCACAAACAAAGGAACGGGGGCGATAAAAATATATTGAAAGAATAATTGGGCCGACCTTAATTTAGTTTGGGGTTTTTAAAATTATAATAAGGGTTATATTTTTTAATTAGGGCTATTTTATTTTATTTTGTTTTGTTTTGTATTTTCTTTTTAAACCGTTTTTAATTTTCTAGTCGTGTGACTAGGGGACAAACTACGATGTGTAGTTTGGGAATTCGCAACTCGGTGGTTGAGTTGTGGTCAGGGTTTTGAGCGTAGAGTTAGATTAGTCAATAGCGGGTATAGCGAGTTTACGTGTGTAAGCGAGGGACTATCTAATTTCTAGTAGAAACCTTGGGGGCAGCACGTAGGCAGGTTTTTGCCGAAGCTGGGTAAATCCTATGTTGTTCTGTTCTGTTATTTATATTCTGCTATATCTGTGCTGCTATTCTGTGATCTGAATTTAAATTAATTGATAAGCTTCCGCGATTAATTTTTATAATTTACACTATCACCCTATTCACCCCCCCTCTAGGGTGAAATCGATCCTACAAGTGGTATCAGAGCTAGGAACAAAAGCCGTTTTGTTTTAAAATTTTGATTTTACAAAAACCAATTTTCGTTTAAAAATTCGTGTTTCAAAAATCAATTTTTGTTTTTAAAAAATTCGTGTTTCAAAAATCGGTTTTTGTTTTTTAAAAATTTGAATTTTTAAAATGGCTTCTTTTAATAATGCTTTTGTAGAGGGTCAGTCGATAGTTAGACCACCAATGTTCAATGGTGAATATGCTTACTGGAAAAATAGAATGCAAATTTTTCTGAAAACCATTGACGCTTGGAATATTGTTGAGACAGGTTATAGAATACCAACTTTAACTGTAGATAATCAGGAAATAGAGAAACCAAAGGAACAATGGACAGAACTAGAAAATAAATTACAGAATACTAATGCCAAAGCTATGAATTCTATTATCTGTTCATTGGATCAATTTGAATTTAATCGTGTCTCACATTGTCTAACTGCGCAGGAAATATGGCACATACTAGAAGTAACTCACGAAGGAACATCTCAAGTCAAAGAATCTCGCCTTGCCATGCTAAGCAGCGAATACGAGAACTTTACAATGGCGAAAGAAGAAAATGTCAAAGAGATGTACGAACGACTTTCCAACATCGTATACAAATCAAAAGCTCTCGGAAAAACATACACCGAATTGGAAATAGTCCGTAAAATCCTCAGAGTCCTTCCACGAAGCTTTGAAGCAAAAGTAACTGCCATTCAAGAATCAAAAGATTTAAAACAACTCAAAGTCGAAGAACTCATCGGAAATCTCACCACTTATGAGCTAGAAATGAAATTCAAGGAAGAGCGTGAAGGTGGAGATACTCGAAAGAAATCAATAGCTCTCAAAGGAACAACTGAAAGTGATGATGAGAATGATGACGATGATGATGGAGCAGCAGAGCTAGCGCTACTAATAAAGAAATTCAAAAAGTGGAATCGCAAATACGGAAATCCAGCTCGAAATCATGAATTGAAAAGCAGAATAGGCAAAGCACTAGACAACCCAGAAGATCAGAAAATCATCTGTTACAAATGCAACAAACCCGGCCATATCAAGCCACAATGTCCTCAAAAACGATCAAATCAAGGAAAGAAACTAAAGAAGAAAAGCTTTGCGGCTACTTGGGATGAAACTGACGAAGATGAAAGTGATAACACCGAGAGTGAGAGTGAAAAAGCAAATATATGCCTTCATGGTGAAGTTACAGACAGTGATGACGACGAGCCAAGCGAGGTGATCAGTTAGGAAAATTTGAAGCAAAGGCTGATGATGGCATTTTCATGGGTTACTCTTCGAGAAGCAAAGCTTATAGAGTCTACAACAAAAAGACTAAAACAATCATAGAGTCAATCAATGTGAAATTTGATGAAGGCATTGACGAACAGGATACATCCAAAAGCAACGTTGAAGAAGAGAAAGAAAAAGATGAGTTCGAAAAACCAAAAGAAACTGCTGATGCTAGAGAAACTACTACAACTCAAGAAGTCCGAAGAAATCTGGATCCAGAAAAGCTGAAATACAAAACAGACCATCCACCAGAATTGGTAATTGGAAACCCTATAGCAGGAAAAATTTGAAATGAGCTTGGTTGGAGAGTTAAAATTCTTTTTAGGATTTCAAATCCAACAAAGCAATAAAGGCACATTCATTTCTCAAACAAAATATATTAGGGAGCTTGTCAACAAATTTGGATTGAAAGATGCTAAACCAGCAAGAACTCCCATGAGTACAACACTTAAACTTGACAAAGATGAAAAGGGTAAGACTGTTGATCAAAAGCAGTACAGAGGTATGATTGGATCACTCCTTTATCTTACCGCCTCTAGACCTGACATCATGTTTTCTGTCTGCTTATGTGCGCGTTTTCAATCTAACCCAAAAGAATCTCATATAAAAGCTGTTAAAAGAATTATAAGATATTTATTGCACACCCCACGATTTGGTCTTTGGTATCCATCAAATGATAATTTTGAATTGAAAGGTTTTTCAGATGCTGATTATGCTGGAAATTTGGTTGATAGAAAAAGTACTAGTGGAGCATGTTTTATGTTAGGACATTCATTAGTTGCATGGTCGAGTAGAAAACAAAATTGTATTGCATTATCCACAACAGAGGCAGAGTATATTGCTTTGAGCGGTTGCTCTGCTCAAATCTTATGGATGATACAAACTTTGCATGACTATGGCCTAAATTTTAAACGTGTACCACTAATGTGTGATAGCAAAAGCGCAATTGATCTCACAAATAATCCTGTACATCATTTGCGAACAAAACATATAGATGTAAGACATCATTTTATTAGAGATCATATTTCCAAAGAAAATATCTGCATAAATTTTATTTCAACTGATTCTCAATTGGCAGACATCTTTACAAAACCCCTACCAGAAAATAGTTTTTGTAAACTACGACTCAGTCTAGATGTTTTAGAAATTTGCTGAATATTTAACATTTTTTTTCTCCCTACAAATCATCGAAAAGAAAAATAGTGATTGAAAAAGTGATGAGTGTTGATATTGATTATATATTATAACTCGAGAAAGTATAATTAGAAAATTTCTTTAGAAATGTAAACAAGAGTTATAAAACTTTTTGTTGGTAAAAAATTCCATGACCATCTCTATACCTATCTTATTTCTATCAACCATCACTCATCAAAATTCTATATAGTTTGTCGATATGTGGTACTTTAAACAGGAATCGTTCGTTTTTCATTTTTACATTTTTAAAAAAAAAATAAAAATAAAAAATAAAAATAAAATAAAATAATAATAATAATAATAATAATAACAATAAATAAATACCAAAGTATTCACTCTCATTTAAAAGTCCTCACGGTTTTGCATGGGTGAATTACTTGGAATTTGTTATGTGCTTTCATGCTCATTTAAAAGTCCTCACGGTTATGCATGTATGGAACACATATCAAAAGTTGATTTTTTTTAAAATAAACAAGTTGATTCTAATCGCATTTAAAAGTCCTCACGGTTATGCGTGGTTAGAAGATACTTGAATTCATTTTTTTTTAAAATAAATTTGGAATACTACTAATCTCATTTAAAAGTCCTAACGGTTATGCATGGTTAGTAGATATTCAAATTCCTGATATAAAAATACCACAAATAGACACAACTGTATGGTTTTATATGATGACATCATCTCCATCATTTTAAAAGTGGAATATGCACCTAACAAAATATTTATGATTTTTGTTTGATTTTTTATTGAAATTTGATATTTATATTCAATTGAGTTTTAATGTTGGATTGATATCGATTATTTTTTCTCTATTTTCTCTAACACTATTATTCTTTTGCTGATAACAAAAGGGGGAGAGAAAAGTTAAGATTTTGTCAAATAAAATCAAGCAAAGGTCAAATAATTTTCTATTTGCATCTAGAATCATTTGCATATTTTTATTTGTATGCATATATGTAGGGGGAGCATCGTATAGAGAGGAAGCATTTAAATAGGGGGAGCAATTAGAATATATCAATGATCAAATTCATTTAACATATTCAAAATCTTAAATATATGTTTGTTATCATCAAAAGGGGGAGATTGTTGAATATGCGCTTATATGATTTTTGTTTGATGATAATAAACATATATACATTCATTTAAATGTATTTGATAATATACTATTTTATTTTTCACAGATTAAATAGATATTTGCTGAATAAAATAAATAACACGGAATTTGAATTCAAACGAATATTTTATTCAAATAAATATTTATTACAATTTTGAATAGTATACAAATTCAAGTTCTCACTATTCACTATACAACTTTGATACAAATTCAATTACATCACTATTTTACATCAGCACCTCACTACATATCACTCACACTCGTATTTATCTTCAACTGCATTCCAGTTTGAATCCAGCATCTGAGCAATCTGCAAAAATATTCACTAACGCAGTAAAATTGAAAAAGAAATATTTTTGCAATATAAAATGATATATGATTTTTGAAAATACGATTTGCCTCAGTTATTTGGGTTGTTCGTCATAATTTAAATTTGAATTCATCATACACGAACAACTTGTGACATACACAGTATATTACTGTATATGCCACAAGTCCGTGCACGCCGATATATACACTTGATTGATTTACAGGGACAGGCGAGCACAGGTCAAACCCAAATGAAAAACTGGGTTCAATTCACGTGCAATAACATTGAAAATCACGACACGAGCACAAGGTCAAACCCGAGTTTTGAAACTGGATTCAACTCAAGTGAAATTTCAAAAATCAACATGATGTGAACCAAGTTCAGAAGCAACAATGAAACTATCTCAAAGCACAAAACTGCACAGCACAAGTGAATGGCAAAATCATCAAATTTCAGTAGCAACCAAATATGAATGTAGACAGCAACTATACATGAAGACAACAAGCTACATGATGAACAAGTGCAAACTGAACAACTGATACAAATGAATGAAGTGAATGCAAACAACTCGACAATCAAATAACAGTGATGCAGTCAACATCTATTCAAGGCCAACACAAATTATAAGAGGATGCAGAATCAAGATGAACAATGCAATTTAACATGAGCAAGTGCAACAATGTGCACAGTTCAGACAGATAGTAGTGAAGTCCAGATTGGATGCATCAGTGGACATAAGCAACAGTGAAGTTCAACATTATCAGAGAGCATATGGAAGGGTCAGATGTACACATGAACAAGTATGAACCCAAATCAAGCACCAAGTATACATGAAGCAATGGTCAAGTGAAGTCCAGGCCAAACCAACCAGAAGTTCAAAGCAGTAGGGTACATGAAGCAAACAACAACACGAATGCAAGTGCAGACGATAGCTACTCATTGTAACACAGTGATACAAGGCAGCAAGTATAACACTGTACAAACTCAAGATGACAAGTTCAACAAAGAAATGCATGTCACCAAGTTCAACAACATACTTCAATGACTAAAATTCGACAAGCAACTGAAGGCAACAGGATAGAAAACAACAACTCAAATATGCAAGTTCAGACCAAACAGCAATGGCACAGTAACAGTGAAGACTGCATAAGTGATACAAGTCAGAGCAACAAAATCATCACAATGAAGACCACTATGCAGTGTACAACAGTGACATCCACATCATCCAAACAGCAAATGAATGACCAGATCAATGACCAAACTACAAAGAACATCAACAATGCGACAATGTGCATAGCAGATCAAAAGCATGTATCCAGCAAAGTCATATAACAGTTTTTTTTTAAAAAAAAAACAAAGTCAAGAATTTACAAGTTCAAATCAAATGGCTGGAGTAAACATGATCGACCGAGTTCAACATCAAGTGGTAATCAAGTTCGAACATGCCAAAGTCAAAGAGAAAGTCACGGGAAATCAAGGAAATCAATACCGTGTTTCTAATCAAAGTCAAAATCGTGATGACCACGATATCAATTTGAAACCGTGTCAATCAAGCAACAATAATACGAAATTGACAAAGTCAAATAAATCATATCGTTCAACAAATATCAAACGGCCAAAGCAATAATTTTGAAACAATCAGACGAACGAAATTAAAGGGTAACGAATCCTATAAAAGCCCCAGATCATCATCGGCATAATGGTGTGAGTTCGAGCACAAAAATCGAAAAGGAACAGAGCAAAAAATTTACCTGAAGCGAAACCGAACTCACCAAAGAGAAGCCAAGCCAAGCCAATAATCATCTCAACCCTAATTCGCAAATCAGAGCATTCAAGGGATCAAAGCCCCAAATCCATAAACCCTAAATCACAGTACCACGAGAGAGCGGAGCCGTGAATTCCAGAGCAACAAGCAATAGCCAAAATTAAAGAGCATCGAAACAAAGCCGCCTCTCATAATTTTCAGATCAAAGAACGAAGACGCAAGCCCTAATTCGTTTGTGTAGAAGAACGAACGAAGAAATAAGAGCCGCCATCACAAACAAAGGAACGGGGGCGATAAAAATATATTGAAAGAATAATTGGGCCGGCCTTAATTTAGTTTGGGGTTTTTAAAATTATAATAAGGGTTATATTTTTTAATTAGGGCTATTTTATTTTATTTTGTTTTGTTTTGTATTTTCTTTTTAAACCGTTTTTAATTTTCTAGTCGTGTGACTAGGGGACAAACTACGGTGTGTAGTTTGGGAATTCGCAACTCGGTGGTTGAGTTGTGGTCAGGGTTTTGAGCGTAGAGTTAGATTAGTCAATAGCGGGTATAAGCGAGGGACTATCTAATTTCTAGTAGAAACCTTGGGGGCAGCACGTAGGCAGGTTTTTGCCGAAGCTGGGTAAATTCTGTGTTGTTCTGTTCTGTTATTTATATTCTGCTATATCTGTGCTGCTATTCTGTGATCTGAATTTAAATTAGTTGATAAGCTTCCGCGATTAATTTTTATAATTTACACTATCACCCTATTCACCCCCCTCTAGGGTGAAATCGATCCTACAACTATGTCTGGTCTCTTCCAACTATTCACCGCTTTAATCTTCATCGGATCTACTAACAACCCTTCCTCTGAGAATATATGACCTAGAAACTTCACTTCCTTCTTTCAGAAACAACACTTTGAAAATTTCGCTTTCAGCGATGCTGCCTCAGCGTTTCAAGCACCACTCTAAGACGAACTTCATGCTCTCTTTCATCCTCAGAGTATATCAAGATATCATCTATGAAAACCAATACGAATGTCATGGCTCGTTTTTCCATATCCTTTGAATTGACAATAAACCACTCATGTCTAACTTAAATTGTATGAAAAGACAAAACATGAAGGGTAATAAAGAAAATAGACAAAACAGAATCTCACACGAATGGAATGATATATAATATTGAACAAATATCTTTATAGCGGAAAATTTTGAAATACACATATCAAAGCCTAACCTAAATTCATCTTAGGCGGTTATAAACATATGTCCTTACAATTGCTAATAAACATCAAACTAAAAAAACAAACCACAGCGGATAATAAAAATTTCCATACATAGATGAATATCTCCAGCTCTCCTCTAGAAACTTCAACCGTCTTCAACTAAACTTGAAACTACTCGGATTTGACCCGAGTATTGAAAATACTCGGATCAGGCTTGATAAACCAGCGTAAGAAAACTCAATAATAAATGATAGTGTCATATATCAACCTTTGAATAAAATTCTTTGAAAAGAAAGAGTATCTCATAAGACCACGCCTACACATAAACACGGAGAGGTTTTTACCTTATGATAACTAAACACTTTTATATCAAAACCTTTAACTGAGCGCTCATTTTCAATACACTATATTAATTTACATTCTGAACGTCATAAAGGGAAGAAATATATCTAGAAGGGGATGATCATACCCTAATTGGGAATGACCCACTTAGCATTGCTGCATCTAACCCTGTTTCAGTTGATGAGGCTCTAGGCAACGATTATCTTTTCACATAGCATATCTTCTTTCACTTTTAATGCCTTACTGCCATTCCACGTTCACATGACTGATTTCTATAAATGTATAACATCTTGAGCTCTTATGTCTTGGGAAAGGGTGTCAAGCTAGAAGAAGGTGTCTTCTCCGCCACCGACTGATATACATTTATAGAGATCACTCATCGTGATTTGGAATGCAAGGTCAGACACTCATCCATACAAGTTTGTTCTGAGACTGAACGAAACTGAAGTTACTTTCCTCGGTCATTACTAGGCAAGAATTCCTTATGGTTTTGTGGTTTTTCATAACAAAGAGACCACTGCTACAATATAGTGAATCGGGATTTTATCCCTAATTAATCAATAAGTAGTCCTTCGTTATTATTCATCTCAATATCTCCGTCTTCAATTATCTTCATTCTTCAAACACGTAAATTAGTTCGAAGTGGTTTTCGGATAAGATTCACCCAAATCCGACCCCGGTTCCATCGAAATCCAATTATCGATAAAAAGTGAATATGAGTATATAGGATCATTAAGTCTCTTTTCACTTTAATTTTTTTTAGATGATTTCAAAATCTCTTCCTTTTTTCTTAGAGTAATTCTAAGTTAATTCATTCTTTTGCTTTGGATAATATTTCAAATTTCCTCACTTAACTCTTAATCTAAATTCCTTAACTTTCTAGTGGATCAAAAACAATGTTATTTGAGACATCATTTACGATAAACCCTAAATCAATTTTAGCAAACATTTTTGAGTAAATAGGATCATAGAAATCATTTTGATTTTTACTCAACATCAATTTCGTGTTCAATAAGTGCTATGGGTGGTATAATGGTGAAATCACTTTTTAAATTCCACAAATAGGATGATTTCCCTTTTCAAATTAAAATATCAAATATAAGGAGACTATCTCTATGCGATCCTAGTAGTAGTTAATTTAATTCAGAGATGGCGTAAATTTTGGATAATAGCAATCTTCTTTTATTTTAGAAACTTAACACTATCTTTTTAGAGCATACGGGCTTTCCTTTCCATCTGTTCCACCCCTCGTCTAAGAAGAGAAAAAAGAGGCCAAATAAGTTTAGGGCACTGGTTTCTTCATCCCTAACCTTAGTTAAATACCTTGTTTTATCTTCTCAAATCTCATAGGCGGGACAAATATACTGGTCGTTTCCGCATACTCAGTTATCAACTTTATTTTGAAATTGACTATAAATATTCAAAATTATCTTTTAAATGCTTAATTTTCCTTTTAAAATCATTCACAATAGATTCTAGGAAAAATCGTTACATTTAAACTCATATTCCAAAAATTATAGAATTCGCTGCATAAAAGTGCTATGGAAAGTGCTATGAGCTTATTTGATTTAAACAATAATTTTAATACTTAAAAATTCATATTTTCCACTTCAAATCTCTTATAAACAATTTAAATGGATTTATCAAATTTATTCCATATTTTTCTATAATAAAAAATGTTCATTAAACCGATTTTCCATTATGGTTACTTAACTGCACTAGTGCGATTTTTCTAGAAAATTGATTTGGACTTGATTCAAAATCTACTCAACGAAATTTTGATTTTCTTTCTTCGTTTAGAAGATATAGATATAATAATCCGAAATTTTCTTATCTCGAAGAATTCCGAGCTATATTACACTCTATACACTCATTTGAACTTTTCGGCGCAAAATCGCGAACTACCGTTGCGCGACGCACCGGTTTTAACTTATTTTTCAATATCTGAAATAATCTATTCGAATTGAATTTTATCACTTATAAAATCATTACAAATCATTTTATATCAATATTTCCACATTATAAAATATTTAAAATGTATTTTCAATATTTCCAAATTATAATATTATTTTATTTCTATTATTTTAATATTAAATTTTAAATTTCAATTTCTGTTCAATTTGAATTCTAACTTCAAATTAAATTCAATTAAACTTAGATAATAATTTAAATTTCAACCTTAATTGCAAATTCAATTTTCAAAATCGATTTCAATTTCACTATTCATCTCAATTCAATTTCACAATCCTTTTTAATCCAGTTTCACTTCAAATTTCAAATTCTCTTTTATTTCCACTTAATTTCAATTCCAATTAAAAAGAGACTTATGATTTCAAAGTATATCATATCACCAAATTTGATTCTTTAACAAAGATATCACTTAATCAAAACTGATAGAAATTTGATGTCCATATTAACACCACATTCATACAAACAATTATATGACATTAACATATTCAATATGGTAAATGTCATAATATTACTATGGATTATCCAACATTCAAATAATTATTCAAACATCCAGATCATAAAATGATGATTATCTATCATCCCAAATCAGCTCAAAAATCAATATAAATTGTATAGCGGTGAAAATTTTCTCACCTTTATTTCCACTCCGTTAACCTTTAGGTGAATTGGCGTGCTTACGGCTAACGAACTAACGTGCTATTTTTGGATCGTCTCAAATTTGTCGCTTTCCTTTCCTTCTCTTTTTTTCTTCTTTTTTTACTTAGGCCGTGGTTATTTTGGAGGGGGTATGGGCTTAAGTCGTGGGTAGGTGGAGGGTACGGCCTTGGAGTGGGGTGAAGAGGAGGCTGTGTGAGTTTGAAGCTCGGGTAGGTGGTGTGGGAAGCTTGGAGGAGGCGGGTAAGTGGTGTACGTGTGGTATTTGGCTCGGGTTTGGGGCTTTTGGTGGGGTAGGAAGCCTGTAGGGTGGGGTGGCAGAGGGTAGAGAGGTGGGTAAGGGCATGTAAGAGCTTGGTTAATGTGGTGGAAGTTATGGAAGTGGAAGAGAAGTTGGATGCCATGGATGAAGATGAAGAAAGTGAAGAGAAAGGTAAAGAATGAAGTGTGTAAAAATGAAAGGTGTGCATGCATATTTATAATTGTGTTTGAAAAGATAAATGACTTAAATACCCTTACCTTACTTTATGACTTTTGCTTAAGCATAATGTGAAGTGCATTAATTGTGGAAAGAATGATAAGATGTGATTTGTCTTTAAGAAATGATATTTGCCTTATTTTCTTAAACTTTAAAATGTTAAAATAAATTTTTCTCCTTTTCCATACAAATTCATTCCATCTCATTAATGAGATAAGAGATGTGGTAATGATGTTGTTTATAAAAATTTAAAATAAAGTTTAATTAGTCAAATCATGTCTTTTACTTCTTTATATATTTATATTTAAACTTTTCAAAATATCTTCTTTTGTCTTATATGCTAAATGTTTAAACATTTAAAATTTTATAAAGTTGTATATATGTGTTAGAAGACATCATGTTGCAACAACTTAATGATAACTTGTTTTGCTTGAAAATGGTGTTTTTTGACATATTTTAGTGTCAAAATTTTGACCTTTTTGTTAAGCTATTTATTGAAGTAAACCAAACTTAAAAATGAACCTTTTACATTCTTTAAATAAATTAAAACATGTCTATTCATATTTTAAAATCATTTTTAAATAATATAAAAATCTTTATTTTTACATTGTGCGTAAAATTGACAAAATGTGACAAAATTTGGATACTTTTGTAAGATGATTATTAATATACTTCTTTTATCTTTACTAGATGTTTTTAACAAAATTTATCTTTTTAAATAAATAATTAAATCCATTTATTTAAGCCTTTATTTATTTTTAGCAAAACTTAACTTTTGCTGATTTTTTCTAAAATCAAAATTTATATTTTTTAAATCATTAATTATAAGAATAAATAATTTATCTATTATTATTTATTATACATAACTTTTTATTTAAGTTTTAAACCCTTTAAAAATTTAAAAATAAGCAAAGTATCTCATTTTCGAAGTAGCGAAATTATGGGTCGTTATATTCTCCCGTGCTTAAAAGCATTTCGTCCTCGAAATGAAAGTTAGATAAAGGAATCTATCTCATACTCGTACCCTAAAATATTTTGACTTATTTATACTGATGATAGAAAAAAAGCATATATAAAAAGAAGATCAATACCATAACAATACAGAAACAAATGATACCAATCATGCATACAAGGATTCCTTACACTAACCTGAGTACTTATTACGTACTTAAGGTTATATATACATACATTAAGTTAGACTTCTATCCTACCCATCCTAGTGTGTACTGCACACTTAAGATAATATATACAACACCAAACAAGACTATACATCCAAAAACAATAAATCGATATCATATCAACATAAATGAATACATCCAACATACTCATCCCCTGACCTGAGCATGTACTATACCTAAGTTCTCTCTCTCTTTCTCTATATATATATATATATATATATATATAAATATATATATACACATATCAAAATAGATGTCTAGCCCCTATATTTTAATATCTACTATTTAAGATAACTATCCAACTACTGTGTAGACAAACCCAAAACATCATACTATATGTGATATGTGATTTGATCTATTATTCGAATCCACAACTTTAATTTCGAACTAGTATCGATCCCTCGATTTTCTAGTGCGGACTTTGATCAGACTTTTTGATCATAAAATCTTACTTTTCTTGCATAACTCTCAACTATGATAGAAAAATTGAGTACATAATCACAAACCCGCATCAATGTTCGTCACAAAAAAATCGAGCGATAAATCCTTTTTCGGATTGGTGTAAATACCTCAAAGTTCTCAAATTTTAGATCAAAAATTTTATGTGCTAAAATGATCTATGTATAACTTATGTATTTGTTCACATTCATTTTTACCTAATATATTTCTTCAAAATTTCTATTAATCTAAGTTTATTTCACAACCATTACTTTCTACTAAATCCATTATTACTTAAGCATACAAATATGACTTAAACTTGTATAACATACCTTTACTTCCTAAGAGTATATATACATATCCCCAACTTTAAATCGTTACTACTTCAATTAGGATGTTTAAAAAATGTGAAATTCTACTATTATCTCAAATTAATAAGTTATAAATCTTAATCCTTAGCTTTATTTATCTATGATCTTAATTTAGCTAATATTATTTATCTTATCCACATATTAATAAGACAACTTTTCTAAGTGTATGTCTTTTTCTTACAAATCCTATGATTATTACTTAGCTTATTTACCTATCCATTTCCTAATCAAATTTCTTGACCTTAAACCCGTCAAATAACTTATAGTCAAACCGTGAAATTTACTTCATAAGATATTTGTACTTAGCTTTCAAATCAATCAATTTTGATGATCATTAAATCATTATTCCTTAATAATCAAATGTCTAGGGTTATATGGATAAAGTTCTAAATTCTAGTTTCAACTAATTGATTCTATATAGAATATCTTATAGTCAAATCGTGCAATTCTAATCACAAGATATTCATATTTTAGTTTTACTATGCTAAATTACAAACAATCCTTACTTTCTAACCCGAAAATAATAATATCCCTTTTAATATTAAAATATAAACCCAAGGTAAAATTATTTCATACACCAATTTCATCAAAACAAAACCATTTTTATAAAATTAAGAAATGTGAACTCGTATATATAATACTCTCATAACTCATTCAAGGGTGTAACTAACCCTATCTCTAATGAGTTACTCATACTAGGATATTACTAATCATATCTCTGATGAGGCTTTACCCTACCAAAGCCAAGTTTCTCGCTTAACCTTCAGCTCTGATACCAAATGTCACGGCTTTTTTTGGACCCTTTAATAGAATATGTCCATGCATAGACGAATATCTCTAGCTCTCCTCTGGAAACTTCAATTATCTTCAACTAAACCTAAAACTATTCGGATCTGGCCCGAGTATTGAAAATACCCGGATCAGGCTAGATAAACTAGCATGAGAAAACTAAATAATAAATGACAGTGTCACTTATCAACCTTTGAATAAAATCCTCTAAAAAGAAAGAGTATCTCATAGGACCACGCCCACGGATGGGTTTTTACCATATGATAACTAAATACTTTTATATCAAAACATTTGATATTATTTCTAATGACATTCTTTGAAATCATTTGCAAATAAATTTATTAATCTTAGCCGAAATGGTTACCCATATAGCTTTTCGGCACTATTCATTACGCCAATACAATTTAAACCGTAGGTTTGGATTTCCATACAAATGACCAGGTAAAGGGACTATCTTTCGGTAGTACATCTCTAGAGGAATGCACCGAGGACCATCACAAATGATCCTCTACCAACACAAGACTAGCCTATCTCTCTAACTAGATAGTACCGAATATATCAACCCCCAGTCGTTACCGACCTTTAACCGAGTGCCTATTTTCCATACACCACATTAATTTATGTTTCGAACGTCATAGCGGGAAGAAATATATCTAGAAGGGGATTATCATACCCTAATTGGGAATGACCCACTTAGTCGTGCTGCATCTAACTCGGTTGATGAGGCTCAAGGCAACGATTACCTTTTCACATAACACATCTTCTTTCACTTTGAATGCCACATTGCCGTTCCACATTCACACGACTGATTTCTATAAACGTATAACTTCTTGATCTCGTATGCCTTGGGAAATGGTATTAAGCTAGGAGGTGTCTTCTCCACCACTGACTGATATACATTTATAGAGATCACTCATTGTAATTTGGAATGCAAGGTCAGACACTCATCCATACAAGTTTGTTCTGAGACTAAATGAAACAGAAGTACTTTTCTCGTTCATTACTAAGTAAGAATCCTTGTAGTTTTGAGGTTTTTCATAATAAAAAGACCACTTCTACAATATAGTGAATCAAGTGTTTATCCCCAATTAATCAATAAATAGTCCTTCGTTATTATTCGTCTCAATACCTCCGTCTTCAATTATCTTCATTCTTCGAACACGTAAACTGGTTCGAAGTGGTTTTTGGATAGGAATCACCCAAATCCGACCCCAATTCCATCGAAATCCAATTATCGATAAAAAGTGAATACGAGTATACATGATCATTAAGTCTCTTTTCACTTTATTTCTTTTCAGATGATTTTGATATCTCTTCCTTTTGTCTTAGAGTAATTCTAAGTTAATTCACTCTTTTGCTTTGGATAATATTTCAAATTTCCTCACTTAACTCTTGATCCAAATTCCTTAACTTTTTGGCAGGTCAAAAACAATGTTATTTAAGACATCGTTTACGATAAACCTTAAATTAATTTTAGCAAACATTTTTGAGTAAATAGGACCATAGAAATTGTAACGTACGCATTTTTCGTTGCTGAAAAACCGAATAGTTAGGGTTTTAAGAAAAAGAAAACGACAGAAGAAGAGAGAAAAGATAGAAAATAGAGAGAAAAGAAAATAGAACGGAACAGAACAGAAAGAAAACAACAGAACAACATCAGAATCTCACAATTCGCAGTGGAACAACATATAATAATAAATGAATAATCTTTAACAAAGAACTATATCAGTTATTACATTTTATACATTACATTACATCATCATCAGAGTGTATAACATCAAACAACAACAAACAATGCAACGGAAAAAGAAATACTATATACTAGTAATACGCCATGTCATCCAGCTTGCCTTCTGCAACTCCTGAATATCCAGAATATCGTGATAAACCTGAACTCATGACTGCCCGTGTGGAAATTGGTGGGCACCCAGAGTTTAGGAAGGAAAACAATAAACTCCGAGTCAGTCATGTGACTGGTGTGAGAACTCAAAACAGTTTATTTATCTTTAAAATCAAAATAGAGGAATATTTTTAAAATCAATTCGCAATGCTTTTAAAAATGAGACTACCATAAGGCCTCCCGCATACACATACAATGCAAACGTAGAATCGGAGGAGATTTCTCCTTATGATAGTCAAAGATGCTTGGTACGCATTAAAAAGAACATTTGATATTATTACTAGTGCATAGTGTAGGAAAAATTCATTTCGAAAGTAGAATATAAATCTTAGCCAACATACGACCATTATCGTATGCCTACTATAGCTACCATCCAAACAGTGGGGCGCCACCATAAGTGAATGATAGGTTCTACAACTAATACCGTACAAGATCGTATTGTTTCTTTGGATTTCCAACGAATGGTCAGGCCAAGGAACTTCCCATTGCCACATGAGAACGCCTCTGGAAGGACGTCCCCGAGAACCAAACCGGATCTCTTCCAACACAAGGTCGGGTTACCCCTAACTGGGTAACAACTGACACGAGTATGCCATCCCCCGGTCCTTTGGGAACTTTAACCGAGCGCTCGTAATCAACATCACACAATCATAAATAAAGTGTTTCAACAAGAGTAAGTATCTGGGCTCCATACCATGATACCACCCTTTTCCAGAAGGAAATGCACATACCCTAAAGGGAGCTACCCCTCATAACCTTGCTGCATCTTTCCTGTTTTGACCATTCCGAGGTGTGAGGCTCGACGAAGTCTCGTCCACAAAGCCACGCTTTATACAAAAGCTGTGCTTTGGGTCAACAAATGATCATAGAAATGATCACAAAGATAAACGATCAAACAAATGATCCTATCAAAAATGATCAACACAATGATCATTTCACAGCAACACTCAGCATGTCACATTACCAAATTGGGAATATATCACTGATAACCTTCAACTACATAACCTCTGAGCTCGTACGTCTCAGAGAAGGGTGTTAAGCTAAAAGAATAAATTCTCCGCCACCAACAGAAATATATTTGTAAGAAATCTGCTTTATATCTCAATTTGTAATGTCAGACATACAATCCATACAAGTCTATTCCGGGCTCGAACAGAACCGAAGGCACTTACAAAGAAGTCCTTGCAATCCGGATATCCACAATCTTGATCGGATTCCCCATCACATATGCAGAACTCTATACCGGAGCAACTCGGTGCAGAGTCAATCGACAGGTCATCCTATCGCTCTCGCAAATACCCGGTCTTCAACACCGGTCATCAATGCTATCCATTACGTCGTATCACTATTCGGAATGGGTAATCCGAATAACGAGCGTAATAATTTAAAAATAAGTGTGGCATTCAAATTCAAACAAATCACAACAAATACCTTTCAAAGGTAAATATTGATAGTCGGTTATTGAACTATCAATGGATATGCACAACATCACCAGATTCCAAATAATTTTTCAAATTATTTATTTCCCAAAAATATCTTTACAAGATAAATAATTTTCACACTTCAAAAATAAATAAATATTTATTTTTAAACAGATTCCCCTTTCTTTTATAAATTCCATAGTGAATTTATATTCCAAAATATCTATGAATATACGATTTCAATTATTCATTTTCAATTTATCTTCAAAAAGATAAATTCTCAAAATATTCACTTTATATTGGAAAACATTTCCATACTTACTTATTAAGTAATTCTCAAATCCATTTATTTTCAACACTTGGAAAATATTCAATATTCTTAAATCGAGATTAAGTATATATTTCATTCTTTAAGGAAATCATTCTCTTAAACAAATTTATTTGGGCCAAAACGAATGTTACGTAAAACATCGTTACAACGTCCCAAAAATCACTAGTATAGGGATTCGAAATTAAAACAGATATATAAATCCCAATACTATACAAAACATTTCCTTCCGAAAATCATTTACTATAACAACAGTGTTATAGTCCACCATTTCCTTCTATTTCTCGAAAACGTCTATTTTCAACAATGAATGTTGAAATCTATGGTTTCGAATCTCAACACATTTAAAACATCGTTAGATCGTTTTAATTCTATTTAAAATATCACATTCAAAACAATTTCTTTAACATATTATTCACTTTTCAAAAATGTGAATATACCTTGTTAACCAATTTCATACTTTCTATTCATTTTATTTTAAAGGATTATTCACTGTCTAAAACGTGAATATAACTCCATTAATAAGTTACAACAATTTACTTATCAAAATAAGTGGTTGCGAATTTATAAAACAATGTTTATAAATTCCATTTCTATTTGTTTTATAACAACTTCCTTTTATAAATCTCCTTTATTAAGCTATTTCAATTTATAACTCAATTATATACCAAGGTTCATATTATAAGTTAAATACTTATAATTTATTTGTTTACAAAAATCGTTCTTTTTAACTTCCCAAATTATAAATCTTATAACTTATAAGATTCATTTATTTATCCAAAATCTATTCTTTTCATAACCTTACAAATTTTATAAACATACTGCTTATAAAATTCCATTTATAACTTCACCGTTTATAATTATATAAATTTCATTCATTTATGAAATTCATTCACAATTCATTCTAACACTTATAAAAACTCGTTTTATAATTCCAATATTTAATTTATAAATATCAATTTATAAAATCTCTTATATAAATCAATTTATATTATTATTTTAAAACATCTTTAATCTCCTTTATAATTTCATCACTTTGATTTATAAAATAATTAAATTTCTATAAATCTTATATTTTAACTTTTTACAATAAAATTCAGAAATCCCAATTTAAACTATTTTATAAAATCATTAACTACATATTTTCAAAAATCAACTTTTAACTATTTTTCCCAAAAATCATAATTTTTATAACATTAAAATTATAACATTTATTTATTTAAAATGAATCAATTCCAAAAATATTTTATAACGTATACTTTCAAAAATCACTTTAAAAATCCTTTTAAAATTCCAAAATTTGGTCCAATGATGCTACACACCAAATAGTCAATCACGACAACAACGACATCATATATCGATATGATAATCAACGAATATCAAAATATCCATAATCAAATAAATACTGTTGAGGAATCCAGTTGGATCCCTCCAACCTGTTTTCCTGCATCCAAAGATGTTAGCACAATACCAATTCCGTTCCAGTACGAAATTATCGCGGTATATGGGATTTAAAATATTATCCGCTTAATAGACGGCGCAATAGGGTCTCATCCGCTATACAATGCGGGAAATCAACAACTGCAATATATACATATGCCAATATATATATATTGCCATTATATATAATACCAATTTCACTGTTTATGAAATATTCGCGGTATATGTTTTTAATAAATAACTTCCGTTTACTAACGGCGCATAATGTCTATTTTAACAATCAGTAGATAACAATCATCATTCAAACATGCATTCAAGAATTTTAAATCTAACTATTTAAAATAAAAATCGAAACCAATTCGATTGAGTGAGAAGTTCTCACCTTGATTTTATTTTCGTTTTAGCGATTTATTTCGAATAAAATTAAACGCGCGTTTAATTTTACCCAAAATTCTCACTAACTCCAAACGAATCCAATACAATTCCATGGCGTAGTGCTCGTCCATACGATTCCAACGCAACTGGTTTTGCGCGTTTTCGACCTCGTATGAAAAAGATATGATTTTTTTAAGTTTATACAAATTTTATAAACTAAATTATACAACATAATTTAATTTTTAACCTACACTAAAACTCAGCCTTTGGATCTTGCATCAGAGAATCTTGGCCACTGCTCCTTTCTTCCCTCTCTTCGTTCATACGTACGACTACAGATTACAAGCCGTGCACAAACCCAAATATCACGAACTAGGGTTAACAAACGCCGGCACCACACTCGATTAAAATTCGATCAGGTACCATCGTTCGAAGCGCCTAGCTCCACTCCACCCACGCCTGGAACCAAGGCAAGCTCGGCCACCTATTCAGGTTGAAAAACGTGTGCGTTCGGCCCCCCTTCCACCTCGATTTGCCGCCAATCCATTAACCCATTCGCGATCATAGCCGTTGGATATCAAGATCTCTTCATGCTCTCCATCTTTCATTTATAAAGTTTGTTGAATCGTTGCACGGATTTGAAGAAATCAAGGGAAGAAAATTGGTTGTTTTCGGCCATTGAATGTTATGGGTGGCCGCTGCTGTTAGGTTTAGGTTTTTTTTTTTAATTTGCGAAGAGAGGGGGCTATTTATAGAAGTTTGAACGACACTATTCATTCCGGAATTTCCAAACTTCGATTTACGCACGGTGACCGACGTTTCTAGGGTTTATCCCGCGTTCCGGACACAATGGAACAAGTTTCGAAAGCTAATTCGATCATCTGTGCGAGATATGGCAATAAACGTTTGATTTAAAATTAAACCGATTAAACGATTTTCTAGGCGTTTTAGCTTGCACCGGACAAACGGTAAATCCGATTGACATAAAATTTAAAACCATACAATAATATCACATTACGGATCCGATGAAACTAGTTTCGTCGAAATCCGAGACTGTTTGAAAAATGGCTATTTTAACTCGCCAATTTAATATTAAAAACAATTTCGATGCGTTTCGAGCTGCCACGATCAAACGATAACTCCGATTGCTACGAAACTTGAAATCCGGTAATAAAAACTATTACGGATCCAATGGAACTAGTTTCGTCCAATTCTGAGACTGTTCAAAAATTGGCTATTTTCACTAGTCGATTAAATATTAAAATATTCAATTTTCACAAATTAACTCTTAATTCGATTTTAAAAGTTCTAAAATATCATTCTAACTTCAATATGATAAAATAAAATTTTACAAATCATTTACAATCATATTTAACCCAATTTTCAATTATTTCTGTATTTTCACATGTTAAATTATCGATTTAATTATTCAATTAAATCTAATTATTCGAAATAAAATTTATTCGACTTATAAATTTCACTTATTAATATTTAAAATTATTTAAATGTTCAAATTTTAATTAATAAAAATCCTGGGTCGTTACATACTTCCCCCCTTAAAAGAATTTCGTCCTCGAAATTAACAAATAAGAAAAGTTACAGAATCTATTAACTTTCCCAAAAATCCATAGTTAAAACTTCTTACAATAACTTTACTAAGTTTTCAAATCATACTTAGTTATCTTTTCAAAAACAACTACTATTGTTTAACTTTCAATTCCAAATCAAAGTTATAGTTTTCACAATTTTCCAATTTTTCTCAAATTTTTTCTAACGCCTTAAATTTTCGGAAAAATTCGACATAGTCTCCTTTGCGCGGCTCGATTCGAAAAAAAATGACAGTATATATATCACAAATATACATCTCATCAAGTAATGAGGCATCCCGCAGGGAAAAAAAGTGTAAAAGTACGATATTTAATCCGAGATATGTACCTTATATTTTATTAGCGAGCATATACGGCTAATATAGCGCGAAAGCGAGCTCCAAATGTGAAGCAAACGCGATCCGCACCTACTAAACACTCAACAAACAGATGAGAATCATGCATATATGAAAATAGTATCAATATACAACATATATCAACATAATAACTATATATGCCAACATAGCAAATGCAATAAAAGCAATATATTCAACCATCAACCAACTAACATCCAACTATCATTCAACTAACATCCATAACCAATAAATATTCATTCATATTCTCATTAATATTCAATGAAATGGTTTTCAATTTAATCACCTTTGATTCATTAACAGTGGATGTTTTTACTAACATTCATTTTCAGTTAGTTTATATTCACTAATCCATATTCAAGTTGGTTCACTTCCAAATCAAATTCAATTTTATTTAAGATTCACTTAACTTCCAATTTAATTCCAATTACTTTAGCTTCCAATTTCATTAATACTTAATGAATTATATACAATCAACTAACAATCATATAACAACCAATGTACATTTAATTACAACCAAATTCCTTTGCTTATATTCATCTTGGTTTAACACCATCAATTTCAATTGGTTAAATTAAATTGATTTTCATTCAATTATTCAACTTCTAATAACATTAGATTTTAATGAATTATCACCTACATTCATTATTTCACACCAATTATCCACATTCAATTGATTAACATTCAATCCATTCATTCAATTCAATTACAAAAGTTGAATTTCATTTCATAACTCAAGTTCATATCTATCACTTATCTTTATTAATTTACTTTGATACCAAAATCAACTTCATTCAACATCTCTTAAGTTATATTCCATTTTACAAACATTCACTTGGTTTTACTTAACTTAAATTCCAACTTATAAATCAATTCAGATTCCAAATTCTAAAGTAAATTTCCCATTTAACTTTAAATTCATTTTTTATTACAACTCATATTCATAAATATATTCATATAGTTTCACTTCTTATATATATATATAAGTTTATTTCACAATTGTAAATCACATTAATTATAATTCAATTCTTATAATTCATTTGCTTATACAATTATTCTCTTATTTAGATTATTCAAACATCTTATTCAACAACCAAACAATCTACTTATATACACTTTAATAATTCTGAAAAATTATTCCTTTATATATAAAATATACTCAAGGTAAAATTATTTCATTTACCCAATTTTAAAACAATACTGTGTCGAATTGTTCTATTCAAGTGTTTATAAACCCCTTCGGCATAGTTGTCCAGACCGTGCTGACGAAAGTTCATATGCCACTCAACAAACAAATCATCACAATATAAAAAAAATTATATTTACTAACAAATACGCTCTCATAGCTATTATTACACTCAAACTCATTCTAGAGCACTACTAACTCCATCTCTAATGAGTTATACCCAACAGAGCCATGGTTGTCGCTTAACCATATGCTCTGATACCAAATGTAACGTACGCGATTTTCCGTTGCCGAAAAACCGAATAGTTAGGGATTTAAGAAAAAGAAAAAGACAGAAGAAGAGAGAAAAGATAGAAAATAGAGAGAAAAGAAAATAGAACGGAACAGAACAGAAAGAAAACAGCAGAACAATATCAGAATCTCACAATTCGCAGCGGAACAACATATAATAATAAATGAATAATCTGTAGCAAAGAACTATATCAGTTATTACATTTTATACATTACATTACATCATCTTCAGAGTATACAACATCAAACAACAACAAACAATGCAGCGGAAAAAGAAATACTATATACTAGTAATACGCCATGTCATCCAGCTTGCCTCCTGCAACTCCTGAATATCCAGAATATCCTGATAAACCTGAACTCTTGACTGCCCGTGTGGAAATTGGTGGGCACCCAGAGTTTAGGAAGGAAAACAATAAACTCCGAGTCAGTCATGTGGCTGGTGTGAGAACTCAAAACAGTTTATTTATCTTTAAAATCAAAATAGAGGAATATTTTTAAAATCAATTCGCAATGCTTTTAAAAATGAGACTACCATAAGGCCTCCCGCACACACACACAATGCAAACGTAGAATCGGAGGAGATTTCTCCTTATGACAGTCAAAGATGCTTGGTACGCATTAAAAAGAACATTTGATATTATTACTAGTGCATAGTGTAGGAAAAATTCATTTCGAAAGTAGAATATAAATCTTAGCCAACATACGACCATTATCGTATGCCTACTATAGCTACCATCCAAACAGTGGGGCGCCACCATAAGTGAATGATAGGTTCTACAACTAATACCGTACAAGATCGTATTGTTTCTTTGGATTTCCAACGAATGGTCAGGCCAAGGAACTTCCCATTGCCACATGAGAACGCCTCTGGAAGGACGTCCCCGAGAACCAAACCGGATCTCTGCCAACACAAGGTCGGGTTACCCCTAACTGGGTAACAACTGACACGAGTATGCCATCCCCCGGTCCTTTGGGACCTTTAACCGAGCGCTCGTAATCAACATCACACAATCATAAATAAAGTGTTTCAACATGAGTAAGTATCTGGGCTCCATACCATGATACCACCCTTTTCCAGAAGGAAATGCACATACCCTAAAGGGAGCTACCCCTCATAACCTTGCTGTATCTTTCCTGTTTTGACCATTCCGAGGTGTGAGGCTCGACGAAGTCTCATCCACAAAGCCACGCTTTATACAAAAGCTGTGCTTTGGGTCAACAAATGATCATAGAAATGATCACAAAGATAAACGATCAAATAAATGATCCTATCACAAATGATCAACACAATGATCATTTCACAACAACACTCAGCATGTCACATTACCAAATTGGAAATATATCACTGATAACCTTCAACTACATAACCTCTGAGCTCGTACGTCTCAGAGAAGGGTGTTAAGCTAAAAGAATAAATTCTCCGCCACCAACAGAAATATATTTGAAAGAAATCTGCTTTATATCTTAATTTGTAATGTCAGACATACAATCCATACAAGTCTGTTTCGGGCTCGAACAGAACCGAAGGCACTTACAAAGAAGTCCTTGCAATCCGGATATCCACAATCTTGATCGGATTCCCCATCACATATGGAGAACTCTATACCGGAGCAACTCGGTGCAGAGTCAATCGACAGGTCATCCTATCGCTCTCGCAAATACCCGGTCTTCAACACCGGTCATCAATGCTACCCATTACGTCATATCACTATTCGGAATGAGTAATCCGAATAACGAGCGTAATAATTTAAAAATAAGTGTGGCATTCAAATTCAAACAAATCACAACAAATACCTTTCAAAGGTAAATATTGATAGTCGGTTATTGAACTATCAATGGATATGCACAACATCACCAAATTCTAAATAATTTTTCAAATTATTTATTTCCCAAAAATATCTTTACAAGATAAATAATTTTCACACTTCAAAAATAAATCAATATTTATTTTTAAACAGATTCCCCTTTCTTTTATAAATTCCATAGTGAATTTATATTCCAAAATATCTATGAATATACGATTTCAATTATTCATTTTCAATTTATCTTCAAAAAGATAAATTCTCAAAATATTCACTTTATATTGGAAAACATTTCCATACTTACTTATTGAGTAATTCTCAAATCCATTTATTTTCAACACTTGGAAAATATTCAATATACTTAAATCGAGATTAAGTATATATTTCATTCTTTAAGGAAATCATTCTCTTAAACAAATTTATTTGGGCCAAAACGAATGTTACGTAAAACATCGTTACAACGTCCCAAAATCACTAGTATAGGGATTCGAAATTAAAATAGATATATAAATCCCAATACTATACAAAACATTTCCTTCCGGAAATCATTTACTATAACAACAGTGTTATAGTCCACCATTTTCTTCTATTTCTCGAAAACTTCTATTTTCAACAATGAATGTTGAAATCTATGGTTTCGAATCTCAATACATTTAAAACATCGTTAGATCGTTTTAATTTTATTTAAAATATCACATTCAAAACAATTTCTTTAACATATTATTCACTTTTCAAAAACGTGAATATACCTTGTTAACCAATTTCATCCTTTCTATTCATTTTATTTTAAAGGATTATTCACTGTCTAAAACGTGAATATAACTCCATTAATAAGTTACAACAATTTACTTATCAAAATAAGTGGTTGCGAATTTATAAAACAATGTTTATAAATTCCATTTCTATTTGTTTTATAACAACTTCCTTTTATAAATCTCCTTTATTAAGCTATTTCAATTTATAACTCAATTATATACCAAGGTTCATATTATAAGTTAAATACTTATAATTTATTTGTTTACAAAAATCGTTCTTTTTAACTTCCCAAATTATAAATCTTATAACTTATAAGATTCATTTATTTATCCAAAATCTATTCTTTTCATAACCTTACAAATTTTATAAACCTACTGCTTATAAAATTCCATTTATAACTTCACCGTTTATAATTATATAAATTTCATTCATTTATGAAATTCATTCACAATTCATTCTAACACTTATAAAAACTCGTTTTATAATTCCAATATTTAATTTATAAATATCAATTTATAAAATCTCTTATATAAATCAATTTATATTATTATTTTAAAACATCTTTAATCTCCTTTATAATTTCATCACTTTGATTTATAAAATAATTAAATTTCTATAAATCTTATATTTTAACTTTTTACAATAAAATTCAGAAATCCCAATTTAAACTATTTTATAAAATCATTAACTACATATTTTCAAAAATCAACTTTTAACTATTTTTCCCAAAAATCATAATTTTTATAACAGTAAAATTATAACGTTTATTTATTTAAAATGAATCAATTCCAAAAATATTTTATAACGTATACTTTCAAAAATCACTTTGAAAATCCTTTTAAAATTCCAAAATTTGGTCCAATGATGCTACACACCAAATAGTCAATCACGACAACAACGACATCATATATCGATATGATAATCAACGAATATCAAAATATCCATAATCAAATAAATACTGTTGAGGAATCCAGTTGGATCCCTCCAACCTGTTTTCCTGCATCCAAAGATGTTAGCACAATACCAATTTCGTTCCAGTACGAAATTATCGCGGTATATGGGATTTAAAATATTATCCGCTTAATAGACGGCGCAATAGGGTCTCATCCGCTATACAATGCGGGAAATCAACAACTGCAATATATACATATGCCAATATATATATATTGCTATTATATATAATACCAATTTCACTGTTTATGAAATATTCGCGGTATATGTTTTTAATAAATAACCTCCGTTTACTAACGGCGCATAATGTCTATTTTAACAATCAATAGATAACAATCATCATTCAAACATGCATTCAAGAATTTTAAATCTAACTATTTAAAATAAAAATCGAAACCGATTCAATTGAGTGAGAAGTTCTCACCTTGATTTTATTTTCGTTTTAGCGATTTATTTCGAATAAAATTAAACGTGCGTTTAATTTTACCCAAAATTCTCACTAACTCCAAACGACTCCAATCCAATTCCATGGCGTAGTCCACGTCCATATGATTCCAACGCAACTGGTTTCGCGCGTTTTCGACCTCGTATGAAAAAGATATGATTTTTTTAAGTTTATACAAATTTTATAAACTAAATTATACAGCATAATTTAAATTTTAACCTACACTAAAACTCAGCCATTGGATCTTGCATCAGAGAATCTTGGCCACTGCTCCTTTCTTCCCTCTCTTCGTTCATACGCACGACTACAGATTACAAGCCGCGCACAAACCCAAATATCACGAGCTAGGGTTAACAAACGCCGCCGCCACACTCGATTAAAATTCGATCAGGTACCATCGTTCGAAGCGCCTAGCTCCACTCCACCCACGCCTGGAACCATGGAAAGCTCGGCCACCTATTCAGGTTGAAAAACGTGCGCGTTCGGCCCCCCTTCCACCTCGATTTGCCGCCAATCCATTAACCCATTCGCGATCATAGCCGTTGGATATCAAGATCTTTTCATGCTCTCCATCTTTCGTTTAGAAAGTTTGTTGAATCGTTGCACGGATTTGAAGAAATCAAGGGAAGAAAATTGGTTGTTTTCGGCCATTGAATGTTATGGGTGGCGGCTGCTGTTAGGTTTAGTTTTTTTTTTTAATTTGTGAAGAGAGGGGGCTATTTATAGAAGTTTGAACGACACTATTCATTCTGGAATTTCCAAACACCGATTTACGCATGGTGACCGACGTTTCTAGAGTTTATCCCGCGTTCCGGACACAATGGAACAGGTTTCGAAAGCTAATTCGATCATCTGTGCGAGATATGGCAATAAACGTTCGATTTAAAATTAAACCGATTAAACGATTTTCTAGGCGTTTTAGCTTGCACCGGACAAACGGTAAATCCGATTGACATAAAATTTTAAACCATACAATAATATCACATTATGGATCCGATGAAACTAGTTTCGTCGAAATCCGAGACTTTTTGAAAAATGGCTATTTTAACTCGCCAATTTAATATTAAAAACAATTTCGATGCGTTTCGAGCTGCCGCGATCAAACGATAACTCCGATTGCTACGAAATTTGAAATCCGATAATAACAAACTATTACGGATCCAATGGAACTAGTTTCGTCCAATTCTGAGACTGTTCAAAAATTGGCTATTTTCACTAGTCGATTAAATATTAAAATATTCAATTTTCACAAATTAACTCTTAATTCGATTTTAAAAGTTCTATAATATCATTCTAACTTCAATATGATAAAATAAAATTTTACAAATCATTTTCAATCATATTTAACCCAATTTTCAATTATTTCTGTATTTTCACATGTTAAATTATCGATTTAATTATTCAATTAAATGTAATTATTCGAAATAAAATTTATTCAACTTATAAATTTCACTTATTAATATTTAAAATTAATTAAATGTTCAAATTTTAATTAATAAAAATCCTGGGTCGTTACAGAAATCATTCTGGTTTTCACTCAACATCAATTTCTGTATTCGACAAGTGCTATTGGGGGGATAATGGTGAAATCACCTTTTAAATTCCACGAATAAGACGAGTTCCCTTTTCGAATTTAAATACCAAATACAAGGAGATTTTTCTATGCAATCCAAGTCGTAGTTTATTTAACTCGGAGATTGCTTAAATTTTGGATAATACCAGTCTTCTTTTATTTTAGAAACTTAATACTACCTTTTTAGAGCATCCGGGCTTTCCTTTCAATATGTTCCACCCTTGCCTAACAAGAGAAAATAGAAGCCAGGTAAGTTCAGGGCACTGGTTGCTTCATCCCTAACCTTAGTTAAACACCTTGTTTTATCTTCCCAGATCTTACAGACGGAAAAAATGTACTAGTCGTTTCCGCATACTCAGTTATCAACATTATTTTGGAATTGATTATAAAGACTCAAATTATCTTTTAAATGCTTTATTTTCCTTTTAAAAACATTCACAATATATTCTAGGAAAAACCTTTACATTTAAACTCATATTCCAGAAGTTATAGAATTCGCTGCATAAAAGTGCCGCGGAAAGTTCTATATAAGCTTATTTGATTCAAACAACTTTTTCAACATTTAAAAATTCATATTTTCCACTTAAAGTCTCTTATAAACTCTTTAAATGGATTTATCAAATTTATTCCATATTTTTCTATAATTAAAAACGTTCATTTAAACAGATTTCTCGTTATGGTCACTTAACTGCACTAGCGCGATTTTTCTAGAAAATTGATTTGGACTTAATTCAAAATCTTCTCAAAGAAATTTCGATTTTATTTCTTCATTCAAAAGATATGGATATAATAGTTCGGAATTTTCTTATCTCGAAGAATTCCGAGCTATATTCTACTCTATACACTCATTTGAACTTTCTGGCGCGAAATCGTGAACTATCGTTGCGCGACGCACCTTGTTTTAACTTATTTTTCAATATTCGAAATAATCTATTCAAATTGAATTTTTTCACTTATAAAATCATTACAAATCATTTTATATCAATATTTCCACATTTTAAAGCATTTAAAATGTATTTTCAATATTTCCATATTATAATTTTATTTTATTCTTATTATTTTAATATTGTATTTTAAATCCCAATTTCAATTCAATTTGAATCATAACTTCAAATTAAACTCAATTAAAACTTAGATTTCAAATCTAATTTCAATTTAAACATAAATTTCGACCTTAATTTCAAATTCAATTTTCCAAATCGATTTCAATTTCATTATTCATCTCATTTTCAATTTCAATTTCACTATCCTTTTTAATCCCGTTTCACTTTAAATTTCAAATTCTTTTTTATTTCCACTTTAATTTCAATTTCAATTAAAAAGAGACTTATTTTTTCAAAGTATGTCATATCATCAAAATTGGGCCTTTAACAGAGAGATTTCTTAATCAAAACTGATAGAAATTTGATGTCATATTAACATCACATCCATACAAACAATCATTTGACATTAACATATTCAATACGATAAATGTCATAACATTACTATGGATTATCCAACATTCAAACAATTATTCAAACATCTATATCATAAAATGGTGATTATCTATCATAGCAAATCAACCCAAAAATCTATATAAATTATATAGCGGTGAGAATTTTCTCACCTTTATTTCCACTCCGTCAATCTTTAGGCGAATTGGCATGCTTACGGCTAACGAACTAACGTGCTATTTTCTGAGCATTACTTTCCTTTCCTTCTCTATTTTTTCTTTTTTCATTTAGGTCGTGGGTATTTTGGAGGGGCTATGGGTTTGGGCCATGGATTGGTGGAGGGTATGGCCTTGGACTGGGGTGTGGAGGAGGGTGTGTGAGTTTGAAGTTCCGGTAGGTGGTGTGGGATGCTTGGAGGTGGCGGGTAGGTGGGGTATTTGGCTCGGATTTGTTGTTCTTGGTGGGGTAGAAGGCGTGTAGGGTAGTGTGGCCAAGGGTGGAGAGGTGGGTAGGGGAATGTAGGAGCTTGGTTAAAGTGATGGAAGTTATGGAAGTGGAAGAGAAGTTGGATGCCATGGAAATGTAGATGAAGAAGATGGAGAAAGGAAGAGAAAGGTAAAGAATCAAGTTTGCAAAAATGAAAGATGTGCATGCTTATTTATAAATTGAAAAGGTAAATGACTTAAATACCCATATCTTACTTTTTGACTTTTTCTTAAGCATGATGTGAGGTGTATTAATGGTGGAAAGAATGATAAGATGTGATTTGTACTTAAGAAATGGTGTTTGCCTTATTTTCTTAAACTTTAAAATGTTAAAATAACTTTTACCCATTTTCCATGCATATTCATTCCATCTCATTAATGAGATAAGAGATGTAATAATAATGTTGTTTATAAATATTTAAAATAAAATTTAATTAGTCAAATCATGTCTTTTACTTCTTTATATATTTATATTTAAACTTTTCAAAATACCTTCTTTTATCTTATATGCTCAATGTTTGTAAAGTTGTATATATATGTGTTAGAAGACATATCATGTGGCAAAACTTAAAGATAACTTGTTTTGGTTGAAAACGGTGTTTTTGTTAACATATTTTACGGTTAAAATTTTGACGTTATAGTTAAGCTATATATTGAAGTAAACCAAACTTAAAAATAAACTTTTTACTTCCTCTAAATAATTTAAAACATGTCTATTCATATTTTAAATCCATATTTAGATAATATCAAAATCTCTATTTTTATTATCTTTATTAGATGTTTTTAATAAGATTTATCTTTTTAAATAAATAATTAAATCCATTTATTTAATCCTTTATTTATTTTTAATGAAACTTAACTTTTGCTGATTAGTTCTAAAATACAAATTTTTACTTTTTAAATTCGTAATTATAAGAATAAATAATTTTTCTATTATTATTTATTATATATAACTTATTTGTTTAAGTTTTAAACACTTTTAAATTTTAAAAATAAGCAAAATATCTCATTTTCGAAGTAGTGAAATCATGGGTTGTTACAACGAACCTATCCAAGTGCTATCGGAAAACCCAGTTCATCAAATCCACAAAGAAAGCTGACGAATTAGTCAGTCCGAACGATATATCTAAACATTCGTATGACCCATACCTGGTCCTAAACGCCGTCAAAGGTATGCTATCCACTGCTACCCTGAGCTGATGGAAACCTGTTACTAAATCCAACTGCGAGAATACCTTGGCTCCACTCAACTGGTCGAATAAAACGTTAATCCTCGTTTCTTTATCTTCCTCACATTCAACTTACGATATTCGATACATAGCCTTAACAATCCATCCGGCTTCTTAGCAAACACTACTATTACACCCTAAGGCGAACTACTTGGCCTAATTATTGCCTTTTAAATCTACCAACTACACCTTCAACTCTCTTATCTCTATAGGAGTCATCCTGCTCAGTGGCCTACTCTTTGGTTCAGCTCTCGAAACCAAATCTATCCGAAACTCAATGGCTCGTTTCAGTGACAATCCAACTACAGGCACAGAAACATCTACGAATTCTCTAACCATGAAAACTTGGCTTAACTCATCATTGGATTCCATAACACCTAAAAAAATCATACATATCACCGCTAGAACATTCTATAAACAAAAGGATCACTACAATTAGGGTGTCTAAGAGATATTTTCCTATCCTGGAAAAATATCCTAGCATCGTACTCACTTAACCAATCCATCCTAATAATAATCCTGAATCCCACAAAATCAAACATATGCAAACTGCAAACAAAAGTATGACCTAACAAGTCAAATTCTAACTGGTCACACCTCAGCCCTAGAGTTGCATACCCTCCTATTGGATTCGCAACCATAAGGAAGTAACTAAATATGCGGGTTCTGGGTTATGCTCATTCATCAAACATCTGGATATAAAAGAATGTGATGCACCAGTATCAAATAGAATGCTAGCAAACATACCATGAATCTGAAGCGTACCTCCCAAAACTGCCTTTCCCTTCTCTTGAGTTGTTGGCTTCGAAGTAGTAGGATCCAATGCATACACCTTGCCCTTTCCATCCTTAGCGGGCTCCTTGCACTGGCTCTTATAATGGCCAATCTAGTCGTAGCTGAAGCACCTGACATTCTTCTTCCCAGCTACTTCCTTTGCCTTTCCAACGCGACAATTATTCGCAAAGTGCCTCTACTTGTCGCACTTGAAATAGACAATCTCATACTTTCCCTTCTTAGGTCATCCACCCTTCTCAGCACCTTTCTTAGGAAAGGTCTTCCTTTTCTGATTCTGGCCAACCTAAACTTTCTAGGCTTACTCTTCCATAGAAAATCAAGAATCTCCTCATGCCTTAAGGACATCTCTATTAAAAGTCAAAAGGATCCCTAGTATAAGGTATTATAGCCCTAGCTAAATCAGGCTTCAATCCTCTGATGAACTTCTCATTCCTCTTCATCACAGTATCCACTGAAGCATACCAATATCTGGCTAGCTCCTCAAACTTTCTAGCATACTCCAGAATAGACATCTCTCCATGGTCTAACTCATCAAACTTCCTGATTAGAGTTAAATGTGCCATTGCAAACATAAACCTCTCCTGGAACCTTTCCATAAAATCTGCCCATGACAAAGTTTCCTCGTCCACACCAGTTGTCACACTATTCCACCAGAACAAAGTTGCTCCCTGAAGCCGTTTGGATGCCAACCTCCTCTTCTACTCATCATTGAGGCCCAAATTTGCAAAGGTTCTTTCACAGTGCAGAAACCAATTGTAACGACCCGTAAATTTTGATAATTAGATTGGTTAATTCAATAAGATTTTTGTAATTAAATTTAGAAAGAAATAAAAACTTTATGATTTGTACGGAAAGAAATGTTAAAATGAAATGTAGCAATGGTAATTAAAATTAATTATCGACAATTGGTGTGAAATCCCAATAATGAAATAGTGTAAATTGTTGCACTTGATTATAAAATTGAAAATAAGTAAATAAAAGTAAGCATTGAATTAACCAAAGGAATAATATATTGATTGATGGTAATTAAATGTAAATTAAGGTAATAATGTTAATGCAAGTTGATAAATGACATATTTAGTGCAATCCCAATTGATTAAAACCAATTATAAGGTTATAATTGATTGTAATTAGTAAATTGGGAATTAAATTCAAAGTTATATTCATTGATGAAATAATACGTAATAAATTGTAATTTGATAGAATAATTTCTAGATAAGTAATTATAATAATTGTTGCCTGATAATAAAGTATGAATGAGATTAAATTAGGAAAATGGTGATAAGGATTAATTGTTTACCCATTTATTTAATCTATTGGATTAGATCTAAATCCATTGCAATTAAACGACATTAAAAACTACGTTAATATGATTTAGTTGATTACTGTGAAAATATTAGGGTAATTGGATATATACTAATGTTAAATTTATACATAAGATGATGATTGACTGGATAAAAAGATTGAAAACAAACTGAATTAATTTTTTTGAAATTAAAAATATAATTTACTTGAATTTACTTAACTTGGAGGTAAACGCTATAAAATTTGCAATAAACCCTTATTTGATTGATATGGAACTTTTGGGTAATGAATTATAAATTTAATTGAAATCAGTTGAAATCAATTTGAAATAACTTAATTTTAGCATAACTTCTTCATATTGTGATAACCCGGATTTTCAAGCATCAGATATTTGGATAGTTATCTGATTTAACTTCTAAAAATACTGATTTATAATTTGAAAAAATAAATGTGATAATCTCCTTTATAATTGTTTAAAATTGATAAAATTGATTATTTTCAAAACGATAATAATTATATGTTATATTTATATTTATATGGACGGCCGAATCTGGATATGGAATTCCCGAAACCCTAGGTGCGGAAGAAGAAGATGATGGCGGAGGATGGAAGGAGGTTAGGCATGGGGGAAAGACAAAGATCTCGTTCGCTGATGCTTTTAAATTAAATAAGGGGATACAAAAGGCGAAATCATGAATTAAGGCTGTCAGATCTAGAATAGAACTCAAGGGTAATGAAAATTACTATGAACCACAATCCAATGGAGACGATTTATTTCAACTGATAGACGAAGAAGATTATGCTGAATCTAAATGCCTCTGGCAACACTCAATATATGCTTATATGGCTGGCAAAAGGCCATACTTCATTCATTTTAACGCCTATATTAAAAGAACATGGAATCTGAAAGGGTCTTGGTATGCATATCCTCGAGACAATGGCTTTTACTTGATAAAATTTGAATTGGAGGAGGACTTTCAAAGAATCAATAATGGAGGGCCTTGGTTCATGGATAGTAGATTAAAACTGATGCGTAAATGGGAGGCTGATTTTAATTTCGAACATGCTATGCTAACAACCTATCCTTTTTGGGTCAAATTTAATAACTTGGATCTTGCTTTAAGGAATATGAGATGTATTAGAAAACTTGCAAGTCTAGTAGGTAGGCCGATTGACATTGATGAAAATACAAGAAAACTTAAACGTATCAAGTATTTCAGGTTCTGGTTGAGATTTCAGCCAGCACTGTTCTGCCAAAAATAGTGAAAGCCATAGACAAGCAAGGAAATATATATAAACAAGAGTGGAATATGAATTTGTACCACCTAAGTGTGGTGAATGTTTGTGTTTCGGACATACAAACCAGCAGTGTCAAAGCAAAATTGCAGATAGGTAGAAGAAAGTATGGGTAGAAAAACCTAAAAGTACTACAGACTTACCTAAATCTAGTAGCCCAAAAAATAAAGAGGAGATTACAAAAAATAAACAAAATATCTCCCCCACTATAAAACATCAACCATAATATCAACACAAGAACACTACGGAGTTGGACTGCGAATCAGAGCAAGCATCTCATATAACTCCTGTTCAAACAGAGAAGACATCTTATACAAGGGATCACTTGAATAGTTCTGACCCATTGGATCCACCTTCATACCCTGAAAATCACCATCAAATGTCGCAGTCTCCACAGGCATTGGTTCCACCGTCTGTTGAACACAAGGAGGGGGCGAAGGAGATGCCAGGCTCCCTAGCGGATATCTACAAGCTGGGCATTAAATTAGATTCATCTGGAGACGAGGAGGAAGAAGAGTTGTCAGAAGATATTAGTAAGTATACAGAATGCAACTTAGCATATGATAACCAATTTCTCACTGGTGATAAGGCCAGAACTATTAAATCAGTTTCGGTAGGTACTGCTCCGGTTACTTGGAGCAAATCTACCAAAAAATCATAATGTCTATCATATGTTGGAATGTGAGACGTCTTCATAATGATACATGTAAACTAGACCTCCACATAATGAAGGCTAAACATAGGCCTACTATTTTAGCTCTTCTAGAAAAGTTGAAAAAATAATTTAGAGATGATTAGAACTAAATTTGGAAATCAGTGGCATTTTGCAACAACCCAAACTAAAGGTAGAATTATTGTGGATTGGGAGAGTAATTATTGGAATGGCAATATCATGAATATGATTGATCAACAAATAACTGTTAAATTTCACAATATAGGGGGGCCGGAGATAGCTATCACTTTTGTTTATGCTTAAAACCTAGCCTCTGAAGGAGTGGAATTATGGAAACAAATAACGGACAATTCCAAAAATATCAATATTCGTTGGATAGTCACAGGAGATTTTAATGATGTCTTAAAAACTGATGAAAAACGAGGAGCTCTTACATTAAGGGTAGCACAAGTAGTAGAATTTAACAACTATGTTCCATCCAGTGGACTTGCTAAAGCACACCACTCTAGCCTGAAATTCACATGGAAAAGCGGTGAGTCTAAGAAAATCACATCAAGATTGGACAGAGCGCTAGGAAATTCAAAGCTATTTAATAAAATTCCAAACTTTAGAGTGACTGTTCTACCTTGTTTTACAAGCGATCATTGCCCCCTCTTGTTACAATTCAATGAAGATGGGAAAATGCATAAAGGAAAACCTTTCCGATATGCAAATCATTGGCCTTTGATAGAAGGACTTGATGAAGTAGTGAACTTTAACACAGTAAGGATTCCTCCAGGTAATCACATGTATCGATTTGTAATGCTAATCAAAATCATGAGAAACAGACTCGAGGATTGGAACATGTGCAGACCCAAGACCATTGACAAAATCACAGAAATCCGACAACATTTAAAAAACATACAGCATAGACTAGATGATGACCCTCTACACGAAGGCCTAAATGCAGAGTTCTATACATTTCAAAGATGGTTTAAAAAGAACTAAATAAGTAGGCAGTAGAGATGGAGCAAAAAGCCAAAGAGAAATGGCTTAGACAAGGAGATGAATGTAACAAATTTCTCTATACTAAAATGTCCTTAAGACAACATCATAATAATCTGCAGAACTATTTAAACGAGCATGGTGATGCATCTAGACATCTCAAGGACATAGAAGACCAAGCAATTTCATATTTTTCAAGATTATATAATGGAGATAATAATAATCAATTGCCTCATATCATCTCAGAAGGAAAATCTCCATTGAGGGTGCTAACATGTTGGCAGCTCCAATTCTGGAAGGGGAATTGAGGGATGTTGTCTCCTCTATCCACAGTGATTCTTCCCCGGGACCTGATGGAATGGGGGCAGCCTTCTTCAAAATGTATTGGATAAACCTGAAAGAATTCATGATAAAAGCGTATAATGAATCCCTTGAAACTGATGAGTTCATACAAGAAACTAATCATACTGTCATATCACATTTCCAAAAACAAAGAAAGCAGAAAGAATTGAAGAATACAGACCAATAGCCTGTTGTAATGTCATATACAAAATTCTCAGTAAAATTATTTGTAAGAGACTGAATAAAGTCCTTCTCGACTTAATCTCACAATGTCAAAGTGCATTCATCAAAGGTAGGCTCATTTTAGAAAACTCTCTGATGGCTCATGAATTGATCAGCAATTTCAATATACAAGGGACTGATAAATTATGCATTAAAGTGGATTTGCAAAAGGCTTATGATAAGGTTAACAGAGGATTCATTATTCATATTCTTGAATCTATGGGGGTTCCAATGAAGATACTAAAATTGATTAAATACCGTCTAGACACTCCAACATATTCAATTATGATTAATGGTATTCCTAAGGGGTATATACAGAGCAAACGTGGAATTAGACAAGGTGACCCTCTCTCCCCACACTTATTTGCTGTAGCTATGGAATGGTTCACTCTGCAAATGGAACTGGCAAGTTTCCAGGAATACATTCAGCCAATCTATAATAACCTCCCAAATGTCACACATTTAATTTATGCAGATGATCTGCTAGTAGTGGTTAAAGGCAACTTGAAGGCAATAGACAAAATCAAGGCCATATTTAATGAAATAGAAACTTTTGCTGGGCTTAAATTGAATGAATCAAAAACTAAGTGCTATTTTAACAAACACTGCTTAAACAAGCAGACTATGTTACAAAGACTAGGATTTTCGAAGGGACACCTTCCAGTCAAGTATTTAGGGTTTCCTCTTTCCAACAACACTATTACTGATGCTGAATGTGGCAAGCTAACAGATGACATCAGAGATAAACTTCAAGGCTGGAGATCAAAGCTTCTATCTTTTGTAGGCAGAGTAGAATTGGCGCATACAGTCATCACATCTAAAGTCAGGTTTTGGCTACAATCTTTTCAAATTCCAGATTGCTCTATTGCAAAAATTAACTCGGTGTGTGCATATTTTATTTGGAGAGGGGGTTGCACAAATTTAAGTACTCAGACTTATGTAGGAAAAAGCTGGAAGGAGTTGGGTTGAAAATTCTCTTTGAACTCAAAAAAGTATACTGTCTGAAATTAGCTTGGAATGTTTTAACTTCAAATAATTTATGGGCTACGTGGATGAGGTCTAGATATCTGAAAGAAGATTTTTGGACTATTAAAATCAACAACAATGCTTCTGTCATCTGGAAGAATATTCTTAAAATCAAGGATGAACTACAGTTGTATCCAGAGAGAGAGATTGCAAATGGTAGAAATACTGATCTATGGAGTGACCCATGGCTTAACTCTAAAAGCTTTATTCACAGGTTAGGATGGGATACTTTCTTGGCATATGGAGCTCCAAATTGGAAGGTGGCTGACATTGTGGAGAATGGAGAATGGCGATGCACCAACAACCTACTAAGCCTAAATTATCAGGGGGAGATCCGACATAAATATATTCACATGGAAAATCTAGAAGACAAATGGATATGGAAGAAAAATTCAAATAGTCAATTCAAGTTCTGAGAAATATGGGAAGAATCAAGAAAAAAACATCCAGAGGTTAAGTAGTCAACAGTAGTCTGGAGCAAATCAAATAACCCCAAAATGGCACATACTATTTACAAGGAAATTCTAGGAAAATTACCCACTAAAGATAGATTACATAAATAGGGAGTATTGGATGACACAACATGTTAATTTTGTCATAATGCCGAAGAAGCACATGAACATTTATTCTTCGATTGTGAACGCTCTAAAAAAATATGGAGTACTCAAGAACTAAGATGTCTACTTACCAATAATGTTTGAAACTTAGCAGAAGAGGTTGAGTACCTCTATGATGGGAGTAATCTCACGAAGCTGATGAAGGAGAATGGCAAAATTGGACTCACAACTTCCCTGTGGTACCTCTGGAAGGAGAGAAACTATAGGGCTTTCGAAAACAAACCGCAAGATACATTAACACTCATGAAACAAATAAATAGAGAAATCGGTATAATAATTGGGAGAATACCGAAGAAGATCCTTACCATTGTAACGGAATAAGAAGAACAACTAACGTAGATGTCGAGGAGGAAGGTGTCGAACGAACGAGCTCAATTAACGAATTGGGAGCCGTCATAGAAGAACCCTAAAAAAGGAAAGTTGAGTTGTGGGAGGTAGCTTTTGTCTGCTGATGTTTGTTGTTACAACTTATTTGTAATTTCTAATACGTGGCCATGTATTATTGTCATGGGCCGCAAAGCCCAGTTCATAAATATATTAACCCAGTTTCAAAAAAAATACATATATATATATGTATGGATTTTAAATTGAATTGAATTTGTGATTGTTTAAATATATATATATTTATGTGAGTTGATTTTAATTTTAATTTGAAATTGAAATTCAAAAGATAAATATCTTAAGGAAAATTAAATTTAAAAATAATATATATATAATTCTATTAGTATATAGTTTGTTATTTTCATTTAAAGATCATATTAATATAAATGAAGGAAAGTGGTTACCAAATAGAAATTTAATATAAGAGTTTTATGGAAAACATTTAAAAATATAAATAAAGTATATAAAGTATAATTAATATATTTGTATAACTATTATAAGTGTGTAATTGGGATTTTATATCATCTACTTTTAAAACTATAGATAGACAAATATAAGAGAAAGAATAAATATAATTAAATAAGATAAATTTAAGATAAAAGTTTAAACATTTAAAACATAAGACATTTATAAAAGAGAAAATTGATAGTATGATAAATATATATATTTTAAAATGTAAATTAAAATGTAAAGACATTTATAAATATAAAAGCTAAATTTAGAATATAATATAAATACACATAAAAACATATAAAACATGGATTTACAAATGTAAGCAATAGAATAGGTTTAATGGCAAGTGTAATTAAGTTACCTAACAATTTAACAAGTGTCTTTTATAACTAATAGGAGATAATATAAACATTTTCATATCATCTCTCATTCTCTTTAATGATTTCAAACTCTGAAGGAAAAAACCAGTAAATGGAAATTAAAGAATTATCTTCACAAAATTCAAACCAGTAACAAATTCAAGTTTCTCAGTATCAAGCAATACAAATCAAAGCAAGTTAGAGATTTGATTCAACTCAGTTTCAGATCAAAGCAAGTTCAGATCAAACCAAACAAGTTTTTCCAGATTTTCAAATTCAAACATTTCCTAGGCTTTGTCTTTCTCTGTTTCTTCATAGATAGCTAATTAAACATTTAAATTTAAAACTTAAGTAAATTAATAATTGTTGAGTAATTGATGTGATGATGAGGCCTGCATGTGTATATAGAAGTATAAAAATCTGTGTATGTGAATGCATTTGAATATGCATGTCTGGTGTCCATGCTTCTTTGTTCTTTTAGATTACAGAGATTTTAAAATGAACCAAAATTCAAAGCTGCCTATCTATTTTCTTGGAAGCTTTGGGTTTCAAACAAATTAGTTTAGTTTAAACACCATCTAGATTTTGAAAACAAGTTTAAGTATTTTAAGTTTGGGAATTTCCTGTAAACAAGAAAATACAGTAGAAAACTTAAATATGTGATAAATCAAATGTTGTATTTTATTGATTCAAGTATACATCTTGAATCATCTCTGAAAGACAAGATTTTTAATATTGAATTGAATGTAAATTTTAGGATTATCTGGAAAATAGTTTTGGGTGATTTCTGGTGGCCGGAGCATTTGGGGTGGCCGGGAACATTGCTGGAGGTGGAGAAGGCAATGGAGGTTCAGGAAAAAATGTTAGAAGGGGTTCCAGTTCACTATGATGTCGGCGGTAGGTCATAAGGCTTTTAAACCCTAGTTCTTGTTGAAGCTGAAATTCGAGGCACCGCTTCTCCTCTTATTGATCGAGTGCCGTGAAACTCGGGGAAATGGTTGCGTGTTGGGTCGGGAAGATGTGGCCAGAGTTGTCTGACCGCTGGTGGTCGGAGCTGTGTGGTCGAAGGGGTTTTGTTGGAGGCTATTGGTTTCAGATTTCAACTGGGTAGCTCGATCTTGTTTGAGGGATTATGATCATGTTTTGGTGGTCGATTTTGGTTGCCGTACTGCTAAGTGATGTGCCGGAGGGAATGTCGATGGTCGGAGGCTGCCACGGCGTTGGTGCGTGTGCACAATGGTGGGGTCATGCCAGTGGTTTGGGGCAGTGAATGTCTCGAAGGATGGTTCGAGTATTTGGGATGGGTAGCTCGAGTTCGTTCTCGAGTAAATTGAAGTGATTAACCTGTAGGTTTTTAAACTTGAAATTTAATCTAAGTTTACAAAAATGGGAAGAAAGGGAAACTCTGGTTTCACCTGAGTAAGCTTCGGGTTGACCCAAAGTAGAAAATGTTAAGAAGTTTTAAAAGTTTTAAAAACTTGTTTTTAAAACAAAAATTAAATTAGTTTAAAATTTTTATGTAAATTACTTGATATTTAATAAATGGTTTCTTAAACATTTTGATTTAGAAGTTTGAAGCTTGTTAAATTTAAATTTTGTTTAGCAAATTTTAAATGATTTCAAAATTTGAGTAGAAATGAGATTTTAAAAGTTTATATAAAGAAAGTTTTTAAATTCAAAATTTAAAACTAATTTTTAGAAACTATTATTGATAAATGGTTTAAGTTATTTTAAAGTTATAATTTGATAACTTTAATTATCAAAATAAATGATTATTTATATTTAAACTTAATTAATGATTTAATTAAGTAAAGATAATTTTAAAGATAAATGGTGTAATTATGTTAATGGTAATAAAGATATTCACAAGATAATGTTTTATCTTAATTAAGGTTTAATGTCTTGATATTAATGAAAACAATTTAAGGAACCTAAGTATAATTAATTAGTTTAATTAATCATAAAGGATTAATCAAGAAATTAATTAAGGGTAATTAATTTACTTGATTAATAAATGATTAAGGATTAAAAGTTAATTAATTTAAAGGTTAATTAATTTGTAATTAAAGATCATTAATTAGATTATTAATTAATGATTAAAGATAAATTAATTAAGTAGTTAAGTGTAATTAGGACTTAATTAATCAAGTAATTAAAATTGATTAATTAAGTGATTAATGAGTAATTAATTAAGTAATTAAAGGTTACTTAACTAATAATTAATAAGTGCTTAGTTTGTGATTAAGTTTTATTAATTAATAATTAAGTTTTATTAATTGATAATTAGAGGATTAATTAAGAAGTTGTTATATAGTAATTAATTGATTAATCAAATGTGATTGAACGTATGGAGTGTTTCCGCTGTGATATATTGTTGTATATCTAGGACATGTTGTTTTAAACTGTCCAGTGTTGTGTAATGGTTGTAACTCTAATATATTAAAATGTAATCGATTAATACATCATTCTCTATGTAAAGAATATTTATTTGATGTTATATTTTATCCGCCGTGAATGTGAGATTCTGTTACTTGCATTCTGTTTCTTCTTCTATCTCTTTTCTTCTTTTCCTTAACTATCTGGAATTATCGGGATCGAAAACTCTGGGTCGTTATATTTGGTATCAGAGCTGAAGGTTAAGCAAGAACCTTGGCTCTGATGGATTTACTCATTAGGGAGGGTCAATGGTACCCTAGAATGAGTTGATTGTGTATATATATAAGAGAGCGTACTTGTTATTTTCTTATATAAAGGTTTTAAAATGGTTTCAAAGGTAAATGAATCTTATATAAGTTTATTAAGCAATAGATTTTCTATTATATTAAGGAAATTGGTTGTTGTATTAATTGAATTAAAAGTAATAATAAGAATTAAGTGATAATAGAAATACAACCAATTGAAATTAAATAAAGATAAGTTTGAAGTGGATTCAAACTGAAATTAAAATCTTGAATTTGGGGACGAGTTTTAGAATAAGATATTAATGAATTGGTTTCCAGATATGATAATCTTGGTTATTATCATAAATGATTGTTGTGTTTAATAATAATATGTGTATTAATGAGTAAGAAAAATGAAATGTTTTAGGGAAGTAAAACATTTAGGAAAATATGACTTATAAGTTGGAACTGAAAAGGATCTAAATTGTGAAGTTTTAAATCTAGGTCCAGAAATTTGAAATTTGTTTCAAAGGTGATAAAGAAATAATAAATAATACTATCTAATGCATTTGAATGAAAGGGTCCTATTTCAAACAAGAGCTGTTTGAAATTTTAGAGAAATTTGTTTTGAATTAAAAACCAAAGGTGGTCTAAAATTTAAGGATAACTTGGTGTGTAAAGAAATAATATGTATGAGAAATATACAGAATATAAAAAATGGTTTGAAATAAACTCTAAATGTTGAGTTTTAAATTTGGAATGAGATGTGATCCCTAAAGCGATAAGTTTTTGAACTTGTAAGTAGGAAGATTATTAATGAGAATTTATAATTTTGAATTGGGAGTTTGTGTGATCTCAAAATAGGTTTGAGATTTGGAAATTGGAAATGGATGGATATTTTAAAAAATTTGAATGATACCATCCTATTGTTATTAATAATCTTTAAGCTGAAATTGGATTTGTTTAAATGAATGAAGAAATGGGGTGTGGTAATATATCCATTATTAAGATAAAATGGAATCATTTTGGACTTAAGATTTGAATGTTTAAGATAAAATTTCGAAGGTTTGGTTTCAAAATTGAAATTTGGTGATAAATTGAAATTCAAAGATTTAATTGTTTAAAAAGGATTTGAATTATTATTTGAACTTTGAAATAGGTTAAAAAATGGAATTTGGATTCAGAATTAAATGGTTTAAAGATATAAGTTGATTTGATTTAAAGGATTAAATCAACATTTAAAATTTAACGCGAATTTATATAATTCGGAATGGTTTAAATTTGAAATTTGAATTAAATTAATTCAAATTGAATTTGATTTGAATTAATTGGAATTGTGATTGAAGACGGATAAGTTTAAAAATTCAAATGGAAAATTTGAATTGGATTAATTTGAAATGAAATAGAAGTTAAATAAGTGCAAATTCAAATGGGAATTGGGATTAATTCAAACGGAAATTGAAATGATTTGAAATTGAAGTGGGTTCAATTTGAAATTAGTCCAAATTGATTTGAATAATTTGGAATTGTAATTAAAGTTGAATAGGTTTAAAATCAAATGGAATTTGATTTGAATTTGGTAAGAAATTGAGGTTAATTCAACTTGAATGGGGATAAATCCAGTTCAATGGAAATTGAAGTTATTTAAGTTGGAATTGAGTCAATTTAAATGGAAATGAAAATTTAAATTGAAGTGATTGGAAATAGAGGTTGGGAATTGAACAGTTTGACTCTAGACTATTTTCAAAATAAATTGTTTTAATATAAATCTATTCTTCCAAACTATTTACTACACAACTTTTCTTTGTAAACCTAAAACTATCTTATGTTTGTTTTACAACTACTTTTGGAACTATTTAACTATTTTACAACTGTTTTATAAACCAATTACTATTTTTCCAACTACTTTATAACTAATTACTACCTTACAACTATTTTGCAATTATTTAAAATTTCTATAACTATTGACTATTTTACAATTACTTAACTATTTTACAGCTATTTTAGAAACTAATAATTATTTTTCAACTACTTATATATTCCGAACTTTTCAAGCTATTTTCTAAATATAAGCTGGTCAAAGTGCAAACTGTATATGAGTAAATATCCATTTGAGATAAGAATTGAAGTGTTAATCAAAAGGGATTTTGGAAAAAAAATGTGAATAAATGAATAGGAATTAAAGGAAATGTGAATAGAAAAGGAGATTGATTTGGCTAATAACCAATAAAGATAAATACGTAGGATGTACATACATTATTCTATTCGCATAGTGATTTGATCCAGATTCGAGCATAGAATTTCGAGATAGTTATATCGATCCGAGTTGGGATTTTTCACTCGATTTTCGATGGCGAACCTGGGTATGGATTGTTGATTGGTTCTAGATATTCTCTATCATAGTTATGGCTATGCAAGGAGAATGATGGTTTCTGATCAAGAAACCAGATCTGAGTCCGCACTAGAAAGTCAGGTGGACGATACTCGTTCGGGAGAGAAATTGTGTGATCGAGTGAGCGATCAGATTGATGTAGCATACGGATGTTATGTGTACATCGAACGGGGTTGAGTGAAATTGATATTGGAAATCTGTGGATAGAACTGTAAAATGTTTTTTTGAAATGAAAGGTATATTTTGTGAAATATATGATGAAGTAAAATGGAAATTTGATATTTCTATGGTAGAAATTTACTTTATGGAAGTAAGTAATATGGTTAATAGTTTTATAAAAAAAGTAATCAAATTTAAATATTTGATTTGGAATAAAAAAAGTTATATATCTTTTTTATATAAGATAAATCTCCCCTTGTTGAATCTATTGCCGGAAGGAAAGAATTTTTGAAAGTATTTGAAGTATAAAAGGGGTTTTATACGAGTTTGAAATGATCCAAAGATTTTTCAAGGTTATATATATAAAGGATCTTATCAGAATGATTTTGAAGGAAAGTTTTTTTGGAACCTATGGATTTTGGAAAGGCTTTTGATTTTTGGGAAAAATCAATATTGGAATTTGGAAAGCCTAGTTTGAGAATTATCGATTTTGGGATAATCGATTTTGAGAAAAAGAGATTTATATGGAATTCATACTAGGTGTATGATTTAAAAGATACTATATGTGTATAGTATAAAGTGTTTTGAAAATGGCTCTGGAGAAAAAGGCACTCCCTTGAAACGAACTTCTCAAGAGTGCCATAGGTTGGTACTGCCTTGAGCCTCAAAGAGGGGGAGGCTCTAAAGTTGATCCTGCGAGGAGTCCGGAAAAACTAGTTCCTGGGGATTATTGGGTAGCGAAAGTCGAGGGCGCTGATGCCTACAGAGGTATTTGGGTTATGCTGTGACGACAGTGTAACTCGATGTTGCTGCGATCTACTATGGACCATAGAGGAAATCATGTGGGGGTGAGTGTCAACGGTCTACGCTTGATTTTGCCGGGAAGGCAACGAAACATCAGTAAACTGCGATCTATGGTCGAGTGGAGTGGAGAAGTTTCATTCTTTTGGCAGCGAAATTCGAGGGCGCTGAGGCCTACAGTTATATGGGTTTTTGCTATGACAGCAACGTAACCACGGTTGTAGCTACGATTTGTAGCAGGTTCGATGGCGTAATTGAGGGGCCCGGAGTGCCTACAGTTAACTATGGATTTTGTCGGGATGGCAACGTATCATCGGGTTAACTGCGACCATGGATGGGGGTGATGATTTCCAGAGCATTCTCACCAAAGATATTCCTATATTTTCAAAAAAAAATTGCTATATTTTCAATAAAATTATTTTCCATGTATTTTCATTGGATTTTAAAAACGGGTTTACCAAGAACTTATAAATTTTCAGTCTTACTCCTGATAAACGTATGACCGAATTTCTGTGAGAACGAGGATAGACTGGTTGAGACATCGAGTTATAATGGTATTTTTATAAAAACCATTTTATAGTATTATATAGATTTTAAAAGGTGTTTTAAAAAGTGATCAAAGAATAATTTTTTTGATAATAAACATTTAATCATTCCGGCTTCATTCCTTTTCGAGGACAAAAAGATTCAAAGGGGGGAGGAATGTGATAACCTAGAATTTCAGGCATCAGATATTTGGATAATTATCTGATTTAACTTCTGAAAATACTGATTAATAAATTGAACAAATAAATGTGATAATCTCCTTTATAATTATTTAAAATTGATAAAATTGATTATTTTCAAAACAACAACGATAATATGTTATATATATATATGTGGATTTTAAATAGAATTGAATTTGTGATTGTTTAAATATATATATATTTATGTGAGTTGATTTTAATTTGAATTTGAATTTGAAATTCCAAAGAGAATATCTTAAGGAAAATTGAATTTAAAAATTATATATATATATATATATATATATATATATAATTTTATTACTATATAGTTTGTTATTTTCATTTAAAGATCAATTTAATATAAATGAAGGAAAGTGGTTACTAAATACAAATTTAATATAAGAGTTTTACGGAAAACATTTAAAAATATAAATAAAGTATATAAAGTATAATTAATATATTTGTATAACTATTATAAGTGTGTAATTGGGATTTTATATCATCTACTTTTAAAATTATAAATAGATATATATAAGAGAAAGAACAAACATAATTAAGTAAGATTAATTTAAGATAAAAATTTAAACATTTAAAACATAAGACATTTATACAAGAGCAAACTGATAATATGATAAATTTATATATTTTAAAATGTAAAGACATTGATAAATATAAAAGTTAAATTTAGAATATCATATAAATACACATAAAAACATATAAAACATGGATTTACAAATGTAAGCAATAGAATAGGTTTAATGACAAGTGTAATTAAGTTACTTAACAATTTAACAAGTGTCTTTTATAATTAATAGGAGATAATATAAACATTTTCATATCATCTCTCATTCTCTTTAATGATTTCAAATTCTAAAAAAAAACAGTAAATGGAAATCAAAGAATTCTCTTCACAAAATTCAAACCAGTAACAAATTCAAGTTTCTCAGTATCAAGCAAACACAAATCAAAGCAAGTTGGAGATTTGATTCAACTCGGTTTCAGATCAAAGCAAGTTTAGATCAAAACCAAACAAAATTTTCCAGATTTTCAAATTCAAACATTTCCCGGGCTTTGTCTTTCTCTGTTTCTTCATAGACAGGTGAGTAAACATTTAATTTTAAAACTTAAGCAAATTAATAATTGTTGAGTAATTGATGTGATGATGATGCCTGCATGTCTATATAGAAGTATAAAAATATGTGTATATGAATGCATTTGAATATGCTTGTATGATATATGTGCTTCTCTGTTCTTTTAGATTACAGAGATTTTAAAATGAACCAAAATTCAAAACTCCCCATCTATTCACTTGGAAGCTTTGGGTTTCAAACAAATTAGTTTAGTTTAAACACCATCTAGATTTTGAAAACAAGTTTAAGTATTTCAAGTTTGGGAATTTCCTGTAAACAAGAAAATACAGTTGAAAACTTAAATATGTGATAAATCAAATGTTGTATTTTATTGATTCAAGTATATATCTTGAATCATCTCTGAAAGATATGATTTTAAAAACAAAAATCCAAATTTTTAATATTGAATTGAATGTAAATTTTAGGATTGTCTGGAAAATGGTTATTGGATAATTTCTGGTGGCCTGAGCATTTGGGGTGGTCGGGAACATTGTTGGAGGTGGAGGAGGAAACGGAGGTTCAGGCAAAAATGTCAGAAGGGGTTCCAGTTCACTATGACGCCGGTGGTAGGTATAAGGGTTTTAAACCCTAGTTCTTGTTAAAGCTAAAATTCGAGGAACTGCTTCTCCCCTGGTTGATCGAGTGTCGTGAAACTCGGGAAAATGGTTGTGTGTTAGGTCGGCAAGATGTGGCCCGGGTTGTCTGACCGCTGGTGGTCGGAGCTGTGTGGTTGAAGGGGTTTTGTTGGAGGCTATTGGTTTCAGATTTCAACTAGGTAGCTCGATCTTGTTTGAGGGATTGTGATCATGTTTTGGAGGTCGATTTTGGTTGTCGCAATGTTGAGTGATGTGCCGGAGGGAATGTTGATGGTCGGAGGCCCATGGCATTGGTGCATGTGCACAGAGGTAGGGTCGTGTCAGTGGTTTGGGGCTGTGAATGTCTCGAAGGCTGGTTCCAGTATTCAGGATAGGTAGCTCGAGTTCGTTCTCGAGTAAATTGAAGTGATTAACCTGTAGGTTTTTAAACTTGAAATTTAATCTAAGCTTAAAAAAAGGGAAGAAAGGGAAACTCAGGTTTCACTCGAGTAAGCTTCGGGTTCGACCCGAAGCAGAAAATGTTAAGCAGTTTTAAAAGTTTTAAAACTTGTTTTTTTTTAAATTTAAATTAGTTTAAAACTTTTATATAAATTACTCGATATTTAATAAATGTTTTCTTCAACATTTTGATTTAGAAGTTTGAAGCTTGTTAAATTTAAATTTTGTTTAGTAAATTTTAAGTGATTTCAAAATTTGAGTAGAAATGAGATTTTAAAAGTTTATGTAAAGCAAGTTTTTAAATTCAAAATTTCAAACTAGTTTTTAGAAACTATTATTGATAAATTGTTTAAGTTATTTTAAAGTTATGATTTGATAACTTTAATTATTAAAATAAATGGTTATTTATATTTAAACATAATTAATAATTTAATTAATAAATGGTGCAATTATGTTAATGGTAATAAAGATATTAACAAGATAATGTTTTATTTTAATTAAGGTTTAATGCCTTGATATTAATGAAAATAATTTAAGGAACCTAAGTATAATTAATTAGTCTAATTAATTATAAAGGATTAATTAAGAAATTAATTAAGGATAATTAGTTTACTTGATTAATAAATGATTAAGGATTAAAAGTTAATTAATTAAAGGTTAATTAATTTGTAATTAAAGATCATTAATTAGATTATTAAATAATGATTAGAGATAAATTAATTAAGTAATTAAGTGTAATTAGGACTTAGATTAATCATGTAATTAAGATTGACTAATTAAGTGATTAATAAGTAATTAATTAAGTAATTAAAGGTTACTTAACTAATAATTAAGAAGTGCTTAATTTGTGATTAAGTTTTATTAATTAATAATTAAGTTTTATTAATTGATAATTAAAGGATTAATTAAGAAGTTTTTATATGGTAATTAATATATTAATCAAATATGATTAAGGATTAATCAAATGATAATTAAGGATTGATTAACTGTTAATTAAGGATTAATCAAATGGTTAATCAACTGGTAATTACGGAGTAATTAATCTGTAATTAAGTTGTTAATTAATAATTAATAATTAGTTTTATTAATTTATAATTAAGAGATAATTAGTTAGTTAATTAATGATTAATTAATTAATTATAGGAATAATTATGGATTAATTAATTTGTATTAAGAGATATTGATTAATAATTAATGTTATCAATCAATAGTTGATGAATAATTAATCAGTTAATTAAAGGATAACTAATTGATTATAAAGTAATTAAGGATTGATTACTTTGTATTGAAGGAGATTAATTAATAATTAAGGTTTATTAATTGACAGTTAAAAGTGTAATTAATCTGTGATTGGAGATTAGTTAATTGATTGATAAGATAATTAACGAGTGACTGATTAATTAAAAGTCAGTAATTAATTAATATGAGCAGGATTAACTGATTAATTCTTAAGGAATTAATTTAATTTAAGTAATTAATTATGATATGAATTGATAATGCTTGCTTATGAATGATTGAATGGTGATAAGTGCCTTGATTGGTTGATATCTTTGACATGAATTGCTTATGATATGATATGTATGGGTTGAAAGTGATAATGTAATTGTCTATCAATTATGAATTGCTACGTAAAGGTGTTATCCGGTAATTAAAGTTGAATTGTATTTCACTTGAATAACTTGGGTTAAGATGGTAATGAACTCGAAGAGACCGGGGTTGGGTATCAGTAATACCCGATAACACTTCAATTTGTAATCTACATGATTCTATTTGGATTTGATGTGTGAAATCAATAGACTGAAATGGAATAATATGGACCTTTGAACTAAGTAAGAATACTTAGAATTTGATTTGTGAAATAAGTTTTGAGCATAACAAGTAATGAACTTGTAGTGAAGTACGAGTTACCCGGATTTTCTTTAATGATTTGAAATTAGTATTTCAATTTATATGGGTTTACTCACGCTGGTTTCCAGCCTGACCCAGGTGTTACTTTGATGTAATGCTCGGGTCAGACCGAGTATTACAGATTTTCAGGTAAGGACGTTCTGGAGCTCAGGAGGCGAGCTGGATGGTAGGAACGCATGGAGTGTTTCTGCTGTGATATATTGTTGTATATCTAGGACATGTTGTTTTAAACTGTCCAGTGTTGTGTAATGGTTGTAACTCTGATATATTAAAATGTAGTTGACTAATACAGCATTCTCTATGTAAAGAATATTTATTTGATGTTATATTTTATCCGTTGCGAATGTGATATTCTGTGACTTGCTTTCTGTTTCTTCTTCTATCTCTTTTCTTCTTTCCCTTAACTATCTGGAATTATCAACATCGAAAATTCCGAGTCGTTATACATACGATGGAATTTGGAATTGGAACCTGTTCCATTGCGTTTAAAATATTCAAAAACATCTATTTTGATATGTGGGTTGACCCAATTTTGTTTTGGAGTCAGAACGCGCTTTTCGGGCCATTTATCGTTCAATTTCTACAAACCAAATCAAGCCAATTTGTTTCTACTGTGTTCTGCCTATATATATGTCGTTATAAACCTTAGCAGTCTTTATATTCCTCATTTTTGAACGTACAGAAATTTCTGTTGCTCCTTTTTCTCAATGGCACAAATTCTCAATTACAAATCCAATTGCGATTCAAAATCAAATCGAATCAAATCTGCAGTAAGTGTTCGTTTTCGGGAAAGATGCTCGAATCAGTCTGAAAGCTCGGCCAAAGCTCAAAAATTTCGAAACCCTAGGCCAAATTGGGGCCTTTTGATTTGGGCTATAATCGATGAAATTGGGTTGTGGGTATTGGAGAGATCATGGTATGGAGCCGTTCGATGGTGGTTACATGGTCTAGCTAGGTCAGAGATGGTCGACTTTAGTGGTTTAGGGTTTCGAACCCTAGCTCCTCCAACGATGGCGGCGTGCGTTTGGGGACGGTGGATTTGGTGAGGGAGTGCGGCATGACGATGCGAAGGGGTGGAAGCAGCGGCGTGGTCAACGGCGACGCATAGGAGGAGCTTTGGTCAGTCAAAGTTCGGCTTAGGAACGTGGTCGAGCTAGAAATTGGAAGAGGAGGATGCATTGGTGACGTGGCCTGGTATGAGTGGGCAATGCAAGTTTGTTTTAATTAATTTAAATTTGATTTTCTATTGTTATAATTACCATATCTTTTACATATGAGGTCTGATTCATGCATGGTTTGATCCATTCGGATCGTATCAAAATTACGGACATTTTGACAATGGTTTGGATGGATTCTGAAACTATTTGAATTTTGGATTTAAATTCAATTTAAATTCAAAAGGTGAGTGTTTTAACCCACTCACAACTTCTAAAATTTCTTATGTTTGTTGAATTGATTTATGATGTGATTTGAAATTATTTATGACTTTTTAGCATATTTTGAATCATCATCTCAGTTTATTTGAATTTAATTGGATAAAATAGTTATTTAATTTATTATTGAATATAAACTGCCAGTAAATGCCTGTTATTTATTATCTGTCTATATTGATGTTATTGATTGAATTGGATGATGATTGTGACAAATGTTTGATGATTGATATTGGATGAATGGATGTCGTACTTTATATTGTTATAAACTGCAAGTTGTTATAGATTTTTATTTCATTCGGGATTGCGGTTTGAAATTATATATAACCGTATTTATATTTTAAATAGAAATGATAAATATACGTATCACTTGACCAAAGGATAGAAAATTATATACAGACACCATGGTCTATATATAAAAATATTTTGAAATGATTTCTATGGTTTTGTAAAGAAATATATGGTTTTAGATAAATATTGATTTTAGATATTATATAAATGTTATTCTATCCTTGATTTTAAGCTATGTATAAATTTTTTTTTAATATAGAATTAGTTTAATAATAAGTTTGATTTTTATTGAAGATAATATGGTTAAGTATTTAAATTATTTTTAACATAGAGTTTAAAATGATTTAAATCAAATTAAGTTTGGAAGGTAACTTTGAATTTTATTTGAAATTGAATTTATTTAAGAATTAAACTCAAATAAGCTTGATGTGAAATTTATTAAATTTGAAGTTTTAGAGGGTATGATTTTTATAACTTGACTTGGGTTTAAGGTGAATTAAATGAATATGTCAAGTATAAATAAATTGAAGCAAATATTTAGTTATTTGTAGTTTGAGCTTTATTTAAATGATAATGGATTTATTATGTAAAGTATTTCAAAACTAAATAATAGAAAATTGAATTGTTGAATCGGAATTATCAAACTTAGTTTTGAAATTGTTGAAAACTTAAAGTTTGAAATATATTGAATTTGAAATGGTTTATTCTATGGATCAAATCGGTTTTGAAATCAATTAAATTTGGAATAGTTTAATTAGAAACTAAATCATATTGAAATTTATGATTTGGGATTTGGTTAAATTTAAGTTTTAGAAATTCGAGTTGTTTTGGAATTGATTTGTGAAATTTAAGAAGCTATTTTAGTTATAAAGTATTTTAAATATTTAAACCATTTAAGTGATGGAAGTAATGTTTTAAAGTTATGAGTTTCAAGGTATTAAATTTGAAAGTGTTATATTCAAGTGTTTTGATTTTGAAAGTTATAACTTTGAAAGTGTTATGATTTTAGAAAGGACATATTTGAAATGAAAATGATATCGTATTGATTTGGTTTTGAAAGGGGCAATGATATTTGGTTTTAAAGTATAATCAATTTTAAAAATGACCGCGGTGTCATAATAATGTTTGGTTGTTAAAGAGACCGGGATTGAAAGTTGTCATACTCTCTGCCAACTTCGAAAACCACTTTAACAACCGTGTACGCGGTGGAGATCCTAGAATGAAGTAGGATGGTGGCGATGTTCCTTTGAGGTGTATACGTGGACCCGACTCCCGTGAGTTGGCATAAGGTGGCTAAAACAGGAGCGATTCTCGGGCCAAGGTGGTAGCCCCTCTTATTGGACACACTCCTTCGATATTATATTTTGACTTTGGATTGATTTGGTGGCTACTTTTGATTTTTGATTTTAGGGGTGTGGCGCGAGGTGGGCGGTAGTAGCTGCTACGCGTTACCACCAGCCCGGATGCATAATTGGTACATCTACCCTGTTATTGCCTTGTGTGCCGTGTCACCTACCCTAGCACACCTTATACAATTTTGGTTTTGTACCATACCTATGGGGTTTCCTTTAACGACGCCCAGTACAGGGGAGATTACGGTACTGTATAGACTATGAGAATATAAAAGTGTGTTAAAGTGGAAAATGTGAAGCCTTAACGCTATCTTAAATTTATATTATACTTTATTGTAGACACTATTATAATAGTGTATATTACTACATAGTAGATAGTTTAACGGATCCTTAGAAGATGTGAATCTTGAGAATCTCTTAAGTTACTGCACTCACGTTAGACACTGGATAGGAGATGTCAAATCCCATAAACATCTCTGATGCCATTCCACATATTTATTTCTGTTGATTTAACTCGTATAAGATCTTTTAGTTCTGACTCGAGTGTTTTGTCGTTTCAATTTGCTTGGGTCAGCCTGAGCATTTCAAGTTTTGAAGACTTTATTTCTGGAGGACGAAGACGAAGATTTTATTACTATTATTTTTTTATATTATTCCACACATTCATACTATTCCGCTGCATTGTTATTTATTATTCTCTGGTACGTGTAACTCTGATTCTATATTGTATTAGCTTAATCAATTGTTTTGTAAACAGCTTCATGAAGTGTTATTTGATTATTACATTTTGTCATTCCACTGTAAGATTCTGTTTTGTTTTCTTTCTTTTTCTTATTCATCCCAATAATAATCCACCCTTTTGTATGGTTTGAGTCTGACATGTGTGGTTTATCGTCGATTTAAAACGTACAAAAAGGAGGGATGTTGCATTTGGTATCAGAGCTTTGATTTAGCCAAAAACCTTAGCTTTATGGGGTCTGACTCTTTATTAATAGGGTAGTAATACCCTATGATGAGTCGCTGAGTGCATATATATGAGAGAACGTATTTGTTAGTGTTATAAAAGGTTTCGATATTGTGTTAATTTGTTCCATTTTGTATTTATAAATTCTGGTTGGTGCATAGGACGCTATGATATCAATAGGGATTTCTAAACACTTAATAGGACAGGCCGACACAATATTTGTTTTGAAATATAGGTAAATGAAATAATTTTTCCTATTATATATTTTGTATATAAATTAATAATTTTATAAATGATAAATTTGGTCGTAATATATATCTGTTGGTAGGTAGTGAAATTTATAAATATTTGTTGTAAAATAAAATTTACAAATAAAAATAAAGTAAAGTTGGAAGTTTAGAACTTAAGTTCCGGGATTTTGAACTTTCTTTCGAATAATTTTGGGATATAATAATAATATTATTAGAAGTATTTTCTGATTTAAATATTTCAATATGATTTGAAAGAATTGTTTAAAGAAATTCTGAAAAGAAACAAGTGCTGTACTCCCCTCTATGTCGTTGGGAAATAATTTCGGTGATGAGTGCATGCATCATCGATATTCATTTTCGAGTTTCAAAGCGGGAAGGCCACTGTAGTAGTTTTACTGTAGATTTGTTTTGATAAACAAATATAAATTTCGAATTGTTTAAATATAATTTGATATATAAGTAGTAAGTATATATGTTTATCTATTATTTTAAAATGATTTTAAATTTAACCCGATATTTAGTTCTTAAGTTTCTGTAAATTAATAGTTCAATTATCATAGTGAAATGTAATGTAACTAATTAATAATTGGAACCTCTAATTAAAATAAGAGATTAAATGCTAGGCTATAAATGAAATTTTCAGAAAGTTGAAATATGTAACCTATAAAAAGCAAAAGATATGATTATCGAAGGTCTAATTTATTAAAAGAAATAAGATAAAGTTGTATAATTTTCAATTTCATTCTTAAAAAGCATATATATAACTTACCAAAAGATTTAAAAGTTGAAATGTCTGATAAGAAAATGTATTGGAAAAATTTACAAGTAAAATTTATGGAATAGAAAGGTTCAATGAATCACTTTTACAAATAAGAATTTGATGTTATAGTGGTTATAAACTTAAGTTATGATTGAAATGCTACTAATTTAATGTAATAGAAATATAAGTATTATATATAAATGATAATAAACTTAAGTAAATGGCTGAAGCTATTTATAAATAAAATAAGTAGAAAAAATGAATACTGTAAATATATGATTATAGACTTAAGTTAATGTATTGATAGGTTAAGTAATTGAATTGCACATGAATACTATAAATAATTGAATAAATGTAATTAAGTAATAAATGAATGAATAGAAATTGAATTTTTTCAAAAAATAAATGTAAACAAAAGAAATGATCATTTAGAAATGAAATTAAAAAGAATTAACTTGATTTATTGCTTGGAATTTGATGTTTATTTAGTTTTGGGTTGTTTGGGATAGAATACTTCTAATTGATAAGATGTATGAATAATCTATTGAGTTTTACCTAAGGTTGTTCAGTAAATGGTGTACTTAGCAGCTTGTTCGTCATTCTATGCGATTAAAGGTTTCTGGACCAAAACAAACCATTTGTTTTGCTTACTATGAATGAATGGTTGATGACTTTGATTCCTTGTGACGAATGTATGCTTGTTTGCAAATAATGGTTGCTATGTTGTATTGATTTGTATGTTATTGATTGAAACAACTTTAAATATTTCATTTTATATAATTATTAACTCCTTTTGGACTTTATAAGTGAAATATAGGTTATGGAAGCAATTGCTACTGCTTTTGGTTTCATAAAATAAGCGTAAATTGCCCGACAAATAGGTGCGTTTTCGGATTATGGTTTATAGCGTTCTTATATTGTTTTCCCCGTTTTGGGATATATATTATTTTGGAAAATATATGTTGTATATTGTTATATTTGATATTATATTTTCTCCCGAGCCTCTCTGTACAAAGGAGACTTTGCCGAAATTTTCCGCAAATTTTGGACTTAGAAAAAAAATTTGAAAAATGTTTTTCAAACTTTATTAATTTGAGTATAAAAAGATTTAATGGTTAAAAATTGGTATATTTTATTTAAATTAATTAATTTTGTAAATTTATTTGTTTATAAAGTTAATATTTTTGAATAAGATGTATTGTTTGCTCAATTCTTTCTTTTCCCTTCCATTTTTCCTTTTCGGGGACGAAAAGATTCGAGTGGGGGAGAATGTAACGACCCGCAAATTTCGATAATTAGATTGGTTAATTTAGCAAGATTTTTTTAATTAAATTTAGAAAGAAATAAAAACTTTATGATTTATAAGGAAGGAAATGTTAAAATGAAATGTAGCAATGGTGATTTAAATTAATTATCGACAATTGGAGTGAAATCCCAATAACGAAAGAGTGTAAATTATTGCACTTGGTTATAAAATTGAAAATAAGTAATTAAAAGTAATCACTGAATTAACCAATGAAATAATATATTGATAGATGGTAATTAAATGTAAATTAGGGTAATAATGTTAATGCAAGTTGATAAATGACTAATTTAGTGCAATCCCAATTAATTGAAACCAATTGTAAGGTTATAATTGATTGTAATTAGTAAATTGGAAAATAAATTCAAAGTCATATTAATTGATGAAATAATATATAACAAATTGTAATTTGATAGAATCAATGCTAGATAAGTAATTATAATAATTGTTGGTTGATAATAAAGCATGAATGGAAATAAATTAGGCAAATGGTGATAAGCATTAATTGTTTACCCATTTATTTAATCTATTGGTTTAGATCTAAATCCATTGCAATTAAACAAAAATAAAAACTACGTTAATATGATTTAGTTGATTACTGTGAAAATATTAGGGTAATTGGACATATATACTAATGTTAAATTTATACATAAGATGATGATTGATTGGATAAAGAGATTGAAAACAAATTGAATTAATTTATTTGAAATTAAAAATATAATTTGTTTGAATTTACATAAATGGAAGGTAAACACTATAAATTTTGCAATAAATCCTTATTTGATCGATATGGAAATTTCGGCTAATGAATTATAAATTCAATTGAAATCAATTTGAAATAACTTGATTTTAGCATAACTTCTTCATACAATAGAATTTGAACCTAAAATCTGTTCCATTGCGTTTAAAATACTCAAAAACATCTATTTTGATATGTGGGTTGACCCAATTTCGTTTCGGAGTCAGAACGGGCTTTTCAGGCCATTTATCGTTCAATTTTTCCAAACAAAATCAAGCCCATTTGTTTCTATTGTGTTCTGTGTAAAGGCCCACAAATTCATACCCTTTTTGAGCTGGCAAATTTCCACAACAATTCAGCCCAAAATGGAACAAATGTACGAGTCTTCGGGTTTAAAAAAGAAAGAGATAGAAGAAGAAACAGAAACAATAACAGAATCTCACATATCGCAGCAGAACAAATATAATAAATAAATGAATATCTTTAAAACAAAGAACTATATCAGTTATTACATTACATCACATTACATTATCAGAGTGTTACAACAACAACAGCGGAAAATAATATAACATATACTAGTGATACGCTTCGCTATCCAGCTTGCTCCTGATCTCCACAACATCTCTTTTTCGACTTCGCTCCAGAATAATGATAACCTGACTCTAGGCTGCCTGTGTGAAAAAATTGTGGGCACCCAGAGTTTAGAAAGGGAACAATAAACTCCAGGTCAGTCATGGGACCGGTCTGAGATCTTAAAAACAGTTATTTCCACAAAGAAAGGAAAAGAATTCCGCTATGCTTTTTGGAAAATGAAACTACCATAAGGCCTCCCGGCACACACACAATGCAATCGCAGACTTGGGGGAGATTTCTCCTTGTGATAGTCAAACATGCTTGATACGCAAAATCCTTTTTAATATTATCATTAGTGCATAGTGTAGAAAACATTTCGAAAGTATAATATTAATCTTAGCCAACATAGGTACAATTATATTATGCCTGCTATTGCTACCTCATGAGGAGGCAGGTTATACAATTGCAATCGTAAAGGGCTTGTATTGTTTCTTTGGATTTCCAACAAATAGTCAGTCTAAGAAACTTCCTATTGCTACATGGGTACGCCTCTGGAGGGACGCCCCGAGAACCTAACCGGATCTCTGCCAACACAAGGTCGGGTTACCTCTGTAACTAGGTAACTACTACACGAGTATGTCATCCCTCGGTCGTTTGCGACCTTTATCCGAGGATCCTCAACCACAAAGCAACAACCACAAAGTATAATAAATTTGTGGCATCAACATAGGCAAAATATCTGGGCTCCATACCATGATACTATCCTTTTCCAGAAGGAAATGACATACCCTCATGGGGAGCTACCCCCAAATAACCTTCCCGCATCCTTCCTGTTTTGACCATTCCTAGGTTGTGAGGTCCGACGAGGTCTCGTCCACAAAGCTACACTTTTCACAAAGTCATGCTTTGATCAACAATTGATCAGCAGCACTTCGTATGTCACATTACCAAATTAGGAATATATCACTAATAACCATCAACTACATAACATCTGAGCTCGTACGTCTCAGAGAAGGGTGTTAAGCTAAGAGAATAAATTCTCCGCCACCAACAGAAATGTATTTGATAGAGATCAGCTTTATATCTCAAAGTGTAATGTCAAACACATATCCATACAAATCCGTTCCAGGATCGAACGGAACTGAAGGCACTTCTAAAGAAGCCCTTGCAAATCCGGATATTCACTAATCACGTCCGGAATCCCCATCACAAAGTGTGATAAAATCTCTACACCGAAGTAAATCGGTGTAGAGACATTCGAGAGGTAATCCTTTCGCTTTCGAAAATATCCGATCTTCAACACCATCTTCAAATGCATCCCATTTCGTCGTTTCATTATTCGGAATGGGTTTTATGACACAAAGTCCTCTCTCGGCTAATCCGAATAATGAGCGCTTATTTTTTAAAAATAAGCATTCAATCAAGATTTCAAACAAATCACAACAAAATTTCCACTTTGATCTTTTAAGTAAAAAATCCATCACGATCACAAAGGTTCGATGTGGTTATCGGATATCCACTTGGAATCCGACCCCTGTACGCATCGAAATTCAAATTCCATTAAAAAGCCAATAATGATAGTCGGTTATTTACTATCAATCAACATTCACAACAGTCACCAAGATTTAAATAATTTTTCCCAATTATTTATTTTCAAAATAATTTCGCAAGATATATTTCACACTTGAACCATTTGAAAACAAATTTCAAATCACTTTTTCCCACATTCCAATAATTTGAAAACAAATTTCAAATCACCTTCCTCACGTGGAATAAATTTTCAAATATTTGTTTGATTCCACTGAAAATTTGCTGAGTTCAAATATTTTAAAATCATTTAAATATTAGCTATGAAAATTTTATACCAATATCTCATATAGAACTTCAAATCCAAACTAATTTTTAAATAAAATTAGCAGATAGGATATAACTTACTTAAACATCCATTTTCTAAATCAAAAATCAATCTTAATCTTTAAAATAATTCCTTCTATAAGTGATTAAATAAATCAATACTTTAAAGATTTGAAACCAGTTAAGAAAATAATTTATCCAAAGTATCCTTTCTAAAACCATCCTTAGAAATTTAAGTTTATATTTATAGGTTACTTCGAAATCATACTCAACTTTCCAAGGAAAATACATTTTCCATTTCAAAATGGTTCATTCAAATCAATTAATAAATCTTTCTTGATTAATTTTAAATTTACGTTTCGAATCCGTAAATTCCTTTCACACTTTTAAAAATAACCAAAAGTTTATTTTTAAAACAAATTTCCCTTTCCTTTATAAATTCCCATTGTGGATTTAAACTTCTAAATATCCATAGATGTACGATTTTCAAATCGATTTCCAAATATTCATCCAGCACCGAATTAAATTCTAAATTGATTTCCAAATTTATTTTCAAATACCAAATCAATTTCTAAAATTGATTTCTAAATTTATTTCAACACCAAATTTACTATCTTTTGAAACAAATTCCTTCTTTTAAATTTATTCAATTTTCTAAAATTAATTTACTATAAATTTTCTACTAAATTTCAAAAATCCAATTTTATTTATTTCTGATATCCTATGACATCAAAAATATATTCGGCTAAATTATAGCCTTTAACAGTCTCAATCATAAATAGCAACACACAGATTACAAATAATCAACACACAATATTTAAACTAATTCGAATATTTGAGGAATCCAGTTGGATCCCTCCAACTTCTTTTCCCTACATTCACAGACGTTAGCACAACAAGTAAATACCAATTCCACTTCGAGGTGGAATATCACGGTATATGAGATTTATAAAATATCATCCGCTATTATGCGGCGCATAGGATCCCATCCGCTATATAATGCGGGAAATCAGTCACTTCAAATACATATATATATAATACAATTCCACTTCAAGGTGGAATATCACGGTATATGGGTTTAAATATAATATCTTCCGCTATTATGCGGCGTATAAGGTCTATTTCAATACAACTGACAATAAATTATCATCCAAGCACACAATCAACAATTTAAATTTAACTATCACAATTCAACAATCCATCAATAACTGAAATTTTCAATTATTATAATTTGAGTGAGAAGATCTCACCTTTGCTTTTATTTTGCAATCCATTTTCCATCATGACTTGTTTCTTCACAGTTTTAGACCTTGTATAAATAATTTATACAATTTATTAATATTCGAATAAATCGAATAATAAATTTCTTTTTAAATAATTTTAATTAACTAACAATTTTATTCAAACTGATAATTTTCCTTTTTAAAAAAATATATATTTTATATTATAAATAAATTAAATCAGTTTATTAACCAAATTAAGCTGTATAGGGTTTAAAAATTCTAATTATAAATTCTTTAACATTTAAAACATCTATTTTCAAAATCCTATCTATATATAAATTAATTTCTGTTTATAAAATGAAAGAATATGCATATAAATCAACTGCTATTTGTGTGTGTGTGTGTGTATATATATATATATATATATATATATATATATATTTTAAGCATATATATGTATATTTACTGTTTTATCTTCTGCAAATTTAAAACAGAAATTAACTTTACTGTAAATTATTTTATTTATTCCTTTTATTCTGTTTTGTGCATATATGTATATATCAAATTAAAATAGGCATGTATACCTCACTGGAACCTGTAATTCGATCGAACTTGTTGCCCTGACTCGCCATCGTGAGCCACCCCAGTCGCATCGCTTGCCATCCCAAATTGGTCATGACTTCGATACGCTACCTCTGCCACATCCTCGCGCTCAAGAACAACCCTAACACTGCAGCCGACCTTCAAGAATGCGACCCAAACCCCTTTGCTTGACTTCACTACGTGCGCGCGAGTCTGGCTTCCTCCATCGCAGCTTGCCATCGAAGCTAGTGAGCTCGCGATGTTTCCCTCCTACTCGAACTCGCAACAGTGGCCTCTCCCAAAACCCGATTCGCAATTGCATTCGTGCAATACCCCACTATCTACTAAAATGAATTCGAGATTTGGGATCCCAGAAGGGAACGGAAGCTCGCTGTGGTTTATTTGAGGAATTGATTTCACATTAAGGACTCGATTTTGAAAATTGAGTGAAGAGAAAGGAGCAGAACGCGATTCCACTTTATTCCTATCTCGTCAACATTATATATATATATATATATATATATATATATATATATATATATATATATATATTATAACGACGAACGAATTATTATTATTTTTGAATTAAAATGAAGAGGATGTGGTGGTGTTATATATATATTCTTGTTTTTTTTCTGAAGGAAGCCATTTTTATTTTTGGAAACGAATTCGTTCTGAGGAAGAAAGGAGGGTACGGGGTGATTTAAAAGGCGAAGGGTTGTGTGCTTTGAATAAGAAAAGGGGACAGGATTGGTTGCGAAGGTGGCTTGCTACAGAGAAGGTCGACTATAGAAATTTTTGAAAAGAAAGGAAAAAAATGCTGATGTGAAGGGATTTCAGCTGATGTTGACTAGTGTGTGTGTATATATATATTATCAGATTCAAATTCAAATTGTCTTGATAAACGCAACTTAAAATCTCGACCTCCTATTGAGGCATGCCGCCAGGCATTTATAATATTATACCCCTATTCTGAACACAATGGAAAAAGTTTCGAGTCCTAATTCGATCGTATGGAGAAGATAGCTTTTTGAACCACTTATTAAATTAAATTTCGATATAATTTTCAGCGCGTTTGCCTATCGTACGGCCTAATGACAACTTCAAATGCCACGAAAATTGAAATCCGATAATAATACAATATTACAGATCCAATGGAACTAGTTTCATTGAATTTCAAAACTGTGCCTCGGAAGGCTATTTTTTAAATATCGATTTAAACGATATAAATTAAAAACTGGACAAATCACTTTCAAATCAAATTCTGAAGCTTCTATTACCTTCAGTATCATCAATATAAATTTTCTAAGCCTTGAAAAATATTTTTAACAAGCTTAAAATTAAAGATTCAAATTTTTACCCAACTTTTTCATAGATTAAATTTAATAATTTAATTGCCAAATTAATAGTTATATTTGAAATTCAAGTTAAACTAACCTCCAAATATTTAAAATCAATTAAATATTCTATTTCAAATGTTAAAAATTTCCGGGTCGTCACATTCTGCCTATATATAAGTCGTTATAAACACTAGCAGTCTTTTTATTCCTCATTTCTATACGTACAGAAATTTATGTTGCTCCTCTTTCTCAATAGCACAAATTATCAATTCCAAATCCAATTGCGATTCAAAATCAAATTGAAATTCAAACTCTTCAAAAAAGTTCGAAAAATATGTATATATATATCAAAGATCACATCAATACAAATCTGCGGCAAGTGTTCATTTTTGGGTGGGATGCTCGAATCAGTCTGAAAGCCCGGTCAAAGCTCAAAAATTTCGAAACCCTAGGCCAAATTGGGGCCTTTTGATTTGGGTTATAATCGATAAAATTGGGTTGTGTGTATTGGAGAGATCGTGGTATGGAGCCGTTTGATGGTGGTTATGTGGTCTAGCTAGGTCGAAGATGGTCGATTTTAATGGTTTAGGGTTTCGAACCCTAGCTCCTCCAACGGCGGTGGCGTGCATTTGAGGACGGCGGATTTGGTGAGGGAGTGCGGCGTCGTCAATGGCGATGCATGGGAGGAGCTTCGGTCGGTCAAAGTTCGACCTAGGAAGATGGTCAAGTTGGAAATTGGAAGAGGAGGATGCATCGGTGGTGTGGCCTGGTATGAGTGGGCAATGCGAATTTGGTTTAATTAATTTAAATTTGATTTTCAATTATTCTAATTATCATATATTTTACATACGAGGTCCGATTCATGCACGGTTTGATCCTCTGGGATCGTATCAAAATTACAGACATTTTAACACTAGTTTGGATGGATCCCGAGACTGTTTGAATTTTGGGTTTAAATGGGATTTAAATTCAATTTAAATTCAAAAGGTGAGTGTTTTAACCCACTCACAACTTCTAAAATTTCTTATGTTTGTTGAATTGATTTATGATGTGATTAGAAATTTATTTATGACTTTTTAGCATATTTTGAAGCATCATCTCGGTTTATTTGAATCTAATTGGATAAAATAGTTATTTGATTTATTATTGAATATAAAATGCCAGTAAATACCTGTTATTTATTATCTGTTATATATTGATGTTATTGTTGGGCGAATTCTCACCAAGAAGATCTAGGGACCAGGAAGTCACAATTTCACCCAGGCTCGCAGCCTCCACTTAGTTCGACAGCCAAGGAGCTCAACACTAACCTAGAAGTCCATCCAAAATTCTCAGTATAGAAGCTCATTCGGCCCCATGCACGCTCAGCCCCCTGCTCATTCGGCCCCCTGCTCATTCGGTTTCCACCTCATTCGGCCTCCTTCCCATTCAGCCTCCCTCCATTCGGCCATACTTGCCCGGACACACCCCCTCTGCACAGCCGGTCCAGACAAGCACCGGACCAAGGCCCAGTCTCCATCGCCGAATCAACCTACGACCGGACCAAGGTTGTCACCGAACCAACCCTCTCTTTTACACAAGCCGGTCCAAACAACCACCGGATGCACGCCTTACACCGGACCACACCACCACCGGTCCATGCTCCCTGCCGAATGAGACCTCGCCGAACCAGACAACTGCCAGTCCAGATTGCTTCAGCCCGGGCCCACTAACAGCTATATACAACCAAGACCCCTGCCCCCTACCTCATTCTATAAATAGAGGGGCAGGGGTACAACAATGGCGGACAAGTTTGAGAGCTCAAGCAAGGAAGGAACTTTCAAACTACTTTCATACACTTGTATACAACGCATTGTACTTGTAACCTGAAAGAAAGAAGATAATAACATATAAAGTGGACGTAGGCACATTCTGGCCGAACCACTATAAATCTGTGTGTCTTTTACATTTCAGCCCCTACTTTTCTCATATTTACATACTCATCTAAAATCATTGAAAATCACATATAATCAACTACATAATACGACTTGGAGGTGTTTGTCCATTTTTTGTGCAAACATTTTTGGTGCTTTCACTGAGAATTGAACTCAAACTTCATCTTCTCCCACTCAACCTTTTTCCTAACGACATCACTCGTTGCTTAGAAATCATGCCTTCCAAACAGAGAAGGGATGTTAACAAAGGAAAGAACATCGCAACTAGCAGCCTTCCAGATCCAGCAATCACAGATCAGCCCACTTCAACAGCAGTACCAGATGAAAATCAGGAAAATCCAACTGGTCCCGCAACGGAACAACCAATCACTAGGGCAGATCTGGACAGGGTTGTGGCTGAAGTAACTAACCGCTTCACATCCCAACAAGAAACTTTGGTGGACCATCTCATGACACGCTTGAGGGACGCTGAAGAGTCCAACCGCAACTCTGAATCATGGGGTGAATCCCAATCCGGAGGATCCCGGAGGCAACAAAGGTCTTCACTCTTCGAACAAGCTATCAACAGGAAAAACGATGATAGGGGCCGCGCCCGGACTCAGCCCGAATTCCGACTCGAGGAAGCCCTTGGAACCGAACCTAGCGGGGGAGGCACCAGGCGAGGGTCGGATGTAGCTGAGCCAGTCATGCCACCTAATCATAGAAACCCCGCTGAACGGAGCCGAGCTAGAACCCAGCCCGAAGTTGACCCCATGGATGTGCTCGAAACAGAACCCCATAGGGGAAGATCAAGGCAGGGGGCAACTGTAGCTGGTCCTAGCGTGCATCCAAGCAGCCAAAGACAACCACTGGATAATGCTAGAGGTGTTAGACTGTACCATCCCTACAGGTCATCTGGACGAGATAGATCCCGCAGGGAAGAACCGAGCTCATTTTTGTCCGCTCCAAGTTCTGACGAGCGGATGGCACGATTATTCAGAGAATGTGTCCAACGGGAGCAAAGGGACCGGGGAATAGGCGCTAGGGTCACCAGTCCCTTTACCCGAAATATCGAAGCTGCCATCACTCCCCGGGAATGGAAAATGCCAACCATGGAACCTTACAAAGGAACTTCCGACCCCATCGTACACCTGCAGAGATACACCCAGCATATGCTCATGAGTGGAGCAACAGAAGGAGTATTATGTAAATGCTTTCCGCTATTCCTATCAGATCTAGCTACCTCCTGGTTCTGCCATCTACCCCAAGGATCCATCAACTCATGGGAGATGTTAAAAGAAAGGTTTATTAGCCAGTTCCGCATCCATGTGGAACAACCCAGGGATGCTTATTCTCTATCCAATGTCAAACAGAAAACCGGAGAGACGCTGCAACAATATCTAACACGGTTCAACGCCGCAGCGGCAGCAGTTCACGATGCCGATGAAAAACTCACTCTAATGGCCCTCTGTAGTGGTGTGCATCCAGACACCAAGTTTGCCAGAAGATTAACTAAGGAAAAACCAGCTACCTTGCCTGATTTCTTCCATGAAGCTGGAAAGTATATGAGACTTGAAGACGCTGCTACGGAGAGGCAGCCAGGGCAACAAGGCAAGATAATTCAGGACAAGGTTCCCACTGCAGCTAAGGACGCTCGAAGAAATGAATCTAGAGACAATGCTGGGGGCAGAAAGGTTGAGAAGCGCCAATATCGACCAGGGCCAAGATTTGACTCCTACACTCCTTTGAATGAAACAATCGAAAACATCTACCTAGCCACTCAGGGCGAACTCGGATACAAGCGCCCCCCGCACAAGAAAGAATCAGATAACGCACTCAAGTCCGGAAAGTTCTGTCGCTTCCACGAATCCCACGGACATGACACCAATGAATGCCACCATCTTCGGGACTTGATCGAAGAACACATTAGAAGAAGAAGACTGGAACGTTATGTGAAAAGTCAGAACAGGACTCCAACTCCTGCCAATGAGAACTCAAATCAACCCCTCCCAGAAGTAGGCGGAGGGAGTCGCAACAATCACAACACCAGTGGCTCTAGTCAAGAGAAGATAGTAGTCCTTACCATCTCAGGAGGACCACACATTGCCGACAGAAGTTGGGCAGAGATGGAAAGGTACGGCAAGTCGCTTAGAAATGCCGAAGGATATGTTAACTCCATTACGGAGGAACGCCACCCGAAACGAAAAGAAAACGACGACATCATATTCAGTAGGCGTGATTTGGAAGGAAGACAGTACCCACATATGGATCCTATGGTCATCTCTGCCTGGTTCGGTCCAGCTAAAGTTTTTCGGATTCTAATAGACACAGGAAGCTCCGTAAATATCCTATTCAGACATGCTTTCGACAAAATGAAGTTATCAATGAAGGATGTATCCCCCTGTGACAAACCACTGCACGGTTTCACTGGAGATGCAAAAATGCCCCTCGGGCAACTTGACCTCTTCGTCGAAATAGGAAGTCATCCCCGCTCCGTTGTGCGAAAACAAACGTTCGTACTAATAGAAAACCACTCGGCTTACAACGCTTTCTTGGGAAGACCAGCCTTGTCTGACTTTCAGATTGTATTAGCCCCCTGGTGCCTGAAAATGAAATTTCCAACAGACAACGGAGTAGGAGAAGTAGAAGGAGATCAAGGTGCTGCCCGAGACTGCTACGTAACTGAACTTCGCAATAACCGCAGAAAGAATAAAGGAAAAGATGCAGAGACTACTCTCTGCATGAAAAGCTTGGAGGCATAGCAACTAAAGAAAGCCCCTCCTCTTCGATACACAAGCGATCCCTTCAATGAACTAGACCCCAGGGATAAAGAGGAGGAGGCTACCGCCGAGCCCGCAGAGGCTATGGAATTCGTATCGGTAGATAAGCATGATTCAAGTAGACTATTAAAAATCGGATCTCAGCTGAAAACGGAATTGAAGGATCGACTCATTGACTTTCTCCGCCACAACTTAGATGTATTTGCGTGGACCCATGCCGATATGACAGGAATCTCCCCAGACGTAGCATGCCACATGTTGAACATCGATCCCACCAAGGTACCAGTAAAGCAGAAAAAGAGGAGCATGGGGGCAGAGCGATCAGCAGCCCTTGATGAGGAAGTAAAAAATCTACTTGCTAATGACTTCATACGGGAAGCCATCTACCCAGAATGGATCGCTAACCCAGTGCTAGTAAAAAAGGCCAATGGAAAGTGGCGAACATGTATTGACTTCTCCAATCTGAATGACGCTTGCCCGAAAGACTGCTTCCCACTTCCCCGAATTGACCAACTCGTGGACAGCACAGCTGGGCACGAACTCCTATCTTTTATGGATGCATACTCCGGATATAACCAGATCCCCATGCACGCTCCCGATCAGGACCACACTAGCTTCATCACCGACCGCGGATTATATTGTTACAAAGTCATGCCTTTTGGACTCAAAAATGCTGGAGCTACCTATCAACGCCTCGTCAACAAAATGTTCGCAGAACTGATAGGACGTACTATGGAAGTATATGTGGATGACATGTTGGTGAAGTCCAGGAAAGCCAACGACCATGTAAGCCATCTGGACGATATGTTTCGGGTACTTCGCCGATATGGAATGAAGCTGAATCCTCTAAAGTGCTCCTTCGGAGTATCATCGGGAAAATTCTTAGGATTCATCGTCCACGCCAGAGGAATCGAAGCAAACCCTGAACAAATCCGAGCTTTAAAAGAAATAAGGATACCTTCCACTCGAAAAGAAATGCAGAGCCTAAACGGAAAGGTGGCCGCCCTAAGCAGATTCATTTCCAAGGCAACTGACAAGTGTGTCCCTTTCTTCGAAGCACTCAAGAAAGACAAAGGGAGGTTCGAGTGGACCGACGAATGCTTAAAAGCCTTCCTCAACCTCATCGAACACCTTCAGAGACCACCAGTACTCTCAACTCCAAATGAAGGTGAAGTGTTATACCTATACCTCGCTGTATCATCTCATGCTCTAAGCGCCGCCTTGGTAAGAGAAGAAGACCGCACACAACGCCCGGTTTACTTTGTAAGTAAGAGATTTACAGGGGCAGAGGCCAGATATCCTAAACTTGAGAAATTAGCATATTGTTTATTGATCGCGTCACGAAAACTGCGCCACTACTTCCAGTCTCACTCCATCAGGGTTCTAACCGATCAACCACTGAGACAAGTGCTCCATCGTCCTGACACTTCTGGGCGACTCCTCAAATGGTGCATCGAACTAAGTCAGTATGATATCACCTACCATCCTCGTACCGCTATCAAAGGACAAGCCATGGCTGATTTCATTGCCGAATTCACTATAAACGAAGGCGAGGAACAATCTGAAGTAGCAAAAAACATCAAGTGGAACCTCTTTGTAGACGGAGCATCGAACGAACAAGGCTCGGGGGCAGGTATTGTGATCATCACCCCCAGGGGAAGAAAGTTGTACTATGCATTGAGATTGGAGTTCACGGCCACTAACAACGATGCTGAATATGAAGCAGTAATAGCGGGATTGGAACTGGCCCTAGAAATTGGAATCAATTCCTTATGTATTCATAGTGATTCTCAGCTTATCGTAAACCAGGTACTAGGAGAATTCCAGACTCGAGGAGAACGACTCACAGCATACCTAAAGAAAACCAGACTGCTGCTCGATCGATTGGACCATTATCTAATCAAACACATTCCTCGAGAAGAAAACCAAGAGGCAGACGAACTTGCAAAGCAAGCTAGTATGAAGGACAGCACCATTTCCGGAGCACTAGCAATCTCAAGGCAGCTTGTCCCGAGTTTCGAACAAGCGAATCTGATAACTGCAATCGAAGAAGGAACCTGGATGACTCCTATCCGGAAATATTTGCAAGATGGCATACTACCCGACAGGCGTGACGAAGCCAAGAAGATCTTGAGGAAAGTTCCCCACTACACAACACAAGAAGGCATCCTCTACCGGCGTGGCTTCTCTAGCCCCTTATTAAGATGCGTCGCCGGAAGGGAAGCCAAGGAGATATTAACAAACATCCATCAGGGAGGATGCGGAGATCACACTGGAGGACAGACTTTGGCAAGAAAGATACTCCGATATGGATATTACTGGCCCACACTAAACAAAGATGCCCTAGACTTCGTTAAGAAATGCGACAGATGTCAGAAGTTCGCCAAGATCCCTCGACTGCCCACAAACGAAATTACTCAAATGACCAGCCCTTGGCCCTTTGCTGTATGGGGAATTGACTTAATCGGCGAACTGCCAACGGGCCGAGGCGGAGCCAAATATGCTATAGTGGCAGTCGATTATTTCACCAAATGGGTGGAAGCGGAACCTTTAAATAAAATATCTTCAGCAAAAGTTATCAACTTCTTGATCAAAAACATTCTGTGCAGGTATGGAGTCCCCCTCAAGATCGTATCAGACAACGGGCTCCAATTTGACAGCGAAGAATTTGCCGACTGGTGCCAAGAGCATGGAATTCATAAAAGCTTCTCATCAGTAGCTTACCCTCAGGCAAACGGACAAGTTGAAGCTGTCAACAAAATTCTCAAAACCCTAATCAAGAAGAAACTTGAAAAGTCAAAAGGCGCTTGGGTGGACGAACTTCCTACGGCACTATGGGCATACCGCACATCTTTCAGAACATCAACGGGACATACTCCTTTCTCTTTGGCATATGGATCGGAGGCAATGCTCCCAGTTGAGACTATTGTGCCTTCCCACCGTAGGATCCACTACAACCCAGAAGGAAACGAAGAACTCCTCCTCATGTGTTTGGATCTGATTGAGGAAAGGAGAAACGATGCAGCACTCAAAGCAGCAGCTCACAAACAAAAAGTGGCAGCACTATACAATTCCAAAGTCAAGCATCGCAGCTTACAAGAAGGAGATCTTGTCCTCAGGCTAATCTTTCCGCGCCCCGGGGCACTGGACCCCATCTGGGACGGACCATATGTAATTCACAAAGATCTCCACAACGGAGCTTACATTTTGTCAACAGTGGACGGAGAGGTGTTCCAGAGGGCATGGAACATCCGACACCTCCGTCGATACTTTTCTTAACTTGTACTGCCCATATGAAGTGAATTAGCAAAGAGAATCAGTGGACGTAGGCATTTTCGTGCCGAACCACTTTAAAAAATCTTGTCTCTTTTTAACTTGTTCCTTTATGTCTTGGCTACTTGTTAAGTTTTATCCCTTTCTGTTGAACAAAATCCTATGGCATCCCCACTCAAGACGCACCGCGGCCTCATCTGGACTAGGCCTAACAGGTACGCTACGATTCTATGCACTCGCCAATGAGACTCTTTTGCTCCAGCATCCCTCTGCTGCGGGTTAACTCATTGCGCGCCTGCCCTCAAAGCCAACTGTAATGAGCCGATTATAAGTCATCATAAAGGCCGACTATAGCCGATGGCAGCTCATTACGGCGTTCGGCTCGTCGGTAACTGTGAACCTACTTTAAGCCCCAACATATGGTGTGGCCAGCCAGGGGTAGTTCACGGCCAACGGCACCCACGCTAGCCGGCCACGGTAAATCGAATAATACCCACGATTACGGACCATAATGGTTCGGGTAGTTACCGTGCGCGATCTCGGCTCCGATGTGTCTTAAGTGCGGCTGTGGTAAAAAAGAAAACTCCCCGCGGAGGCGTAAGATGGGTGACAAATGTCTCCAAGACCCACAGCTAGGGAAAGTGACTACAAAACCCGTTTGCCACGAACTTAAGCACGTCGACGGCCTTCCGTGACTGGAAGTTTTACTTTTACTATATTTCCATTTCATTTAAATATTTTTCTCCTATCCTGTATAACAAACTCTAAAGTACAGGAAACCAAATAGGAAGCATTCACTCATGAGGCTCTAAGCCTGCGTACTGAGTGGCAGGGCGCTCAGCTATACCCGTAAACAATTACACAAGACACTCAAAGCTACCGCCTGCGAATAAAACATAAAGGGCGGTACTCTCTTCTCTTGTACATAAATGCGTAACTATAGCTTATTCATACACTGACATTGCAAAACGTGAAGTTATATTTCAAGCAAAAACTTAACATCAAACACAACTAGAATCACAGGCATATACATAATTATACTTCTCACACGGCACATAAAGATAGCAACAACATTTAAACATGACAAAATCAGCTTATATTATAAGATCACGCGAAGTTATTCTTTGCAAATAATTTTATTACAGTTGCATATCAAAGACTAACATGAACAGTGATAAAAACAAAAAAAAAAAAACAAAAAGATGGCAGATGCATCCACACTCCATCACCAACTCTCCCAGCCTACTTAGCCGCAGGATCGGAGCCCTCAGCATGTGGATCTGAAGTCCCACCTGTCCAGATCAGAAGAGGAATTCATTAAACGAACGATCAAGTTATGAAAACACGAAAAGAAAAGAAAGGGAAAAGAATAACTCACCAGCATCCGCCGCTTGATCCTCATCATCCAACTGCACGCCCGCTTCCTCTGCAGCGAGTAGCCGCATCCCCTCCTTCACCGCCGCTTGCTCCTCCTTTGAGAACTGAGCAGTAACCGCACTCAAGTTGAAAGCCTCTCCGCCTTCCTTACCCGCATTCACCCTGGCCTCCTCTAAAGCCTGGAGATACACCTTGGCCATGACCCGAGGGTAATCGTCCATCCAAGACAAGCCGCCCTCCTTCCAAGTGTGGAAGTACATATCCTGCAACATCTCATCCATCATCCCCTCGTTTTCCTCAAACTCCCTCACCCGGGCCTCGGAAGCTTGCAACTTGGTGATGGCGACGTCCCTCTCTGATTGGTATCTCAAGCAGTCAGCCTGGAGTGACCTCCTCATTTCCTCTTCCTTCAACTTGAGGGACCTCCTCATCTCCTCCATCTCCTCCTTCAACTCGGCCTGAGCCATCTCCGCAGCCTCGAGCCTCCCTGACAACTCCTCTACCCGCTCGAGATCCGCATTTCGAACCTCATCCACCGTTGCGATAGCTATGTTAATCCGTTCCCTGCAAGCGACCTCCATCTTCCGTAATTCCGCCCTACTGGCCTTCTCCATGGTCTCTTTCAGACGCTTGGAGGCTTCCTCATGCTGGGAAATCTGGATGGCTTGGTCGGCGAGTTGCTTGGCCTGATCGGCAACCTTTAACCTCAACCGAATGTTAGCACTCCCGATCTCTTCCCCGGCCTTGACCAACTTAGCATGATGCTCCATTAACTTCTTGGTCTCTGCGGCCACCCGGTCGATATTAGCCTTGGCCTCATCCCCCATGGTGACTACCCGTGTAGTAAGTAAATCAAGATCTAAAGATTTGGCCTCGTCCAGCACTCTTACCATGGGGTTGCGGGGAAGTAGGTGCTCGCCCGTGGTCTCATCGAATGAAATGTCCCGAAAACTTGGGTCTAAATCAGGATGGCCGGCAAAAGGGTCACGAGGCACGGGGCGAGGCACATCGGGACGCCTTATATGAATGACAGTAGAACTCTTGGAAGGAGGAGGAGGGGGGCAGGGCTCCGTGCTCTCCTCCGTAGTATCACGAGGAGGCTGAGTAGGGGGAGACAGAGTAGGAAGCTGCGAAGCAGAAGAAGACTCAAATAAGGAACGGCTCCGCTTCCTTTTCTGAATGCCCTCTTCGATGACCCCAAGAAGAGGGCGGTACTTGACTACGTCCCCAGTGCGATCAGTAGAAGGTTTCGCGGAAGCTCTCCTCGACTTAAATTGTTCAAGGCGGTGTCGAACATCCGACGTTTTACCCGCCTGGCCTGCCCCTGGATTAAAGAACAAGTGTTACGAACATACAATAATCCGCAATTCAAAAAATGTGCTGAGTTAAAAAGAAAGAAAAGTGAGGAGACACATCTATTATACAAACCCGGCGGAGGAGTGGGATACTGCAATAAGCCCTGGATCTCATTCCAGGACGGAAGTGAACCGTAAAAAATTTCTAAGTCCCTATCGAAAATGGAATCGGCAGAAGACAAAAGTTCACCTTGCGTCGCCGGAATCACCCTAGCTGAAGCCACAGCTTTGCCGGTTTCCTTTGCCTTCTCCGTTTCTTTCTCCTTTTCCTTCTCCGTTTCCGACTCTCCCTCCGACTCCCCGAAGGCCCGACGGAGAGCCTCATCCAGTTCGAGGTCTTGCTCAGAGGTTAGAGCGGCAACACCACTACCACCTTGACCGTCGCCATCTCCTCCACCCTCCGACCCTTCTCCAACTTCGCCTCCTTCCTCCTCTTCTACACCTTCCTCCTCCGGGACAGTCGGGCAAGTACTTGGAGAAGGGCCATCGGACTTCTTCAGTTTCTTCCCCCCGACCACGGGACGCTCTGCGAAAGGCTCCCTCTTACCGCTCTTTACCTTATCCCCCTCCTTAGCTTTAGCAGCCTTCTCCTCAGCCGTGTCTCTTTGCTTAACCACGGACTGGTGCGGTAAGATCAAATTATACTCCAAGAGGGTTGCGTTCCTGATCAAGAAGGAGGCCGACCGGTCCCGTGCCGGAATGGCCTTTAGTTCAGCAGCCATTCGCACCAAGGAATCATCCTCCACAACTGCAATACCACCTGTCGCTAGCCAGAAATAGAAGCATGTCAGAAAAAACACTACAGTCAAAACATGGAAAATATAAATGAAATCCATCTTACAGCCAGAAGTGAAAAGGCGGAAAGAAACAGCATCGTCCTTGATGAAGAACCACTCTTTCTTGAACATGGTAAACTTGGAATATAGGTCCAGGACTGGTTTGAAGGGCACGGCCGCTTCCAGACTAATATACGGAGACCCCTTCTTATAGCCTCTCAGGTTGTACAAGTATCGAATTTCCCGGTTAGAAGGAGGACGCCCGTACCTCCTCTGGAAGATAACAAAGAGGCTCACCAGGATGGCATAAGAATTAGGCTGAAGCTGGAAGGGAGCCACCTTCAAATATGTGGTGAAGCTAATAATCCAAGCGTTGATAGGGGGGATAGCACCGCACATACAATGGTATCTGCTAAAAGCGAAGTAGCCCTCGGGAGGATTATATGGCATCACTCCATCTCCCGGCAGCAGCATAAGGGCCCTATCTATCCCGAAGGAACGGGATATGACGTCAAGTTGCTCCTCCTTTAGGGAGCTGGGAAAGCAATCCGGGGGAGAGATCAAAAGTTCCTGTGGACCATATCCATCCACTAGAGACCTCGGGATAGGTCGATGTTGCCCGGATCCTGGTTGGACTGGGGGCAAGGAAGAAGAAGGCTCTCCTGTGCCTCGAGACTTTTTTCTGTCCGATCGTGTTTCCGCTTTGCGAGACATTTTCTGCGGCACAAGAAAAACTTAATATCAGGATAAGAAGTATAGACGCATAAACAAGCAAATATATAAGGCAAGCGTGTAAAAAAGTCCAAAATTCCGCTCAAGGACCAAGTATGAAGTCTCATTCGGCGTTGCAAAAAAAAAAGCTCGTTCGGTTTAGGGAGCATATGTTCATTCGGCACTATGCCCATCCGGCACACATATCATTCGGCACTTAGGCCTAATTTTCGTTCGGTACAACAGTACCCTTCGTGTGCATTCGGCAATTAAGTTCATCCGGTAATAACAAATCATTCGGCAATTGGGTACGAACCTGATTCGGTAGAGATTTGGTTCGGCAGGCGATTTGATCCGGCAATTCAGTTGATTCGGCTATCTGGTTCGGTAAGGGAAAAACAAGGGGGGTACGGCCTCTATATATAGGCGAACTCACAACCACCGAACCAAACGATTCGCCCAACCGGACCAGTAATACCGGACCACCAGAAGCCGAATGTGAATAGCCGGACCAACCAAAAACCGAATGAAATTCTCTCTCTACCGATCAAGACCAGAAACAGGGGGCACGCAGGCGCTTCACTCAGATAAGTACCGAACTCTAGAACTAACTAATAAAATAAGATTATGCTAACGATGAATAAGTCGTAAAACTCTCACCGACATGGATTAAATCGTTTACACGTGTACGCGACCACGAATGGTCCGTAGGCACGCTCTGAATAGTTATTAACCCTATCGTCGTGGGAGTTTACACTTTGACACGCCTTTTTAAAACTCATAGGTGAAACGGATATTTGATTCTGATAATTATGGAATGGCTAAGCTACTTACACATGTACGGGGTCGCGAACAATCCCTAGGCATGCTCTGAGCTGGCGATAAACCACCTTGGCAAACGACCCGGGGACCCACTCTAACGTGAACCTGGCATCGACAATGCTAGGCCCCTTCGGGGCACACTTGCTCGTCCCTAACGACACGATTAGCTTCATCTCAAATTTCTCGATCCCGAACGATCGTTACCTAGAACCGCACTAAAACTATAAATTAAATTCCTTTGCAGGACAGCAGCAGGATACGAACATCCAGCCCATGGCGTTACGAAACAAGCCTTTCTACCACCGGGAACAAAGCGCGACACGTGCAAGCACGTGCCCCACTTTGGGGGGCAAATGTTGGGCGAATTCTCACCCAGAAGATCTAGGGACCAGGAAGTCACAATTTCACCCAGGCTCGCAGCCTCCACTTAGTTCGACAGCCAAGGAGCTCAACACTAACCTAGAAGTCCATCCAAAATTCTCAGTATAGAAGCTCATTCGGCCCCATGCACGCTCGGCCCCCTGCTCATTCGGCCCCCTGCTCATTCGGTTTCCACCTCATTCGGCCTCCTTCCCATTCGGCCTCCCTCCATTCGGCCATACTTGCCCGGACACACCCCCTCTGCACAGCCGGTCCAGACAAGCACCGGACCAAGGCCCAGTCTCCATCGCCGAATCAACCTACGACCGGACCAAGGTTGTCACCGAACCAACCCTCTCTTTTACACAAGCCGGTCCAAACAACCACCGGATGCACGCCTTACACCGGACCACACCACCACCGGTCCATGCTCCCTGCCGAATGAGACCTCGCCGAACCAGACAACTGCCAGTCCAGATTGCTTCAGCCCGGGCCCACTAGCAGCTATATACAACCAAGACCCCTGCCCCCTACCTCATTCTATAAATAGAGGGGCAGGGGTACAACAATGGCGGACAAGTTTGAGAGCTCAAGCAAGGAAGGAACTTTCAAACTACTTTCATACACTTGTATACAACGCATTGTACTTGTAACCTGAAAGAAAGAAGATAATAACATATAAAGTGGACGTAGGCACATTCTGGCCGAACCACTATAAATCTGTGTGTCTTTTACATTTCAGCCCCTACTTTTCTCATATTTACATACTCATCTAAAATCATTGAAAATCACATATAATCAACTACATAATACGACTTGGAGGTGTTTGTCCATTTTTTGTGCAAACAGTTATTGATTGAATTGGATGATGATTGTGATAAATGTTTGGTGATTGATATAGGATGAATGGATGTTGTACTTTGTATTGTTATAAACTGCAAATTGTTATGGATTTTTATTTCGGGATTGTTATTTGAAATGATATATAACCGTATTTATATTTTAAATTACGGATTGAAATGATAAATATCTGTATCACTTGACCATAGAATAGAATATTATATACATACAACGTAGTCAATATATAAAAATAGTTTGAAATGATTTCTATGGTTTTGAAAAGAAATATATGGTTTTAGATAAATATTGATTTTAGATATTATATAAATATTATTCTATCCATGATTTTAAGCTATGTATAATTTGTTTCAATATAGAATAGCTTAATAATAAGTTTGATTTTTATTGAAGATAATATGGTTAAGTATTTAAAATATATTTAATATAGAGTTTCAAATGATTTAAATCAAATTAAGGTTGGAAGATAAATTTGAGATTTATTTGAAATTGAATTTATTTAAGAAATTAAGCACAAATAAGCTTGATGTGAAATTTATTAAATTTGAAGTTTAGAGGGTATGATTTTTATAACTTGACTTGAGTTTAAGGTGAATTAAATGAATATGTCAAGTATAAATAAATTGAAGGAAATATTTTGTTATTTGTAGTTTGAGCTTTATTCAAATGATAATGGATTTATTATGTAAAATATTTCAAAACTAAATAATAGAAAATTGAATTGTTGAATCGGAATTACCAAACTTAGTTTTGAAATTATTGAATACTTAAAGTTTGAAATATATTAAATTTGAAATGGTTTATTCTGTGGATCAAATCGGTATTGAAATCGATAAAATTTGGAATAGTTTAATTGGAAACTAAATCGTATTGAAATTTATGATTTGGGATTTGGTTAAATTTAAATTTTAGAAATTCGAGTTGTTTTGGAATTGATTTGTGAAATTGAAGAAGCTATTTTATTTATAAAGTATTTTGAATATTTAGACCATTTAAGTGATGGAAGTTATGTTTCAAAGTTATGAGTTTTAAGGTATAAAATTTGAAAGTGTTATATTCAAGTGTTTTGATTTCGAAATGTTATAACTTTGAAAGTGGTATCATTTTAGAAAGGATGTATTTGAAATAAAAATGATATCGTATTGATTTGGTTTTGAAAGGGGCAATGATTTTTGGTTTTAAAGTATAAACTATTTTAAAAATGACTGTGGTGTTATAATAACGTTTGGTTGTTAAACAAACCAGGATCGAAAGTTGTTATACTCTTTGCCAACTCCGAAAACAACTTTAACAACCGTGTACGCAGTGGAGATTCCAGAATGAAATAGGATGTTGGCGACGTTCCTTTAAGGTATATACATGGACCCTACTCCCGTGAGTTGGCATAAGGTGGCTAAAACAGGAGCGATTCTTGAGCCAAGGAGGTAGCCCTCTTATCGGACATACTCCTTCGATGTTATATTCTGACTTTGGATTGATTTGGTGGCCACTTTTGATTTTTGATTTTAGGGGTATGGCTCGAGGTGGGAGGTAGTAGCTGCTACGCGTAACCACCAGCCCGGATGCGTAATTGGTATATCAACCCTGGTATTGCCTTGTGTGCCGTGTCACCTACCCTAGCGCGCCTTATACGATTTTGGTTTTGTACCATACCTATGGAGTACCCTCTGACGACGCCCGGTACAGGGGGATTACGGTACTTTATAGACTATGGGAATATAAAAGTGTTTTAAGGTAGAAAATGTAAAGCCTTAATGCTATCTTAAATTTATATTATACTTTACTATAGACACTGTTATAATAGCGTATATTACTGCATAGTAGATAGTTTAACGGACCCTTAGGAGATGTGAATCCCGAGCATCTCTTAAGTTACTGCACTCGCGTTAGACATTGGATAGGAGATGTCAAATCCCGTAAACATCGCTGACGCCGTTCCACTCATATTTATTTCTGTTGATTTAACTCATATAAGATCTTTTTAGTTTTGACTTGAGTGTTTTGTCTTTTCAATTCGCTCCGGTCAGCCTGAACATTTTAGGATTTGAAGACTTTATTTCTGGAGGACGAAGATGAAGATTTTATTAATATTATTTATTATATTATTCTAGTACATTCATACTATTCCGCTGCATTGTTATTTATTATTCTATGGTATGTGTAACTCTGGTTCTATATTGTATTAGTACGATCAATTGTCTTGTAAACAGCTTCATGAACTGTTATTTGATTATTATATTTTGTCATTCCGCTGCAAGATTCTGTTTTGTTTTCTTTCTTTCTTTTTCTTATTCACCCTAATAACAATCCGCCCTTTCGTATGGTTTGAGTCTGACGTATGCGGTTTATCGTCGATTTAAAACGTACAAGAAGGCGGGATGTTACACCAATTGTCCACCTCTATAGCATCCTCTGTCCCCAAAAAACGCTTCCCTTTAAGCTTAAAATAATTTCTGCTTGGCTTAGCATAATGGTTAACTACTGGAACTTCTGAAACTCATGCCCCTGCAGCATCTCCTCCTAACACTCCAGCTGCAACTCTCGCTTGCATCATATTCACGAAAAACTGATACATAGCTTCCATTCCAACTTGCGGGACTTCGGCACCCACATTCTATGCTTGTGCCTGACCTTAGGTTCTCCTTACACTAGGTCCGGCATTCCTTTCGGTGCCCTTCTCTCCTAGATTAACCCTTCCTCTTCTACCTTCCATATCTTTATTCAAACCTCATGAGATACAGAAAAATAACCTAACAAGGATAGGAGACCAAAGATAAAGCGCATACCTATATATAGCAAATACAAGTACGTTACTATAATATTATCTCATACCCCAATCTTACTCTACTTCCTTAGGATTATGTTTTAAAAACCATTTTTATTTTAATGTTTTTCATACACCATGCTTTGATACCAAGTTGTAACATCCCATACCTAGAGGCCAAAAGTTAAGCGCTACAAATGCTTCAGTCATCCATAGTATTAATTTCTGGTGATAAAATGCGGTAATGATAACGGTATCCATAACATCATAAGCACATGAATATGAACATAATCACAGATTTCAATAACAACATTTTGCTCATTACATTTCAAAATAATTATTCGTATCCATGTTACATAATCCTTTAAAGTTTCCCATGCAATGATTAATGATGTTATTTACAAAATACACCAAGAGCGACATATGATGATGCCCCATTGGTTGATCAAAGCAATATAGTCATAGCCTACTTAGTGTACACAGCGCAATCAAAATGAAACTCCTAAATAGCTATCTGTCAGCCACGTGCTTGTCTTTAGAAGCTTTATTCGCCAAAAGACTAATACTTGAAAACCTCAACCCTCAGTTTACTTAAATCAATTTTGAGTACCCGAGAGTTTAAGGGGAAACAAAAACTTCGAGTTAGATATAAAACCTGGTGTGAATAATTCTGTTACATCTCGGTTTACTAATATTAAGTGAGACCACACCGCTTGGCAGAACGGGTTTTCCCTCACAAATATTCTTTTCAAAACATATGTTTTGCAATCTTTTCTTGCAACTAAACTGGTTAATCAAACTGATTATACCAAAATAGTAATATCCGTTATGCTAAATAAATGGACTATCAGTCTGTAAAACAAGTAATGTGTGAACTATCTGCATACACATAATAACAAGGTCCGTTATGTTAGAAATGAATTATTTGTCCGTAAAACTGGGTTGATTGCCCGCAAACTGGACTAACTGTTCGAAATCTAGGCTGACTACTTGAAAACTGGACTAACTGTCCGAAATAAAAATGGACTAACTGTCCGAATCATTTTCTTAGGGTTAACTACCTATTAAATTTTACTTGAAAGCCTTTTCAAAATGATTTAGTCCTTCAAATCAAATATATAACAAGGAAAATAAATTTTTAGCTTTACTCCAAGCCATTTTTCCATGATATATACACTTAACTCAAAATGATGCCGATGAATTTTAATAAGGATTAGCTATCCTTTCAAAATAAGTTAAAGTCCTTTTTAAATTGAAAATATTTAGGCTATTCTGCCTATTCAATATATTCAAAACCTTTGTTTAAACCTTTGAATAACCCATTCGAAACCCTTGAAGGAAACCCCTTAGAAACCAAGTAAAATCCATTACTTAACCTAGGCCGAAAGGCCAAATCTTACCTTTCGAAACCATTGAAAATAACTATTTCAAAACCAATAAAAGTCTTTCCATAAAAAGTTTTAAAACATTTAGACGTCCCTCTTTATAACCTTTAAGTATTGCCTTTCGAAAACGTAGGGAAAAACCTTTTCCCTTAACCCTTTCGAATCCATTTATTAAAACCTTTCGAAACAGTCAAAACTCAATCCTTTCGAAAGCAATTTGGGTTCAATTTAAAACATGTGGAAACCTTTCGAAACGACTCAAAAAGTCACCCATTCGAAACCTTTGAAAAATGTTTTGGTCGAAATCATTAATGTCGAAAGCTTTTGTTTCGAAATCCTTTGAAACTATCTCTTTCGAAACCATCTGGGTTTTACTTCACTTTAGAAAAAGGGTCCTTTAAAACATATAATTCGAAAGCACCTTTTTCGAAACCATTCCTAAGTAAAAAATGATAGTGTTGAAACCATCCCTTCGAAAGCATTGGAGAGGTGGCCAAGTTTTAAAAAAACAAAACAGCCCTTTTGAAACCATCTAAGTCGAAAGGTAGGAAGCGACAACTAAAGGCTTCGACCTAGTCGAAAGCAATCATGTAAAAACAAAGGCGCAACCTGATAAAACCATTTCCTTTAAATCATTTGATCTGGTCGAAAGTAATTCGGTCGAAAGCATCTTAATCGAAAGCAAGCAGGCACATGTTTAATTTAAAAATAAAGTATTGCCTCAACCCCTGGCTTAGACTCCCTACCTTCTATCTTCATCCAATTCACTACGTACCAGTTTCTTGATACCGCGTGCATTAGTTTCGACTTTGTCAGAAGCGAAGATGAGGAGGCGGAACTTGGTGCCGACGATGTCGAATCAGTGAAAATCATGTAGAAAATAGTTCGTTCCACCTAAACTACTTCACGTGTCTAATTGTGATTGGTTGCCTCTTTCTTCACCAATAAAAATTACTGCAATTTGTCAAAAGTGTTGTCGACTTTCTAGGGTGAACAAATTTAAATTATTTATCAAAAAGCTCCTTATCCTCTTTAAATTATATAAAACATTTAAGTCCCATACCTTAAATAATTTCATATAACCATTAAAACACTTAGAAAAACTCCACAAAAATTTCAAAAAAATATATTTTAACATGTTTTCCAATGTATAAATATTTCAGACCCAAATCTTTTATTATTTAATCGAAAATAAGTATTAACCCAAATTAACATTTTCTTTACTAGAAAATTCATATATATTCCACAATAATTTCAAGAATTTCAAAAAATTAAAACCCATCACCAAAATAATATTTATGAACTTCATAAATATTCACAAGGCATTTGGATGTCATTTAATTGGGTTTTTACCTTAAAATATATCATAAATTTGATATGAATAAACATAATTCATCAATAAGTACATATTCATTCAATCATTCAAAAACATGGCAAATCATTGCAAAATTTTCAGAATTCATGTTAAAACAGAAAACACAATAAAAATGAGATGCAAACATTATTCACCTTAGCTCTAGAGATTATAAAGATCGAGATATGAAAGGATTTGATTGGAATTAGCTTATTCCAAGCTTTTCTTCCTTTTCTCCTTGTTAATGATTGTCGGCCTATTTGAAACAAAATTTGAGAATGAAATAAATGTGTATAGGAATACTTGACCTAAGGGAATGGTTATAGGAATGGCTCTTTCCTATTTTACCCCGCCTCTGTTTCAATTTAAACTCTTGTTTTAGTTCATTGTTAAATGGCACAGCTGCCCTTAATTAAAATCAAATCTCAGTCCCCTAAACAATACATTATTTTATTTTATTTAGCTAATAAAATATCCTAAATAATGTTACCAAAAATATAGGGTGTTACAATAGGTGAGACAGTAATATGATTATTTAAACCATAAATAAGAACATCGGAGTGCAATAGGTTCATAGCTTATACCAAATTTAAATAGTAGAGTTTACACATCTTAAATCCCCAAAATAAACTCTATAACTATCTTTAAAGTAATATAAGTACTGATATATCTCCACAGTACTGCATAGTAAGCTCCAAGGTAAAGATATATGAAAGCGTACCCTCCTGCTCGTACTCCATCATGCCTTATTTAGACCTGTTATCCCTAATCTACTAATTTAAGAGTACCCGAGATAATAAGAAACAAATATAAAACTTTGGGTCCAACAACAATCTAGTGTGAGCAATACATCATCTCTAAATACTTTAAAAATCATATATAGTAATAATGGCATAAGGTACGAATAACCATACTTTACTTGTCCCTACATCCAAGGAGTTAGCATATAACAGTAAATATATGCTAATATACTATAATCATCATATAAGTATATTGCAATCGAAGTATAATATCCAGTGTCTAGCTGTGCGGTTACAAATACCTATGCTACGTGACATCTTAGAGTGATAAGCAACCATGTTAAACATAACATCCATCAAATAATCCTTACAATCACTCGTGTATATTGGATACAAGATAAATCATATGGGACAATTGCAAACTAAGGACTCAATCAAAACTCGGCTTCTTCGATGCTCGAGCACATGTCATTTTGTAAGTCTAGGAATCAGATTCGCAATCATAAAGCCCAGGGTAATCCACAATCTTATGATGCTGTTGTAATCCAAGTGGGCGTCCCTACGTACCACTTCTGTACAAGCGCATTGGCAACTTTTAAGTTATCAACGATCCCTTTGCACGCCTCTCCATAGTTGAACTCAATAGTTATTCCATCCTAGCTATATCCATGGTAGAACACAATCAAAAATTCTTCTCATAAGCCCTCATTATTGAACTCGTCTTTGAGGATCACCATCACAACTCCCATTGGTGGGTTGTCATCATGGAAACGCCTCTCGTTCCCTACCGTAAGTAGTAGAGCCATCGTACAAAGTTTTGAAGTCGTCATCATGTCGAAGCGCCATGTCATCACTTCAATAGTCACCACACGAACCCCAAGTCACCTTGAATCATCCAAGAGTCATTTGCCTTCGCCGAGAATAAACCCCAAAAATCCAAGATTTTTGCTTGGGTCACTTTTTGGAAAAACCCAAAGTTCTCATCTAAAAACCTCAAAGAGGAATCATTAAAAACCTAAAGCAACCCAAAAATTCCCACCACTCCATTTTGGCTTAAATTTTTTTAGGTCTCGTCTCGAAGCAACACCTTCCTTGAACCAAAAACGAACATGAAGCACCCCCGAACAAGATTTCTTAACCATTCGCCGAGCATAACTTCACCGGATAACATTTACCATTCGGTCCTCCCTAATGTCGATCCGAAGCACCACCTGAGCACACCATCCCAGGACACGAAGCACACTCGAGCATAATTTCTTGACTGACCACTAAATAAATTCTACCTAACAGAAATGCTTTCGAAACAAAATTTATAGTTTTTACAAACTCCAATTTCACATCGATTTCATTGCTAGGCTCTGTTCTTCAACTTGTGTGCATTTTGTATAAAATGATACGACTCTTAACAGTCCAGTTTCATGGTTCCTACCTCTATTTCGCTCTAACGAGCATTTCAACCATTCAAGCATACACACAAACATCATACACACACACATCAATCAACATTCAAGCATGCAAATCAAAAAAAAAATCGAGGCAACCATCAGATAATCTATCTATAATGTCGCCCAATACCTATAGAGGCAATCATACATCCAAATAACATGACCAAAACACCAAAAATCACTTTATTCATTTTTTTAATACATGTAGCTTTTAAAACGACATAACAACATAAATTTGACTTTAAAAATGGATCCAAAACATGTTAAAACCTATATATATATATATATATATATAATAAGGTGTGAGATAATAAAACACTCACCAAATCACTAGAAATCCAAGTTTTGCATGCAAATCAAGGTGAATCTGAGAATGAACAACAAATACCCAAATTTGCTTCTCCAAAAATGTAGATATGAAAATATCTAACTAATCCTCTTGCAAGTCTACCCTTAATCTATGATTTAGACCTGACTTAGAGGAGAAAGGTGAAGGCTTTGGTGAAGAAAAGGTTAATAGAGGCATAAATTTATTCGAGAGAGGGAAAAATGATTTGGGAAAGGTAATTTCAGCCTCTAATATTATAAAACGTGAAATGGGTTAGTGGGGCGATCCCCAATCGCAACAATTACCGATTAAGCTACTCCAAAAATCATGAAATTTAAAACAATCATATCTCCTAGCCAGAAAGTCCAAATCACTATTATGAACACTCTATAGAAAAGGAAACCATTGTATATTTCCAAAGAAAGTAGCCTCGAGCCCTAATTCAGCTTCTGTCAAAAATTATACCCGTTACAAGTTTTCATTGGTAAAATCATTCAATAAAATATCTTGGGATCAAAAATGTCCCTACTCAACATTCCCCAAAGTTATAGTGGCATTCGACCCAATATGAATTTAAAAACAATATTTTACGACCATCCGATACAAAAAATACGAATCATTACAATGTGATTCAGAATTCTTTATCGATGATATGGTGTTTGTCATCTCTCCATTAAAGAATATAGTTCAAGTCGGTGCTAAAGTAAGTTGGAAAAAAGATTTGTATGTGTTTTTCCGATACTTGAGAGGATTAGGAATCTAGCTTATAGAGCGACTTACCTCAACAAATGGTAGGTATGCATGATGTACATGTCTCATATGCAAAAGTTTGTCCATGGCTCAAGTGTAATATTACACTAGATCAACTAGATGATATCGACATTGAGCTGGAAGCTTCGAGACTTCGTAGGTCTATTCATATCATTTGATGTGATACAATGAAGCTTTGAAAGAAGACGGTGGACTTAGTGAAGGTTCAATGGAGTAAGGGCGAAAGCAACTACACATCAGAGATCAGGGAGAGCACGAGGACTGCTTATTTGGAGCTCTTTACTTGGTAATATTTTCATTTTTATTATTATCCTTCACATATGATATCACATTTGATGTTCTATATAGAGTAGTTTAGTGCTCTACATGCTAAGATAGGTGTAGATTTTATTTCTTGTTTATATGTGCATGTTTGATGTTTTATATGTTTGCTTATAGTTGTTAGGCATGCAGGTTAACTATGTTGATTGTCTTGACATTGTTTGATGGGATTTCGGGCGTGAAATTCTTGAAGGAGGGTGAATGTAACTACTCGTATTTCACATATCGAAGGACCATAAAATATTATTTTTAAAACAAAATAATTTGTACGAAGCTATAAATTTGGTGACTATTGGGTATTGACATTTTTTACCCTTATAAATTTTATTGGGTGGTTTTGACTCTGAAAAATTATAAGGCCTATAACTTTTATATAAGCCGAATTAAGGTCTGAAACCACTTCGAAATGAAAGAAATTACGGTTTCTCTTTTTGTAAAGTGGTTATAATAGCTTTTTGGACTTATCGTTTAGGGGATATGGTTATTTGAAGTTAAAAAGCTTTTGGACAGATGAGTGGGTAATTGGCCCAAATTAGGCCCAATAGCCTATTTTGGGATTTATGCCAAATGGAGCTAATGAGATAGCCTATATTCATTATTCCACTTCCAAAAATCAGTTAAAACCACCATTAATTTTCTGTCTAGACAAAATATAATAACAATCCTTACCTTAATTAGCCAAGTCTAGCCAATTAAGGGAGATTAGCTAAGATATTAGCATATTTACTGTTCGGTTGCATTGGGATCCCTGGAGATTACTGTTCACTTCATATTTGCTTCAGTTTTTGTGCATTTTGGTACTTTGGTGAGTGGTTTACCATTCTCACTTAACTATGCTAGTTAATATAATTAAAAATGAAGTTTTTAAATTGATTTCGCATGTTAAAATGATTTATATGTTAAATCTAGGTCTAAAATCAGTTTTAACATGGTATTAAAAAATATTGATATTATCTTGGTTTTAATCATTTGACCAAACCGGTCATCATTTTCTATGTTGGTAGATCTAGAATGTTATAAATGTTTGGATGTTATTTTTATTACTTAGAAATGATGTTTGGATGATATGTACTGATTGTATGTAGTGTAGTTCATTTGAGTGTAATTGGTGATTGGTTATCCTTTAAGTGGATTGAAAAAAATTAACATGGTGTGATTGTTTTTGAGTGTTCATGGTGGCCTAAGGATTAAGAAGGGGTCGGTAGTGGATTTGGGGAGTGATCAGTGGTGAGTAAGAATAGGTCGGCTTTGTAACGACCACCTTACATCTCGAATGCTCCAACAGTGCATTATTCGATTATATGAGTATTGGAGTGGTCATTACAGCTTTGATGTTACTTCAAAACTACAAGGTGTGAACTTTGAGTAGATGGCGCGTGGACTTTGGGGAAAAACTCAAGCGGCTACTACCGAGAGGTTTTCTACCTACCACCAAGAGGTTTTGTATCTACCTCGACTGTTTTGAAGACTTGGACATGAAGCTTTTGGCTTGAGGCACTGCCACTTCAAGATGACATGATGCATGCTTCGGGCTTCCAGAAGTAGTGGACGAAAGATTTTCACTTTGGCTATAATTTAGCAAAATTTGCTAAGTATTTAACCAAATTGGTCAGTGATGACCACTCTTTAGTGGTCGGTACTGACCATAGTAGTTGGTGCCAAATTTAGGTGGGTGAACATTAGACCTAGAGGAGCTTTCCATGGTTGTTCATGTATTCTTTTGAAGCTTGGTTTGGATGATATAGCTCTATGACTAGCAATTTTGTTAGTAAAGTGATGATGTGACGCTTTGACATGAAGACGTCATAACTTTGACGAGGGGACTCAATGAATTTTGAGGGATGTCTAGAGATGATCTGATTGATGATTATTAGGTGATAGGAGTTGTGATGACGATCCATAGGGACAAGTTTGTTGATGTGAACCTGTGGGTGGAATGGTGATGTGTTCTACTATATAAATGAATAAAATGGAATAATGATGTGTTGTACTATGGAAACATGTGCAAAGAGATCATTGGTAACTTAGAGGTTTTGATTATGCTCATAGAGATGGGGTCTGTGAAGATGCTCATTTGGATTCTTGACATCGATCCCAGATCATTTGACGTGATCTATCTTACCTTGGATTTTTGACATTGAGTCTAGCTTCTAGCCTTGTAAAGTGGCATGGAGTCGAATATTGAGAAACCAAGATATTAAGTATTCTCTGGCCGGTTAATGGGCCTATACAAGTTATCATATATTCAATGCACTTGAGCGAAAAATGCAAGGATTATTTATTGGTTGCTATGGATGCTATGTTTTCTCTATAATATTAGGGATGTCAGATGACGTAGGTATTATTGACTTAGATGCCCAGACACTTGACATTCTACTTTGACTTCTATTGTAACGACCCGAAAATTTTAGTGATTTTATTTATTTAATTAATCAAAATTTTGTGAAATTTTAAACAATAAAATTTGAAAATCAAATTTTATTATTTGGAATACGTCTATTTAAACATAGCAAATGGTAAATTTTCAATTAATAATATTGAAGTTTATTATATTGTGTAATTTTATTTCAATTTAAATCAGTTAAAAATTGATGATAAAATGTTTTTCAAACTTGAATATTTTATATAGTAAATTTCGAAATCCTCTTCTGAGTGAGACGTCATTTTTCATTTTTCCAAGTTTAGACCCCTATTGCTCCATTTATCTTATTTTCTACAAAATAGAAGCATTTTTCAGTATCGATTATCGACTTTTGATCGGATAGTCGTACCACCAATATTTGTATACAGTTTGATTGTGTCGTCGTGCTGATCTTTACGGTATATTTACTTCTGTATTCTAAGGTCCGATACGCGACGAAAGTAATAGTATTCGTTGTAACGGTACCTTTAATTCTGACTTTTAACTTCCCAATCCATTTCAAACTTTAGCCGTGTCAACCAAGGACAGTTGCCATACTTTTCGCTTTATTATTGTTAACCTGTCACTATTCCCACTAAGCCTCTTTACATCCTTTGAACTGTTCACTTATAAAAGCATATTCATTTTGCTTGAAACTCATTTCTTCCCAGGCAATCACAAAATCTCTTCTCCTCCAGTTTTCTTTGTTTTCCTTTTTCTTCCCTCAACCTTTTTTCTTCTCCCATCCCTCAATGTTTCACCGACCAATCTTTCCTCCCCACCGACCACAGTGCCCTTCGCAGGCTCAACCCGGCCTACCTGCATCTTCCACGCAACCCACCACCCTTCCTCTTCTCCCCTCCGATCTACCTCGGCTCACCCTGGATCCGCTACTTTTCCTCCCCTCCACCAAGTTTCCAACAACCTACCCCTCGGTCGAGACTCCATCACCACCGGCCCCTCAACAGCCGTACCCTACGCAAGCCGCCTCTCCAATGGCCGCACCACATCATCCCGCCTTTCACCACCTCAACAAGCAACCTTCGCCTCCCCTTTGCAGCCCCTGATTTATTTGACAGTAAGTATATAGATATATAATAGTGGCTATTATGTTCTATGTATGTGAGTTTATATATTTATTTGGGTTTTTATAAGTTTAGTTTATATAATTTTACAGTATTGTATATTATATAATATATATATATATATATATAATATATATGTTTCATACTAAAGCATGTTTATGTATATAAAATGGTTATGTGAGTATATATTTTAATTGTATATGTTTGTTATATGATAAGATTTTGTACAACATTCAAATCTGTGGTATGTATTTATATAGTTAGTTTTGGAAAAAGTAGATATATATACATATTTGTATGAACATAGTATAATGTTTATATAATTAAGCCTATTTTAATATTAAAGGCCTATTTTTGGCCGAAACCTATTCCAATATTTGATGAAACATACTTGCCTGAAACATGCTTTAATACTATATATGACATACACACACACACACACACGATTGCATATATCAAGCCGTTATATATTAATGTATGTAAGTTAGTATACATGATTTTATATTAGTCTATGGATATATGAGTATATATGAGTCTGCTTTTTGAATAAATGTATACATTATTTAAATATGATTTAAATGTATGTTATAAAAATATTTCGATCTTTATAATATATTGTTTACATAAGTTTCATGAGTTGTTTACATACATGTATGGTCATTTTAAATTTTGGAATATACATGACTGCCTGGTTATAATAATAAGTGATAGGATGTATATATAAGTTATGTTGTAGGCTATGTCGATTGGGCATTCTGATCTGTGTATATATTTGTATAGCAATAAAGATTATAGATTGTGAAAATATATGTATATATAATATGGAAATTGGTTCGCATATAGGTATGTAGGCATTACACAAAAACCGGTTACGTTTAAAGTATATATGAGTTATAATTTTTTTTATAAGTCTATAGTATTTTATCATATTCTAGAGTATGTATCTATATTAGTAAATAATATGTTTACAATATAAGTTTTAAATCAAATATGGACTCTATATAGTGTTATATATATATATGGGTAAGTTTTAGATTTGCAATTGCTGTTATTTATATGTGATATATATTGATTTAGAAAGTTATTTTTTATTTTAAAATTATAAGTCGTATATGATTTTGTATATAGTTATATATAGTTTTTTATATATATATGTTATCATATGGCTGGGTATATAATTATAAGTATTATACGTAAAGATATGTTGTTTATTTATGTGTTCTTATGTAAACAATGATTTCGAAATACATATATATTTAAATTTAAAAGTGTCTGAATTGAGAATATGGTTTCATAGATAGTTATATGTGATTTTATATGTACATAAGTTCACTTATACTACTTGTCATCATCGATCAGTTCTAATTTGATTTCGTTAATTCTTTGTCAAGCTTTGATCGTCAAATTCGTGTCAATCAAGTATTACTTTGGAATTCGTGCTTGAATTTGTATTCCATTTGTCTATCTTCTCTAGCCTCGAAAGGTGAGCAATCACACATGATTAATGTTCTTATATTTATTAAATTTGATTTCAATTGAAATAACAATTGAAATATGCTGCAGTAGTTATTTAAAGTGTTATATATATGCTAATATCTGTAACTGTTCACCTGTGGGATATGAAGCCATATCTTATTGTTTATATTTTATTTAATTATTGATATATGCCTGTTATACCTTTATTCATAACTATTATCACTCTACAAGTTTCTCGTTAGTTTAGAATTCCCTATGGGTTGAAATGATACATAACCGAACGATCTGTAGAATAGTTATGGGCTGAAACAATAAACCCAAGCGATTTTCATTGAATTGAATTTGGGATTGCGGGTTGAAATGATATATACCCGTATATATATTTAAATTGCGGATTGAAATGATAAATATCCGTATCACTTGGCCATAGGATAGAAAGTTTTATACAGACACCGTAGTCTACATATAAGTATTTTGAAAATAATTTCTATGGTTTTGGGAAAGAAAACATGGTTTTTAATAAATATTGATTCTTAAAATATTATATATATATATGTGTTATTTTATATATAGATTTAATAATTATATTCGATTTAAGAAAGATTGATTTAATTAATGTATAATATGTTTAAATAATTATTCAAATTTATATTTCAAAGATAGATTTTTGTAATAATTTGAATAAGTTAAGGTTGGAAAGATAAATTTGAATTTAATTGAAATTGTAATTAATCAAGAATTTTATTTAATTTAATTGATTTGAAACTTATTGAAATTGAGATTTAAGATATGATTTTATAACTGGAATTTTGATTTAAATAATTTAATGAATATTTCACGTTTAAGTAAATTGAAGGAAATATTTAAGAAAATGTAATTTAAGGATATGATATTGAATTTACTAAGTGAATATTTCAAAACTAAATAAAAACGAAGTTAAATAAAATATATATGAAAGTATCAATTTAGTTTTGAAAGTGTTATGATTTGGAAATATATATAATTGAAATGGAAATGATATCTTGGTTTTAAAGTATAAATTATTTTGAAATGACCAACGGTGTTATAAGGACGTTTAGTTGTAAATAGCGTACATTTATACATTGTAGATAGTTCCATGGATCCTTAGAGGATGGTTATCCCAAACATCCTCTAAGTTACTTGTATTTTAGTTGATATTTCACTTGAGTTGGATTTATTGATATAAGAATGTTAATCCTGGCTCGAGTGTTTTGTGTTTTGCTTTATGCTCGGGTCAGACTGAGCGATACAGCATTTGAGACTCACCTTTGGAGTTTGGAGCTTCGTTTAGAGATCCAATTATAGATTCAGCTTTCAGCTTTCCAGTGGATTTGTTCAGATGGTCATCTGTTTGTATTCAAGACTTCAGCTTATTTGAGATATTCGGCTGTATTTTATTTCTAACTCTGATGTTTATATAGTTGCTTCATGAACTACTATTTATCTATTCCGTTGCATTATTATTATATTACTCTGTATCCGATCCGTGATTCTGTGATTGATTTATTTACTGTATATTTTTAGTTTTGCCAAATATAAATTAACAATCTGATATTTCAAGCAATTCAAATCCTGCTTGTGCGGATACCAATGGTTGAAAAAATCGGGTCGTTACAGTTGGTGTCAGAGCTTTGGCTCTAGGCAAACTTAGAATATATAGTAAATTTATTTACAGAATCACTTTATTTTGAGCATGAATTTCTTCCTCATTGATTTGGTTTTTCCTTTGGACTTTGGAACATTCCCTGCTGTTCCAAAATCCATTATCTTCTCTCCCTATTCATGTTTCTTGATTCTGGAGTATCCTATAACTCCACTTCGAATGATCTCTATAAGAATAGGCGATCCTGCCAACCTTGGAATGATTTGTAAAGGGGTAAAACTCCTTTACAATTGGCATTGATTCACCAGATATTTCTATATCCTTGGTTTAGTTGCTACTATCTCTTGCTATACCGAATTCTATCTCTGGCGATCAAATGTCGATATGCCTGAGAATTCTGCCTCGATCATATTCCCGAAGTCACGGTTGATCCAGTTAAGGTCGCCCACGATTTATATAAGTATATCCATCTTCTATTTTGTAATTTAATTATCTCATCTTCGTTCGAGCCTATCTTCGAACAAGAATTCTATTTGATTAGAGTCCCTCTAATTTGAATTTCTATCTTTGTTTTGAAATCCATTCTTGAATCATCCTTTGAAAATCGTGTTTGTTTGTATTTTAGAAATTGTTTTATATATCGAAAGTATTATTTTGATAAGTATGATTATATTCTATATATAAAAGAGAAAATGTTTTCAATAAGGATTATATACCTTTTAAAAACGAGAATTTAAAGTTTCGAAAGGATTTGAAATTTTGAAATATTATATATGAAATTTGATTTATCTAAAATGATTTATAACTGAAGGGTTTTAAATTGGAAATTCGAGGGGTTGAATTCCGGTGTTTTGAAATTGGTTTTAAAGATTTTGAAAATGTATAATAATACGATTTAAAAGTATTTTCCGAATAAGAAAATTTTCAAATGAATTCAAATGAATTCCAATGATTTCAAAGGAATTTCAAAGAAGTTTTAAGAAAATAGAAGTCCAGAACTCACTTATGTCGCTGGAGAATAATTTCGGTGATGAGTGCATGCATCTTCGACATTGATTTTTCGAGTTTTGGAGTGAGGGAGAGGCCACTTTAGTAGCTTTGCTATGCGAGTGATTTTGTAAAGCTAATTTTGATTTCAACTTCTGAAGAATGATTTGAATTCGAAAGATATACATACATACATACATATATATATATATATATATATATGAAAAGATTTGAAGTGAGCCGGAGTTCAGTCCTCGAGTTTCGGGTTTAACCCTATCTATTGAAATTAATTTACTAATTTGTTATTGATTTCCAACTCTTGGATTGGAAATTTGATTTCTCCAACTATTTTGAATGTTCGAACACTTCCAAATCAAGGTTTAATTTTAAAGCTAAGTAATTTCGAAAAGTATAAATTACTTGATAAAGTACATAAGTTTAGTTTTATATGTTTAAGGATGAAGTAATATGATTTAAATAAGTTTGAAATGGTTTTGTTAAGTAAATGAATAAGACTATTTTGAATTATATTAATATGAAATTTAGATTTGAAATGTCGAATAAAATTTAGTTTCAAATGTTTTAAATTAGTAACATCTTTTATATAGCTATATATATAGAATAATAATTTTTCAAAAGGAAATTTGGATCTTTCAAATAGAAATAAATAGTTTAAAGGTTTTAAAGGGATGGTTATAAATTTTGAGTATAATTGATTTTGAGAACAATATTTGGTTTCAAAAATAGATTGAAATTTAAAACCCATTATTTACATGATGATTTTGGAGACGAATTTGTTTGACTTAAATTGTGTTGATTTGGAAACTTGGATTATTTTCTAAACCTATTATTTGGAAACTTTGAAATTGAAGATATTTAATTTGGAAGAAATAATTTGGTGAAATTGCATAAGATTTTGAAACTAAACTGATATTGAATCGAATTGGAATTGAGAACTTTATTTTACTAAATACTTGATTTGGGAGTTATCGAACTTATATAAAACTGGTTTTTATAAGTAAGAAGTTGATTCGAAAACTATTGATTGGAAAGGTACTCAATTTGAAAAGCGAAATCTTGTATAATTGAAGTCTATATATGTGTGATTTGATATACTATTGATTTTGAAAAGTATTCGATTTTGAAAATGGAATCTTATATATAATGGATTTTATATAAGTATGATATTTGAAAGTGATTTGAAAAGGTACTATATGGTACATATTTTCGAAAGTAAGGATATGGAAAGTGCCTTATGCTTGATATCCTCTTTGTGGCCACATTGTGGATTCATTCTATCGATATTATTCTATTTGATTTAGTTTTTCGGATGTGATACTCGAGCGTCCTTCTATGGCGTTACCCATGGTCGTTTTTTTGTGGTAGCGTAATCCGCAAGGTAGAAATTGCTTTAAGGGTACAAATGTTTCCTAGGGGATCCACGCGTAATCATTGTGTATCCACGGTCTACCCGTTTTGTTGTCGTGGTGTAATCCGCAAGGCAGAGATTGCTTAAAGGGTACGGATGTTTTCTGGAGGATCCATGCGTAACCATTGTGTATCCGTGGTCCATGGGTTATGTAACGACCCGAAAATTCCGATCCCGAAAATTCCAAATAGTTAAAGGAAAAGAAGGAAGAGATAGAAGAAAAAGAAGAACAGAAACACCAACATCTCACATTCGCAGCGGATAAAATATAATAGCAAATAATAACGGTTATACAAAAGAAACTATACCTGTCATTTCACTTAATACATCAGAGTTACACATATTTACAACACTGGATATATACAAATCAACATATCTCAGATACATAGAAATATCTCACAGCGGAAACACTCCATACGTTCCTGTCATCCTGCTCGCCTCCTGAGCTCTAGAACGTTCTCACCTGAAAAACTGTAATACTCGGTCTGACCTGAGCATTATATCAAAGTAACACCCAGGTCAGGCTGGAAACCAGCATGAGTAAACCCATCTAACACGAATGACAAAAGCATACAACTTATATATATAACCCAGGTAACATGTATCAATTACAAATTTTACAAATTGTTGTCGACATCATTTATTTCACTCACCAATTTCTAAGTACCAAACTTAGATTTAATAGTCTAATTCACTTAAATCATTCCATTTCAGCGTATTGATTTCATATATCAATCTATATAGAATCGAAGTGGTTTCGGGTATTTACTAATACCCGATTCCCGTCTCTTCGAATCCAATGTCATCTAGATTCAAGATTCAATTAGATACAATTCAACTTCCATTACCGGATAACAGTTTTACACAGCAACTCATAATTGATAGATAATAACATAATCACTGTCCATCCAACATATCATATCACAAAGCAATTCATATCGGCTATATCAACCAATCCAAAGCACTTATCATCATTTAATCATTCATAAGCAAGAATGATCTCTTCCACTAATTACATTAGTTAATGATCCTCTAATTACTTTCATTAGTTAATTATTCTTAAATTTCATTTAATAATTAACCTTTAACTTAGTTACATTCATTAATCAACCTTGATTAATCACAACCAGAAATTAAGTTTCCTTCCTTGATTAATTATATTAATTAATCCTTTAATTACACTGAGAAATTATCACTTAATTTCTTCCACCAAGTAATTATCCTTTAATTACTTCCCATTAAGTAATTTCCTTTTAATTAAGTACATCCAATAATTAATCACTAATTACTTCACCAAGTAATTACACCTCATTATTTGCCTTAAGTAATTATACTTAACCCAACATCAAATGATTACATTTAATTAATTAACTTAATTAATTAACTAAAATTAACCACATCAACTTAATGTATTACACCGAGTAATTCATTCCTTTAATTACTCCATTAAGTATTTATTCATAATAATTCTTTTACACTAAATAATTTACCTCTTAATTACTTATTACCTAATTATTCTTAATCGATTAATCTTGATTTAATCAATCCTTAATTATCACTAATAAATACATTAAGTAATTAGCCTGTAATTAATAATACAAATTAATAATTCTTCACCCATCCATATTAATTACATTGATCCTTAATTAATTACTCAAATTAATTATTTTATAATCACCTGCATTGATTAACTATCCTTTAGTTAATCACACTCATTAAATTAACTAATCCCTTGATTAGTTTCCTTAACCAATCAACCCTTAATTAATTATTCTATAAAATTTATTCTCTAAACATTTATCCTTTAATTAACACTTAATTTTATTTATAAAAATTAAGTCTTTAAATTATCTTAAAATTTAACTTAACAAACATAAGTTAAACAATCATAACATTTCCTTAGCTGAAGGTTAAAGAAATATTATTAACAGGAAAAAAATTATTTAAGACAAGTTTAAACAATCATTTCCCTTTCAAAACATTGTTTTTTTCTCTCCTTTTTAAAAAAAACCCATTTTAAATCATGTTTAAAGTCTGGATTGCATCCTGCTTCACTCTTGCTTCGGGTTAAACCCGGTTCTAACTCGAAACTGGTTTCGAGTTTTCTTCTTCTTCATTTTTTTTAAGTTTAAAGCCTGCTTGTATTAAAAATGACTGACCCGAGCCATGTTATGCTTTTCCTCGAGCATAACTCCGAGTAACCCACGAGTTTCCTACTTTTTTTCCCAAGCTCCAGTTTCTTTTTTTAAAAGAAAAACTTAGTTTAAATATACATCTGTCATAAGTATACTTCTGCATATTACTCGATAAAGAAACCGAGCCAAACTACAATCTTCTCCAAGCAACCCACTCGGTCAACTCGAGAAAATCATTCTTCCTCAAACTAACGAACAACATCAGAGAACAATCGTGCACTATGCACGTGCACGGCACCTCCATTGCTTCTCCAGCCATCTTTTCGATCTTGCCGAGTCGTCGACCTCACCACCTAATCCATTGAACACCCAGATCGATGTAGTAGCCGGAAAGACGAAAACGAACAATCGAACATACCCGGAAACTCAGACCAGATCTTCAAACAGCCCTATCGACGACGATTCCGTTCACTAGATCTCACTTCTCTCCGACTAGATCATTGTCACAGATCCACGCAACATCTTCTCCTTACGCGATCGAACCCGATCCAACTTTAATGACGCAAAGACCACTGAAACCTCATCGATAAAAACGAGTTCAAAACCCTACATCGCCGCATTTCCACCGCCACGTTGATCGTTGAAACCCCCGGCCATTTTTCCTATGATCCACCACCTACGAGCTTCCTTGGACAACAATCATAGCAACTAACTTTCCACCGATCGCCTGAATTCGATAGTTAACTAATATCTGATCATCTCAAATTAACTCAAAAGTTATATAACTAAAAATCGCAATTTCTATGCCTAAATTCATCATTTGTCCATACAAATCCCATTATGGAATCGAATCATGAATTTAAAATTATTGATTTTCGACCTAAATAATTTTATTGCTGAAATTTAAATTTTTTGTAATGATTTCTTAATATAAACTCTCGATATTATTTAAAAAAAACGTTTTTCAATTTCAATCCACTTTCATTTATAGATCAAGACCTCACATCGATTGTGTAGGGTGGAATTGAATTTTTTTCTAAGAGTATCAAAGCCTGTAACACAACAGAGATTAAATGTACAGACAATACACATGCATTATATACGTATATTCACAACCAAATATTCAAGTGATCACTATATGCTATGTTTCTACTAATTTTAATCACAGATTTAAAGCTGTTTTTAGAGGAAAGGTCTACTCACCCTGTATTGTAAACAGAGAAGGCCTGAGATGCTTTAAAAAAACAAAAGTTTGATCTTGATTTTTGACTTGTCTACTGATCTGCAGGTTTGCTTGAAACAGGTTTGATTTGAATATGTTCTCAGTTTAAAATGCAGATGCTTCCAGATTTAAAACATGCAGGCTTTGATTTGTATTTGGTTTGAGGAGGAAATTTTCAGATTTAAACATGATTTTTGGTTTGAGGCAATTTGATTACTGATTTGTTTTAGATCTTTGAAAATGCTATTACAAATTTTTTTTTCTCTTTTTGTTTCAGCTGAAGTTTCTTTAGTTTGATTTAAGAAAAAAAGAAATGAAGAAGGAGAAAACATAAGTATTTAAAATAGCTGAAAGATTAATTTAAAAAAAAAATTAAAAGAAAACAATTTTTTTGACATTTGTCATTTGTATATGCTTATTAGTTTACACATGTTATAAGAAGACTTAAGATAATAACACTTGTCTCTTTAAGTATTTTATTTAAATTTTAAATGTTAATAAAAATGCTTTTACTTAATTTATAAATTTATAATACTTATTTATATATATAAATAGCTTTAAAGAAATAAAATCAATTGTATTTATAAATAAAAGCTTATACAGATATCTTTAAATTCAAATATTTCAAAATATCCATCCTTTGAATTTCAAAACTTAAATTCGAATTAAAATTCAAATTAAATTCTAAAATCAAATTTACAACTCAAGTTATACATATATACATATACAACTACTTATTTAATTTAAAAATAACAATTCTATTCCTATAAATCTATTTATATATATATACAAACAATCATTATTATTTGTTTGAAAACATCAATTTTGCCAATTTAATTAATTATACTAGAAAGATTATCAAACCAATATTATTCAGATATATACTTTCATTACCAGAATTATTTATTTAACTTATAAATCAGTATTTTCATTAATTAAATTCAGTTAATCTATAAATTACAGGTATTCTAAAATTTGGGTTATCACATTCCTCCCCCCTTTGAATCTTTTCGTCCTCGAAAAGGAATGAAGCCAGAATTTTAAAATTATCCCTTAAACCCTTTTATCTAAAAACTCCCTTTTTTCTTTTTCATTTTAAATCGAAACTTGAAAACACTTTAAAATCTATATAATATTACCAGAATAGTTTTATAAAATATCATTTTATAACTCCATGTTTCAACCAATCTATCATCGTTCTCATAGAAATTCGGTCATACGTTGATCAGGCGTAAGACTGAAAATCTATAAGTACTTAGCAGACCCATTTTTAACATCCAGTAAAAATACTTGGAAAATAATTTTACTGAAAAATATAGAAAACATTTTGAAAATAGAGGAAATATCTTTGGTGAGAATGCTCTGGAAATCATCACCCCCATCCATGGTCGCAGTTAACCCGATGGTTACGTTGCCATCCCGACAAAATCCATAGATAACTGTAGGCCTCCGTGTCCCTCGATATGGAACCCGCTACATATCGCAGCTACAACTGGGGTTATGTTGCTATCACAGCAAAAACCCATATAACTGTAGGCCTCAGCGCCCTCGAATTTCGCTACCAAAAGAATGAAACTTCTCCACTCCACTTGACCATGGATCGCAGTCTACCGATGTTACGTTGTCTTCCCGGCAAAATTAAGCATAGACCGTTGACACTCACCTCCACACGATTTCCGCTATGGTCCACATAGTAGATCGCAGCGACATCGAGTTACACTGTCGTCACAGCATAACCCAAATGCCTCTATAGGCATCAGCGCCCTCGACTTTCGCTACCCAACAATCCTCAGGAACTAGTTTTGTTCGGACTCCTCACAGGATCAACTTTAGAACCTCCCCCAGGAGGCTCAAGGTAGTACCAACCTATGGTACTCCTGAGAAGTTCATCCCAAGGGAGCGCCTTTTTCTCCAGAGCCATATACGTATATATATAGTATCTTCCAAATCATACTATACAAATATAGTATCTTCCAAATCGTACACCTAGTATGAATCTCATATAAATCTCCTTTCTCAAAATGGATTATCCCAAAATCGATAATTCTCAAACTAGGCTTTCCAAATTCCAAAATTGATTTTACCCAAAAATCAAAAAGCCTTTTCCAAATTCATAGGTTCCTAAAACCTTTTCCAAAATCATTCTCATAAGATCCTTTATACGTATATATATATATATATATATATATATATATATATATAACTTCTAAAAACTTTGGATCTCTTGAAACTTGTATAAAACCCCTTTTATGCTTCAAAAACTTTCAAAAAACCCCTTTCTTTTGGCCATAGATTCACAAAGGGAGATATATCTTATAAAACAAAGGTATATAACTTTGTTTATTCCAAATCAGATATTCAAATTTGATTACTCTTTATAAAGTTGTTAATCATATTACTTACTTCCATAAAGTAAGTAATACCACAGAAATATCCAATTTCTATTTTATTTCATCATATATTTCACAAAATATATTTTCCACCTCAAAAACCTTTTTACAGTTCTTATCCACAAACTTTCAATATCAATTTCATTCCAATCTGTACGATGTACACATACCATTCGTACACAATATCAATCTGATCGCTCACTCGATCACACAATTTCCCTTCCGAACTAGTATCGTCCACCCGACTTTCTAGTGCGGACATAGATATGGTTTCTTGATCAGAAAACTATCATTCTTCTTACATAGCCATAACTATGATAGAGAATATCCAGAACCAATCAACAACCCATATCCAGGTTCGCCGTCGAAAATCGAGTGAAAAATCCCAACTCGGATTGATATACTATCTCGAAATTCTGTGCTCGAACTGGATCAAATCACTATGCGAATAGAATAATATACGTACATCCTACGTATTTATCTTCATTGATTATTAACCAAATAAATTCTCCTTTCAATCACATTCACTTAAATTTCTATCCACTTATCCACAATTGCTAAAATCCTCATTTGGATTATCTCCTCACTTCTTATCTCAAATGGATATTCAATCATAAACAGTTTAAACTTTGTCCAGCTTAATTTTAGAAAATAGCTTGAAAAGTTAAAAATAGATAAGTAGTTGAAAAATGATTATTGGTTTGTAAAATATTGTAAGATAGTTAAGTAATTGTAAAATAGTTGGAAATAGTCAAATAGTTATAGAAAATTTAAATAATAGTAAAATAGTTTGTAAAATAGTAATCAGTTATAAAGTAGTTGAGAAATAATAATTAGTTTATAAGACAGTTGTAAAATAGTTAAATAGCTTCAAAAATAATTGTACAATAAGTATAAAATAGTCTTGGTTTCAAAAAGGAAAGTTGTATAGTAAATAGTTAGGAAAATAGATTTAAAACAGTTTATATTAAAATAATTTATTTGAAAATAGACCAGAGCCAAACTGTTTAATTTCCAATCTCCATTCCCATCAATTCAATTTAAATTTCAACATCCATTTAAATTGACTCAATTCCAATTTGAGTAACTTCAATTTCCCTTGAACTCGATTTATCCCCAATTCAAGTTGAATTAATCTCAATTTCTTTCCTAATTCAAATCAAATTCCATATGATTTTAAACTTATTCAACTTTAATTACAATTCCAAATTATTCAAATCAATTTGGACTAACTTGAAATTGAACCCACTTCAATTCCAAATCAATCCAATTCAAATTTTCCATTTGAATTTTTAAACTTATTCATCTTCAATCACAATTCTAATTAATTCAAATCAAATTTAATTTGAACTAATTCAATTCAAATTTCAAATTCAAACCATCCCGAATTATATAAGTTCGAGTTAAATTTTTAAATGTTGATTTAATCCTTTAAATCAAATCAACTTATATTTTTAAACCATTTAATTCTGAATCCAAATTTCATTTCAAACTTATTTCAAAGTTCAAATAATAAATCAAATCTTTTTTTTAAACAACTAAATCTTTGAAATTCAATTTATCATCAAATTTAAATTTTGAAACCAAACCTTTGACGTTTTATCTTAAACAGTCAAAATTTAAGTCCAAAATGATTCCATTTTATCTTAATAATGGATATATTACCACACCCCATTTCTTTAAACAAATCCAATTTACAGTTTAAAGATTATAAATAACAATAGGATGGTATCATTCAAATTATTTTAAAACATCCATCCATTTCCAATTTTCGGATCTCAAACCCAATTTGAGATCACTCAAACTCTCAATTCCAACCAACCATTTAACTTCCCAAGTTAAATCCCAATTTCATATTGAAATTTCCAAATCAGATTGTCCATTCAAACTTATTTAACTTCCTCTAAGTTAAATTCAATTTAAATCCCGTTAACCCTACTCTAATTTGAATTCCCATTTCAAATTTAAGTTTCACATTAATAATCTTTCCACTTATTAAGCTCAAAAACTTATCACTTTGGGTATCACATCTCATTCCAAATTTAAAACTCAAAGTTTATTTCAAACCATCTTTGATATTATGTATATTCCTCACATATATACATATTTTCTTCTTGGCCCACCAAGCCGAATTTTAAAATTTAAACCACCCTTGGTTTTAATTCAAAACAAATTCTTTTAAAGTTCACAAACAACTTCTTATTCTAAAATAAGATTACATTCAAAATAGTTTGAAAAATATTATTTCCTTTAACACTTTGAAAACAATTTCAAATGTTTAGATTTAGAATTCAAAACTTCACAATTGGAAGCCCACTTTAATTTACATCCTTTGAAATTTACAAGTTATTCTCTTTAAATGGTTACTTCCTTAAAACATTTTATTATTTATTGGAAAACAATCATCTCATTATTAAACACAATAACCATTCTATTTCTCTGGTTTGAAACCAATTCTAATTAATCTTATTTTGAAATTCTTCCCCAACTTCTAGATTTAATTTCACTTTGAATCCATTTCAAACTTATCTTTGATTTAATTTTAATTTGGTTGTATTTCTATTACCACTTAATTTAATTCCAATAATTTAACAACCACCTTAATGTTTATTAGAAAGAAATATTGCTATATGTATCAAAATATATTCTTATACAATCATTTAAAATCTTTATATAAGAAAATAACAAGTACGTACTCATACACACACACACACACTCAACTCATTCTAGGGTACCATTGACCCTATCCTTAATGAGTAATCCCACCAGAGCCAAGGTTCTTGCTTAACCTTCTGCTCTGATACCAAATGTAATGACCTAGAAATTCCGATCCCGAAAATTCTAGATAGTTAAAGGAAAAGAAGGAAGAGATAGAAGAAAAAGAAGAACAGAAACACCAACATCTCACATTCGCAGCGGATAAAATATAATAGCAAATAATAACGGTTATACAAAGGAAACTATACTTGTCAAAATTTCACTTAATACATCAGAGTTACACATATATACAACACTGGATATATACAACTCAACATATCTCAGATACACAGAAATATCTCACAGCGGAAACACTCCATATGTTCCTGCCATCCTGCTCGCCTCCTGAGCTCTAGAAAGTTCTCACTTGAAAAACTGTGACACTCGGTCTGACCTGAGCATTACATCAAAGTAATACCCGGGTCAGGCTAGAAACCAGCGTGAGTAAACCCATCTAACACGAATGACAAAAGCATATAACTTATATGTATATAACCCTGGTAACATGTATCAATTACAAATTTTACAAATTGTTATCGACATCATTTATTTCACTCACCAATTTCTAAGTACCAAACTTAGATTTAATAGTCCAATTCACTTAAATTATTCCATTTCAACGTATTGATTTCATATATCAATCTATATAGAATCGAAGTGGTTTCGGGTATTTACTAATACCCGATTCCGGTCTCTTCGAATCTAATGTCATCTAGATTCAAGATTCAATTAGATACAATTCAACTTCCATTACCGAATAACACTTTTACACTGCAATTCATAATTGATAGATAATAACATAATCGCTGTCCATCCAAAATATCATATCACAAAGCAATTCATATCGGAGATATCAACCAATCCAAAGCACTTATCATCATTTAATCATTCATAAGCAAGAATGATCTCTTCCACTAATTACATTAGTTAATGATCCTCTAATTACTTTCATTAGTTAATTATTCTTAAATTTCATTTAATAATTAACCTTTAACTTAATTACATTCATTGATTAACCTAAATTAATCACAACCAGAAATTAAGTTTCCTTAATTACTCCATCAATTAAATCAACTCCTTGATTAATTATATTAATTAATCCTTTAATTACACTGAGAAATTATCACTTAATTTCTTCCACCACGTAATTATCCTTTAATTACTTCCCATTAAGTAATTTCCTTTTAATTAATTACATCCAGTAATTATTCACTAATTACTTCACCAAGTAATTACACCTCATTATTTGCCTTAAGTAATTATACTTAACCCAACATCAAATGATTACCTTTAATTAATTAACTTAATTAATTAACTAAAATTAACCACATCAACTTAATTTATTACACTGAGTAATTCATTCCTTTAATTACTCCATTAAGTATTTATTCATAATAATTCTTTTACACTAAATAATTTACCTCTTAATTACTTATTACCTAATTATTCTTAATCGATTAATCTGGATTTAATCAATCCTTAATTATCACTTATAAATACATTAAGTAATTAGCCATTAATTAATAATACAAATTAATAATTCTTCACCCATCCATATTAATTACAATGATCCTTAATTAATTACTCAAATTAATTATTTTATAATCACCTGCATTAATTACCTATCCTTTAATTAATCACACTCATTAAATTAACTAATCCCCTGATTAGTTTCCTTAACCAATCAACCCTTAATTAATTATTCTATAAAATTTATTCTCTAAACATTTATCCTTTAATTAACACTTAATTTTATTTATAAAAATTAAGTCTTTAAATTATCTTAAAGTTTAACTTAACAAGCATAAGTTAGACAATCATAACATTTCCTTAACTGAAGGTTAAAGAAATATTATTAATAGGAAAAAAATTTATTTAAGACAAGTTTAAACAATCATTTCCCTTTCAAAACATTGTTTTTTTCTTTTTTGTTAAAAAAACCATTTTAATCATGTTTAAAAATCTGGATTGCTTCCTGCTTCACTCCTGCTTTGGGTTAAACCCGGTTCTAACTCGAAACCGGTTTCGAGTTTTCTTCTTCTTCATCTATTTTTTTTAAGTTTAAAGCCTACTTGTATTAAAAATGACTGACACATGTTATAAGAAGACTTAAGATAATAACACTTGTCTCTTTAAGTATTTTATTTAAATTTTAAATGTTAATAAAAATGCTTTTACTTAATTTATAAATTTATAATACTTATTTGTATATATAAATAGCTTTAAAAAAATAAAATCAATTATATTTATAAATAAAAGCTTATACAAATATCTTTAAATTCAAATATTCCAAAATATCCATCTTTTGAATTTCAAAACTTAAATTCAAATTCAAATTAAATTCTAAAATCAAATTTACAAATCAAGTTATACATATATACATATACAACTACTTATTCAATTTAAAAATAACAATTATATTCCTATAAAATCTATTTATATATATATATATACACACACACACAAACAATCATTATTATTTGTTTGCAAACATCAATTTTGCCTTAATAAATTATATTAGAAAGATTATCAAACCAATATTATTCAGATATATACTTTCATTACCAGAATCATTTATTTAACTTATAAATCAGTATTTTCATTAATTAAATTCAGTTAATCTATAAATTACAGGTATTCTAAAATCCGGGCTATCACAATTTTGGTTATCATGGCAAAATTCACAAGGCAGTGATTGCTTAAAAGTACGGATATTTCCTAGGGATCCAGGCGTAACCATTGTGTATCTGTGATCCATGATTCGGTTGATTTGTTTGGGTTGTACTTTCCATATCAGTTTTTAGGGTTTTTCGAGTATTTTCACTGGGTGTTGAAATAGGTCTACTAAGTAGTTGAAGAATTCTAGCTTTGCGCCTGATCAACGTATGGCCAGATTTTGCAAGAACGAGGATAAACTTGTTGAAACATCGAGTTATAAAAGTATTTTTGAAAGGAAAATTAATTTCGATATAAAATAATTTTATTATAAAAGTATTTCCAACAAAAAAAATTGTATTAATATTTGAAATTGAAATCCTTGTGGTTTGAATTAACTATTCGTGCCCGATACTATTCTTTTAAATCTACCTTATCTACGCAGCTTTATTTATTCACTTATATTCTGTTTTTCCGAATCTACCTTCTTTTCCTTTTTGAATATTTCCTTTTAAATATTGTTTATTTATATACTACATGGTTTAGTAGAAAATTATTAGTATAAATTAAATAAAACATATTTAAAGTAAATGATTATTGATTTATTAATATTATTTGAAAAGTGTCTCGAGATAAAATTTATAAATTTACGAATTATGGATTTAATGTTTTCAATAGCTTCTTTGTAAATATAAGTAATGATGTAAATAATGGTTTTCAAATAGTTCATATATTTATAAAGGTGTTATTTAAACATATAAATGGTATTTATAAAGGAAGCAAGAATTGCACAAATAGCTTTTGAAAAATATTGAAGTATTAAAGAAAATTGAATTTCAAATGAAGTTTTCAAATGAATATTTCAAGTAAAATCTATATAGTTTCAAATTAATTGTTTAATCTTGACTTTCAATCTACTTCTATTTCTGGTTGTTCTATTCTCCTACCTCCTTTCTTTATGGGGGACGAAAAGTTTTGAGTGGGGGAGAGTGTAACGACCCGAAAATTTTAGTGATTTTATTTATTTAATTAATCGAAATTTTGTGAAATTTTAAACATAAAATTTGAAAATAAAAATTTATCATTTGAAATACGTCTATTTAAACATAGCAAATGGTAAATTTTCAACTAATAATATTGAAGTTTATTTTATTGTGTAATTTTATTTCAATTTAAATCAATTTAAATATTGATGGTAATAAACTTTTTTCAAACTTGAAAATTTTACATAGTAAATTTCTAAATCCTCTTATAAGTGAGACGTCATCTTTCGTTTTTCCAAATTTGGACCCCTATTGCTCCGTTTATCTTATTTTCTTCAAAATAGTAGCATTTTTCGGTACCGATTATCGACTTTGATCGGATAGTCGTACCACCAATATTTGTATACCATTTTGATTGTCTCATCATGCTAATCTCTACGGTATATTTATTTCTATATTCTAAGGTCCGGTACACGACGAAAGTAATAGAGTGTTCGTTGTAATGGTACCTTTAATTGTGACTTTTAACTTCCCAATCCATTTCAAACTTTAGCCATGTCAGCCAAGCAACAATTAATTGTTTTATTGATTTAGCCAAATTAGAGGGGACCGTCGCCATACTTTTCGCTTTATTACTGTTGACCTGTCACTATTCCCACTAAGCCTCTTTACGTCCTTTGAACTGTTCGCTTATAAAAGCCGATTCATTTTGCTTGACAACTCATTTCTTCCCAGGCAATCACAAAATCTCTTCTCCTCCAGTTTTCTTTGTTTTCTCTTTTCTTCCCTCAACCTCTTTTCTTCTCCCATCCCTTAATGTTTCACCGACCCATCTTTCCTCCCCACCGACCACCGTGCCCATCGCAGCCTCGACCCGGCCTACCCGCATCTGCCACGCAACCCACCACCCTTCCTCTTCTCCCCTCCGATCTACCTCGGCTCGCCCTGGATCCGCTACTTCTCCTCCCCTCCACCAAGTTTCCATTAACCTACCCCCTCGGCCGAGACTCCATCACCACCGGCCTCTCAACAGCCGTACCTCATGCAAGCCGCCTCTCCAATGGCCGCACCACATCATCCCGCCTTTCACCACCTCGACAAGCAACCTTCGCCTCCCCTTTGCAGCCCCTAATTTATTTGACAGTAAGTATATAGATATATAATAGTGGCTATTATGTTTTATGTATGTGATTTTATATATTTATATGGGTTTTTATAAGTTTAGTTTATAAAATTTTACGGTATTATATATTATAATATATATATATATGTTTTATATTAAAGCATGTTTATGTATATAAATAGTTATGTGAGTATGTATTTTAATCGTATATGTTTGTTATATGCTAAGATTTTGTACAACATTCAAATCTGTGGTATATATTTATATAGTTAGTTTTGGAAAAAGTAGATATATATACATATTTGTATGAACATAGTATAATGTTTATATAATTATGCCTGTTTTAATATTAAAGGCCTATTTTTGGCCGAAACCTGTTTCAATATTTGAAGAAACATACTTGCCTGAAACATGCTTTAATAATATATGATATATACACACACAATTGCATATATCAAGCTGTTATATATTAATGTATGTAAGTTAATATACATGATTTTATATTACTCTATGGATATATAAGTATATATGAATCTGCTTTTTGAACAAATGTATACATTATTTAAATATGAGTTTAAATATATATTAGAAAAATATTTCGATCTTTATAATATATTGTTTACATAAGTTTCGTGAGTTGTTTACATACATGTATGGTCATTTTAAATTTTGGAATATACGTGACTGCCTGGTTATAATAATGAGTGATATGGTGTATGCATAAATTATGTTGTCGGCTATGTCGATTGGGCATTCTGATCTGTGTATATACTTGTATAGCAACAAAGATTGTAGATTGCAAAAATATATGTATATATAATATGGAAATTGGTTCGCATATAGTATGTAGGTATTACACAAAAACTGGTTATGTTTAAAGTATATATGAGTTATAGTTTTTTTATAAGTCTACGATATTTTATCATATTCTAGAGTATGTATATATATTAGTAAATAATATGTTTACAATATAAGTTTTAAATTAAATATGGACTCTATATAGTTTTATATATAGGTAAGTTTTAGATTTGCAATTGCTGTTATTTAAATGTGATATATATTGATTTTGAAATTTATTTGTTTATTTTAAATTATAAGTCATATATGATTTTTGTATATAGTAATATATAGTTTTATATATATATATATATATATATATATATATATATATATATGTTATCATATGGCTGGGTGTATAATTATAAGTATTATATGTAAAGATATGTTGTTTATTTATGTGTTATTATGTAAACAATGATTTTGAAATACATATATATTTAAATTTAAAAGTTTCTGAATTGAGAATATGGTTTCATAAATAGTTATATATGATTTTATATGTATATAGGTTCACTTATACCACTTGTCATCATCGATCGGTTCTAATTTGACTTTGTCAATTCTTTGTCATCGGCTTTGATCGTCAAATTCATGTCAATCTAGCATTACTTTGGAATTTGTGCTTGAATTCGTAACTCGTTCCATTTGTCTATCTTCTCTAGCCACGAAAGGTGAGAAATCACTGACGATTAACGTTCTTATATTTATTAAATTTGATTTCAATTGAAACAACAATTGAAATATGCTGCTATAGTTATTTAAAGTGTCATATATATGCTATTATCTGTAACTGTTCACTTGGGGGATATGACACCATATCCTGTTGTTTATGTTTTATTTAATTATTGATATATGCCTGTTATATTATTATTCATATCTGTTATCACTCTGCAAGTTCCCCGTTAGTTTAGAATTCCCTATGGGTTGAAATGATAATACCCGAACGATCTATAGAATAGGAGAAAATCGTTATGGGTTGAAATGATAAACCCAAGCGATTTTCATTAAATTGAATTTGGGATTGTGAGTTGAAATGATATATACCCGTATATATATTTAAATTGCAGATTGAAATGATAAATATCTGTATCACTTGACCATAGGATAGAAAGTTGTACACAGACACCGTGGTTTACGTATAAGTATTTTGAAAATAATTTCTATGCTTTTGGGAAAGAAAATATGGTTTTTAATAAATATTGATTCTTAAAATATTATATATAAATGTTATTTTATATATAGTTTTAATAACTATATTCAATTTAAGGAAGATTGATTTAATTAATGTATAATATGTTTAAGTAATTATTCAAATTTATATTTCAAAAATATATTTTTGTAATAATTTGAATAAGTTAAGGTTGGGAAGATAAATTTGATTTTAATTAAAATTGTAATTAATTAAGAATTTTATTTAATTTAATTCAATTGAAACTTATTGAAATTGAGATTTAAATATGATTTTATAACTGGAATTTTGATTTAAATAATTTAATGAATATTTCACGTTTAAGTAAATCGAAAGAAATGTTTAGAAAAATGTAATTTAAGGTTATTTTTGTGATATTGAATTTATTAAATGAATATTTCGAAACTAAATAAAAATGAAGTTAAATAAAATATATATGAAAGTATCAATTTAGTTTTGAAAGTGCTGTAATTTGGAAATATATATATATAATTGAAATGGAAACGATATCTTTGTTTTAAAGTATAAATTATTTTGAAATGACCATGGTGTTATAAGGACGTTTAGTTGCTAATAGCGTACATTTCTACATTGTAGATAGTTCCATGGATCCTTAGAGGTTGGTTGTCCCAAACATCCTCTAAGTTACTTGTATTTTAGTTGATATTTTACTTGAGTTGGATTTATTGATATAAGAATGTTAATCCTGACTCGAGTGTTTTGTGTTTTGCTTTACGCTCGGGTCAGACTGAGCGATATAGCATTTGAGACTCACCTTTGGAGTTTGAAGCTTCGTTTGGAGATTCATTTATAGATTCAGCTTTCAGCTTTCCAGTTGATTTGTTTAGAGAGGTCATCTGTTTGTATTCGAGACTTCAACTTATTTAAGATATTCCGTTGTATTTTATTTCTAACTCCGATGTTTATATAGTAGCTTCATGAACTACTATTTATCTATTCCTCTATATTATTATTATATTACTCTGTATCGGTGATTCTGTGATTGATTTATTTACTATATATGTTGAGTTTTTTCAAATATAAATTAATAATTTCATATTTTGAGCAATTCAAGTCCGGCATATGCGGATACGAATGGTTGAAAATATCGGATCATTACATCTAGTACACCCATATTATAATAACCCATATTTTATGTATAGGAGGTTTGTAAAATATTTTATTTTATTCATATGAGGACATGTGACTCAATAATTTTGGAATATGACTCTTAGGTACATTTTTACAGACCTATGATTTTTCTCGAATTTATATGTGATCGTTTTGGACCCTTAAAACCTTGTTTGGGCTAATAAGAGATGAATTAGGGTCTCAAACCAATTCGTTGCTTCAGGATGATGGTTTCTCATTCCGTAGAGTGGTCATAATAGGGAAATGAACTTAACCATTAGGAAGTTATGCCAGTTTTAAACTTCGACAGCTGCTGGCCAATATTAGTGTGTAATTAATTAAGTCCACATGGATGCTCATTAATCTAATTCGAGATTAGTATAAATAGAAGGCTAAAGGAGTCAAATTAAACTTTTCCTTTTTCCTTAATTAGATCTAAGCCCTCATTAACCATAGATTCATCCAAAATCACATAAATTACTCTTAAAATCTAGTTAAATCATTAATTAAAGAGAAGATCATCAATTAGTAGATAGAGATCATCAATTTGGTTGATTTTCATTGCTTTCTATTATTGTTCACATTGAATCTAGGTGAGAATTGGTTCATTTTGATAATTGGTGAGTAGTTTATGCTTTCTCACTATCATATGCATGTTTATATGGTTAGATTACACATTTTAACATGATCTTTTGGCCTTGAAACCTTTTCCAACTTTAATTACATGTTATCATATGCTTATGACCAAATTTTTTGAATATTTGAAATGGTTTTTAAAAATGATTTAGTAATTCTCCGTATTCATATTCATATGTGCATGTAATATGTAGATTTAGATTAGAATTAGTTTGTTTATCATATTCTTGTGTATTGCTTGTATGAACGAATGTATATGCATGTTATTCTATGCTTGTATGCTATTCTTTGATGGTATTTGCTAGTGTTTTGGATGTTTAGGAAGATAGGTGGGTGAATTTGGCAAATCGAAGGCAAAGTTGGTTGGAATTGGATGAAACATGGAAGAGAGGCTCTAGAACATGAGAGGTGCTTGCAGCATAATTAGTGCCTCAAAATTTTGTAAGGACTCAAATCGATACCGAGTTGAATGACTCGATACCAAGTTAAATGACTAGATACCGAGTCATTTTGGTTGGCTAGATGGGTCGGTGGATGGCATGGATCTCTAGGGCTTGCCTAAGGGAGGGGTTCATAGCTTGATGTAGAAGATTGGTTGAGTATTGGATGCTATGATGAGTTGTCTCCAAAATTTAAAGATGGAGCTTTGGACAAGGGACCAAGTTTTTTTAATTGATAGGTCGTGGTCTAAGACATCTAGGAATAGAGTATTGGAAGCAAGGAAGGAAACTTAGCCAAAATTGGTTAAGTAAATAGGTCGGTGCCGAGTTGGTCAACTCGGTACCGAGTTGTTTTAGTGGGTCCAATGGATGTGAAACTTCTGAGGAATGTAGTAGAGGTCATATAGGTCGCGCTGGAGGTGTTGGCTTATTTGCATAAGGTTGGATGGCGATATAACAGCATGATAAATGCTTTGTATCTTCGTTTGGTGACTCACGAAGGGAGTAGGTACTGAAGATAGCGGCTCGATAAAGGTGGGAGCCATGGAATGGGAATGTGTAAGGGTACCTGGATAATAGAAACCGATTGATCAAAAAGGAGGGCTCAGATGTATGTACTAGGAATCGTTGACACTCGAAGTGTTTTTTTTATATTCAAAGCAGGGGTATTATAAGTGGGGATGCCCATGGATCTATGGAATGGATCTGAATACCTTAGACCGGTGGCTTGGGGTCTAGTGCCTAGCTTTAGGTTACGAGACACGTATCGAGCTTTGGGCTACGTGGTATAAGAGTACACTAAAAACTGGGATTTTCATTTGTCCTTGGCAATAAGGAGGCTATATGAGTTATCATATATTCAGGGCACATGGAGTGATAGTGCGGATTGTTTGATGGTTGTTATGGTTTCTTTAGTTGCTTTCTAGATTATCACTTTGATATATCATTGGGTGTAGGTATTGGAGATAGGAATAGCCGGAGAGCTAATATCCTTATTTTGGGTGCCTTTATGATATTTGTAGAGTGGCATATTATGATGTTATGTGCTAACTCTTTGGTTGCAGAGACAGGTCAGGTATGATTCGTGTACCTCTATTCCTTACTATATTTACTCGCATAGTATTTTGAGATTCATTTATCGCTCGCACTAGACAATTGTCTGGCCTAATATTTTTATGTTTTGTTTCTTGTTATCTTAGATACACTTAAATGAGTAGACTAGATTACAGGTCTAGACGACGCGGTAGCTATGCGTAGGATGAGCTGGATGGTGCTATCTCGTATTATAAACTTATATAGATTTCTATGCTTATTTTACTGTGGAGCATTGGAGTGCCTTAGCAATGACTGTTTATTTTGTTGTTATGAGACATTTGTCGAGTTTATGTCCATTATATAAACTTTACTGCATTCGTATATAACTTTGAGGATCTATGTTATGACGATTTGTCGACGTAGATATTATTGTCTCTCTTGTAATATCTACGATATTATATTTTATCCATGCACTGTGAGATATTCGATAGATTATGTGCTGTAGTTGTTTCATTTTCAATCCCGATGATCATCCAATATTGACCGACTATGGCTGCAGCGCACTATTTTAATATTATTGGTGCCGGTGGTATAGAGCGGTCATCACTTTTTGTATCAGAGCTTTGTTTACATGATTAACTAGAGTTGATATCGAGATCCAATAGAGATAAGGAAGGAGTTACCACCTTAGACTAGATAAAGAATACACACACACACACACGAGAGAGCGTATATTTTGGTATTCAAAGCTATATAGTAATATATATTATATAGTGAAAGTCGCATGTACATAAGCACCATAGACACAGTATTCTTTATGAGAGATTGATCATTCTTGTTATAGATTAAGAATGAGCCGGCATACAAGAAATACTATGAGGAATTCTGCTTTAGGAGCTGAGGAAGGAGCAGGGCCAGAAGATGCTACGCCTGACTTCAAAGTGATGTTGAATGCTTTGATGGCGACCATGAGGAAGAATGTTCAGGCTTCTACTCCTGGTGTGGTTGATGGTGGAGGTGCTCCCATGCAAGCGCCTAAGGCTGATTTCGCCAAGTTGAGTAAAGAGTGTTCTACTCTAGGAGGAAATCCATTTCATGGAATGGAGTCAGCCATAGAAGTGCAAGATTGGTTGGATGCCAACAGGTGCATCTTTAGTGATATGGAAGTGGATGGTGCTATGAAGAGGAAACTGGCCTCTGGACAACTTCAAGGATGAGCAATGAACAGGTGGAACAACATTACCATTTCTACCCTAGAAGATCAGTTTACTTGGGACTAGTTCAAAGTAAGGTTTGAGGAGAAGTTCACTTCGACTGCTTAGAAGTCGGAGCTATTTAGGAAGTTTGTTGGTCTTAAGCAAGGGGAGATGTTAGTTTCTGAGTATGTTGCAGAATCCTTTATCGAAGTATGGGATTTCATTCTTCGATGCTCCATTGAACAAGAATGAGAAGTTCATCATTGGTTTGGATGACTATCTTGGAAAGAAGCTAGTAAAACACATAGATGAGTCATTCGAGAAGCTTGTTGAGAAAGCTCTCCATCATGGGAATTTGTATCCAAAGGCTAGAACAACTGTTGTCATTTTTATTGAGAAGGAAGAGACAAAACCATAACAAGGCAGTGGATGCAAGAAAAAGTGGAATGAAAAAAGGAAGCAGTCTTAAGGGAAAACGGCCAGAAGAAAGCTAAGTGGGAACCTACTTGCTATGGGTGCAACGAGAAAGGTCTCTTGATTAAGGATTGCAAAGTGAGCAAGAAGAAGAAGCGCTACAATTGTTACATGCCAGGGAATTTGAAGAACCATTGTCCGAAACCAGTAAAGGATAAGCAGGCTGTGAAAGCATACACTTTGGACGCTGTTTCGACTTCATTGAGTGCTCCCTCTATGAAGGAGAAGGGAAAGGGATCATTATTCTAGATATTCTTTCCATTAAAAATGTTTCCATTCATGTTTTATTTAATACCGGGCTTCGCATTCATTCATATCTAGTGACCTAGTAGACAAATTGGGATTGTGACCTAAAATAGTAGACCGACCTCTGATTGTGACGAACCCTATTGGAGGCTCTACTAGTCTTTGCATGATTTGTCGTGGTCTAGTGTTATCGAATCATGAATGCTCTTTTGTTTATGATTACTTTAGTTTGAATTTTTTTGGGTTCGGGATTATCTTACGAATGGACTAGCTTAAGAAGTATGGGGAAATTATGGATTGCAAGAAGCTATTAGTGATAATCAGAGATGTGGAAGGGTGGATGGTAGTGATTGGCTGTCTACTAGAGGATGGGGTGATTTTTAGCTTTCTATATTCACTTGAAGTTCCATATAAGGGGTTGTCATCTATGCCTATCACTAGAGAGTATCTGGATGTATTTGAGGAAGTAACTGGATTGTTGTCGCATAGAGAGATTGAGTTTCAGATAGACTTAGTGGAGGAAGCTAGACCGATAGTTATGCCTTTGACGTGTATGGCATTTAGAAAGCAGAAGGAATTATAGGTGCAAGTGAATGACCTATTAAGAAGAGGGTTCGTTCGAAGAGGTATGTTTGAGTGGGGTGCACCAGTAGTATTCGCAATTAAGGCAGATGGCTCTTTGAGGTTGTGTGTGGATTATCGTGGGTTGAATAAAGTAACGAAGAGGAATAAGTATCCATTTCCAAGTGTTGATGACTTGTTTGATCAAATTCACGGTACGAAGTTATTCTCCCAAACAGATTTGGCAACGCGATTACACCTGCTTAGAGTAGCAAAGGAGAGTGTGTATATTATTGTGTTTCATACGCCAACAAGTTTTTATGAGTGGTTGGTGATGTTTTTCGAATTGACGAACGCTCCATCATACTTTGTGGATCTCGTGAATCGTGTTTTCAAAGATCAACTGGAAAAGTTTGTGCTTGTGGTCATGGATGATATTATGATCTTCCAGAACTGAAGAGGAGCATAAGACGCACCTGAGGATTGTGCTAGAGGGTGTCGAGGAAGCACAAGTTAAGAGTGAATTTCTCTAAGCATCACTTTTGAAGAAAAGAAGTGAGGTTCTTGGGTCACGTCGTTTATTTATAGGGTATAGTAGTGGATCATGAAAAGGTGGCTGTAGTCCAAGGTTGGAACTATCCCAAGAATGCTACAGATGTGAGGAGTTTTCCAGGATTAGCAGAATACTATAGGCTTTTTATCAAGGACTTCTTGAAGGTAGCGACACCGTTGATTAATTTGACGAAGAAGAATCGGGCTTTCATTTTGGACTTGAAGTGTAAGCATGCATCCGTGAGTCTGAAAGAGAGGTTAACCAGTGCATCGGTATTGACCATTCCAAGTGGGATTGAGGAATTGACGGTATATATAGATCCCCATGGTGCTGGATTGGGTGTGGTGTTGATGCAAAAGATAAAAGTTGTTTCCTATGCTAGTCGATAGCTAAAGCCACACGAGAGGAATTATCCAACTCTTAATTTGGAATTGGCGGTAATAGTTTTTGCTTTGAAGATTTGGAGACATTATCTGCTAGGAGAAAGATTTGAGATGTTTATGGACCACAAATCCTTGAAGTACCTTTCTCTCAGAAGGATCTCAAACATCGTCACCAACGGTGATTAGAGTTCTTAGCCTTATATGATTTTAGCATTTCCTATATGCCAGGAAAAGGAAGTGCAGTCGCCAATGCATTGAGTAAAAGACATGCTAGTTTAGGAGCAATGTTCTTTGATTTGAAGTAAATTAAGTATATTACTAGGTATGATTTCAGGCCTCATTTCAAGCTGGAACCAGAGATGTTGGCAAGTTTGTACATCGGACCTACTCTAATAGAAAGGATCGATGCTAGTCAGAAATAAGATGCTAGACTAGCGGAGATCATAATGAAGATAGTAGAAGGAGTAGAGTATGAGGATACAAAGTAATACAGACTCGACCGAAAAGGTTGGCTCCATAAGGATGGAAGATTGTTTATTCCCAATGTTGATGGATTGCGAGATGAAGTGCTACGAGAATGCCACCATTCTATGTTGACAATATATCTTAGAGGTAATAAGATGTACCGAGATATGAAGCAGACCTATTATGGGAAGGTATGAATAAGAATATTGGGACATTCATATCGAAGCGTATTAACTGCCAATTGGTAAAGACAGAGCAACTAGTGGATTGTTACAACTACTGGAAGTTCCTGATGGAAATGGGAGCAAGTAACGATGGATTTTATTGATGGACTATTGAGGACTCGAGTAGGGTACGATAGAATTTGGCTCATGATTGATCGGTTGACCAACAACGATAGATTTATGCCGTCAAGTCAAGTAGAATGACATCCAAGCTGGCAGAGTAGTACGTAAAGCGAGTAGTACGATTTCACTGTGTGCCAAAGAGTATTGTAAGCGACAGAGACTCGTTGTTCACCAGTGGGTTTTGGAAGATCCTACAAGAGGAATTAGGGATTGGGGTGCATCTTATTACGGCCTACCATCTGCAAACGTGTAACACCCCTAGTTTTAATTAACATTATTTAGGAGATCTGATTAGATAAATTAAATGGAATAATGTGATGTGTAGTGTGATAAGGAACTGAGATTTGATAATGAATATGGTCGAGCCATAATGAACTAAATAATTTGTTAATAAGATTATTTGTGAATTAAGAATAATAGACATATAAGAGGGGTAATTTAGGAATAGAGAAAAACCTTCATACCTTAAACCCTCTCCCCCTCATATCATTCTCACTTTTCACAAACTAAAATAGTCTAAAAAAGGAACTTAGGAGGCTGGTCGTAGCTCAAGCTAAAGGAAAAAGAAATCAAGGGGATTTGAAGGAGAAGAAGCTTAAGAAGATTAAAGTCATATCAAATCTCAACTCCAACATCTAAATCTAAAGTAAATAATAATAAAACCATCTCATTTTTTGCTTGGTTGATTTCGAATCTTATGGGTCTTTGGTCCATTTATGTTGAGATGATATGCTATGTTGATCTTATTATCGCTTGGATATAATAACCAATTATTGGAATTGTATGGAACTGTTTAAATGGGTTTCAAGGGTAAAACCTAAAATATTAATCTCCAAATGCTTTGATTTTCTAATATGTCGTATAAAACATTATTTTTGGAGATGGGTTTTTTATTTCATGATTATACTGGTTATATAGATTATTTTATGAATTTCCTAAGGAGGGAATTGCTTAATTTCAAGTTTAATTGATTAAAATAATTAAATATAGATTTTGTCACTGAAATTTTATACGATAAAGAAAATCATATTTTTTAATTTCTGAGAATTTTTGGGATTTTTTCCAAGTGATTTCAATTTACTATGAAATTATAATGCTAGATAAATATTTAAAAGAATAATTAATTGACCATATTAATTAATTCATTTGAAGTGTATTTGGGACTTTAAAATCTAAGTGCGAAAGTAATTTCTAAAAAGGATTTGTAAAAAGATTGTTTTATCCAGTAGAAATTGGACAAATACTAAGATTTGGTGAAAAGTTTATTTTTTAGTAGTAATAAAATAGTTTTCATAAGAACTACGACAAAGCCATGTTACCAGAACGTTGTCGAGCTTAAAGATGAGGCCAAATTCATGTAGGTCAAGGTCGATGAAGAAGGAAGCACATTATAACTAATTAGGCAGTTATGGAGTGATTCCAATGACATCGAAATGAACTAAGGCGGCATAAGATGTTGGCGGCATAGCCTTGTCGTTATTCGTTTAAACATTAAAAAGCTTAGTATCGACATTGACAACGTTGCAAGTCTTTATCACTGTTTTAAATGATGTCGCATCTCATCTCTTCATTTGTTTTCCAAATCAAGGCAGTGATGCCGCTACTATGTCTTGACTCTATATAAAAGGCGGCATGGTAACCGAAGTAACTTAAGTGTAAATGTTTTATAACGTCATCGAAGGTCTTTGGGGTCGATGAGCATTAAGGTCGATAATCTTATGTTTTAGCGTCGATGCCGGTTAGCCACGACATCACACTTTATCTTTAGAATGCCGATGAGGCTTGTTTTGTATAAAGTGAAACTATTTTTTAAAAGGGGGAGTGTGTTCTAAGTCTTAAAGGACTGACGACCATATATCATTGGCAATGAACTAATTAACTTATAAAAGGGTTCAAGTTTTTGTCTTCGACCCAGATGAAGGTCAATATAGGCTAATGCCATGTGATTAAACTCTATTTTATTAAGGGCGCAGTGCGTTAAAATTTTATGTCGACATTATCAATGTATTCGGCGTTGATCTATTTTAAAATAGTTATAGGGCTAAGTATTTCCTTATTTGAATATGATTTAAAAGGATTAATCGTATATGAAACTAGTTTTCAAGGATTTTAATTATGAAATAGCCCTAGCTTTGAGTCAAAATTTCCTAAGAATATATACTTAAGATTAAGAAATTATGAGACATAAAAAGATTTTTAATTGAACATATTAAATGATGGATGTTATATGTTCTTATGTTTATTGAATCAGTTATTATGCATGTTGTTATTACCATACTCACATCATATATGAACCATAACTGCATTTTGAGGTGTTAAGGGCAGAATAACTAGCTAGGTTGACCTAGTAGTGTGTATAAACAGAATTAACTCATAAGAGAGTAGAATTGCATCCAAAAGGTTAGGTAAATTAGAAGTATAGGAATGCCCAAAACTGATCAAAAGATTATTGATTTAGACGGGTTATTGGAAGGGTCCGATAGGTTCGTAGTCATACCATAAAAACTATGACATTAGAAATGTTATTGGAAGGGTACAATAGGTTCCTAGCGATCCCATGAAAACTATGTCTGAATAATGTTATTGATAGAAATCAATAGGTTTATATCGATCCCATGAAAACTATGATTTAAGAGATGTTACCGGAGAATCTAGTAGGTTCATAGTAAACCCATGAAAACTATGATTAGAAAGTATTGGTAGAAACCAATAGGTTCTTAGTGATCCCACAAAAACTATGAAGTTTGATAGATTGTCCTTAAGAATTGAGACAAGTTGTTAGTCAGCCCATGAAAACTAGTTGGTACATAATGACCCTATGAAAACTATAAATTTGGATAGATAGTTAGATAAATTGGGATAGGTAATCCAAGGTATATTTCATTCTTGCATGTCATCATATATTATTATGTTTTAAAGATTTTCGATGCATGCGCTTAGTATATGGTTAATGTATTTTGGTTAAGATACTAGTGAGGAGAAAACTCGTTCCGCTCAACGGTGTGGTCTCATTAGATCTCTATTGGTTTGAGATGATTGGCTATTATTCACTCAATACTTTTTGTCTGACTCGAAGTTTATGTTTTCCCCTATACTCTTGGATGCTCAAAGTTGATTTGAGTAGGTTGAGAGTAAGGGTGTTTTAGATTTTCTAGTTAGATGAATAAGCTTCCAAAGATGTGCAGGAGGCAATCTAGCTATGTAGGAGTTCTATTCTAATCTGCTATGTTGTTTAATTTGCAAATTTGGATGTAATGGAAAAATTGTACAATTGCCAAATATTTGACTCTGATTAACCAAGGGGGCATCTTAATATGTCGCTCTTATAATACTTTACAACAATTATAATTTCTTTGAATGTGGGTTTACGAATGGAATTATGTAATGAATATGAAATATCATTTGTGAAATGAGATATGAAAATTTCTTATTAAATTGTGTTGAAATTTTTTCATACTCGTGTGCTTCTGATTATTGATATGATTAACATAGCTGCATTTTATCGCCAATAAGTAATAACTATGGATGAGTGCAGCATTCGTAGCAGTTATTTTTGGGCCTTAGAACGTGGGATGTTACAAGTTGGTATTAGAATGTAGGTTTATGATCAAAAGAATTTTAAACCTAAAAGGTTTTTGAAAATATAATCCTAATGAATCAAAGATTGGGGTATATGATAACACTGTAATAATGTACTTGTATTTGCTATATATAAGTATGTATTCCATCTCTATTCTCCCCTCTCTCTTAAACTATTCTTTGGTATCTTACCAAAACTTGTATGTAGATTTACGAGAAAGAAAGATACGGAGATAGGAAACGGAAGGGTGGATCTAGTTGGTGAAGCACCACAACTAATGGAAATGCTCGACCTAATACCAGAAAGAACCAAGGTCGATAGACAAATGCTAATCAAAATGCAAATGCCAATGTAGGTGCCACGACCCCACCAGTAGATATGGGGATTACGTATCAGTTCTTTATCAATCTTATGCAAGATAGTGCGGTTGCATAAGTAGTTGGAGAGAATGCTGCTAATGTAGGAGGAGTCAATCCTGTAGCAACGATTGGTAATAACTATGCTATGCTGAGTCGAGATTACACCAGTCAGGTTGGTAAGTCTTTTCTAGGAACTGAAGATGCAACTGAAGTGGAAAACTAGCTTTTGCACCAAGAGAGAATTTTTGCTGATTTGGAATTGAATGATGAGAAGAAAAGGAGATTGGCTTCTAGACAGTTGTAGAGAGCCGCTTTATTCTAGTGGAACGGAGATACCGTAGAAGTGCCTAAAGAGGAGTTGACTTGGGCAGATTTTGAAGGAGATTCAAAGAAAGATTTTTGTCTGAAGTAGCTTAGTCTGCTATGCTCAAGAAGTTTATGGAATTGGAGTAAGGGGATATGATGGTAATGAAATATTCTACTAATTTTTATGAGCTATCAAGATATGAATATGCTGCTATTAACTCCGTGATCAAGAGAAACAAGAAGTTTATCTGTGGGTTAAGGTTGGAGGTTGCCAAGGCTACAATGCCGTATCTAAGAGATCCACTGAACGTAGTGGTGGAAATGGCTATCCGGAATGAGGAAATGCTTTCTACTTTTGGAAAGGAGAATTCAGTAGAGACTCAAGGTTCCCAAGGAAAGAAAAGAAAGTTCTTTAAGAAGAAGAGAGCTTAGAAAGGCGGAGCTGCCAAGAAAGGGAAAGTTGACGTCTGCATCAAATGCGATAAGAAAGGATATTATACTCATGGGTGTTGGACTGGTAAAAGGAAGAAGGTTGCAGAAAAAAAAGTGTGAAGTGCTCCAATTGTGACCAGATATGGCACTACAAGAATCAGTGTTCAAAGCCAGTTAGAGCTGACAATGGAAAAGTTTTTGCTTTAGAGCTATCATCTTCCAAACCAACTGCTGTTGAGAAAGGAAAGTCTATAATGGAAGGTACGCTTTTGATTCATAGCATACCGGTAAGAGTATTATTTGATACTGGTGCATCGCATTCATTTATCTCTCAGTGTTTGGTAGATAAATTAGACTTAGAACCATCGTACCTTGTTACTTCCATAAGGATAGTTAACCAATAGGAGGGTATGCAATTCTAGGGATGAGGTGTGACCATCTAGAGTTTTAGTTGCTAGGTTATGGAAATATGGTGCTAGGATATTTTTCCAAGATAGGAAAACATCATTGAGACAACCAGACAGTAGAAACTGAATAGTATACTCAGTTGAGATTTCAAGTCCATGAATTTGTGTTTTATTAGGTGCCACGGAAGTGGAAGACAAATGAATCAGGTTCTAATTATAAGCGAATTTGTAGATGTTTTTGAGGCGGTTACTGGACTACCACCAAAACAAGCATTGAGTTTTGAATAGATCTTGTATCAGAAGCTGAACCCATAAGTAGATTACCTAGCAGGATGATACCTATCGAGATAAAGGAGTTAAAGGTGAAACAAGTGGACTTAGAAGGAAAGAGTTTAATTAGACCAAGCAGTTTGCCTTGGGAAGTGGCCATGGTGTTCGTGAAGAAACCAGATGGGTCGTTAATATTGTACATCGATTACCGTAAGTTAAATGAAAAGACGATAAAGAATCGATATCCTTTGTCATGAATTGATGATTTATTTGATCAGTTGAGTGGAGCCAAAATATTTTCCCAGTTGGATTTGGTAAAATGGTTCCATCAATTGAGGGTGGCGGAGAACATTATTTTATTAACGGCATTTTAAACGAGGTACGGTTCGTACGAGTTGTTAGTAATGCCATTCGGATTGACAAATGCGCCAGGTATCTTTGTAGATTTGATGAACTGAATTTTATGAGAGCACTTGGATAGGTTTGTGGTTGGGTTCATTGATGACATTTTGATATATTCTAAGGGTTAAAGAGATCATGAGATTCATCTTAGAATTGTGCTTGAGATGTTGAGGCAGCATCAACTTAAAGCGAAGTTTTTGAAGTGAAATTCTGGAAGAAGGAAGTGAAGTTTCTTGGTCATGTAGTCCCAAAGAAAGGGTTGTCAGTCGATCTAGCTAAGATCGAAGCTGTTAACAGTTGGAAGAGGCTCTAGATGGTGATCGAGATAAGAAACTTTCTTGGATTAGCTGGCTATTAGCGGAGATTCATTAAGGATTTCTCGTAGATAGCAGTGTCTTTGACTAAGATAACCAGAAGGGACGTGAAGTTTATTTGGTCTGACAAATGTGAGGAAATATTCTTTGATAGAAGCATTTGTTGACCAATGCGCCCATGTTAGTAGTTCCAGATAGAAATCAGTATTTAGTGGTGTATATAGATGTGTGTGGAACAGGCTAGGAGCTATGTTGATGTAAATGGGTAAATTTATTGTTTATGCTTCGCGGCAGCTTGGATTGCATGAAGTTAAATATCTAACTCATGATTTGAAGTTAGCAACGGTGATTTCGCATTGAAAGTGTGGAGACACTACCTCTTTGTAGAACGATTCGAGTTGTATATGGATCATAAGACTTTGGGGGTATTTATTCTGTCGGAATTATGAGATAGTAGAGGAGGCCAGAGTTTTTAGCAGCTTATGATTTTAGTATTGAGTATACACTAAGCAAAGGAAATAAAGTTGCAGATGCACTTAGCAGAAAACATTAGAATGTGGTACTAGCTATGTTGGCGGAATGGAAGGATCTCGAGGCACTGACCGCTTGTAATATGCAGTTAAGATCGAATGCTAGTCCAAGTTAGAACACTACAATGTTATCTTGCTTGGAAGTTCAACCAGTATTGATCGACAGAATTGCTTCTACGCAAAGAGATGATCCATTGCTAGCTGAAAGAATTAGAAGATTGGAAGGTGGAATGGAGATTGATGATTTGAAGGATTTTATCTTGACCAGGATGGATGGTTAAGAAATAAAGGACGATTGTATATTCTCGATGTTGATGACCTAAGGGAAGAAGTTCTTAGGGAATGTAATCGATCGAAATTTACTATTCACCCTAGAGGAACCAAGATGTATCAAGATAGAGAGGAGTTTCTTCTATAAATGTAGGAAGAGGGATATAGGCACATGGGCAAAGCAGGGTGCGAACTGCCAACAAGTGAAAACCAAATTTCAGAAGCCAAGTGGATTGCTTTAGCCTTTAGATATATCGGTTTGGAAATAGGATTCGATATTCATGGATTTTATTGACGGATTGCCAAGGTCGAACAGGGGAATTGAAAGCATATGGGTTGTGATGGATAGACCAACCAAGAGTGCCCATTTCATTCATGTTAAGTCTACTAGGATGATGCCTGTATTAGCTAAGTTGTTTATGAAGAATATTGTTAGACTGCATGAGATTCCCAATAGTATAGTTGGCGACGGAGATACTTTGTTCACTAGTGAATTCTGTAAGAGTCTACAGGAGATATTAGGTACCAAGCTTAAGATAGTACCGCTATTACCCACATATGGATAGGCAGACTAAGAGAATCAATAAGGTGCTTGAAGATTTATTGAGGCCTTGTGTACTAGATTTTGGTAGGTCGTGGAAAGAACATTTGCACTTGGTTAAGTTTTCCTATAATAATAGTTATCAAACTAGTATATGAATGTTGCCTTTCAAAGGTTTGTATGGAAGGCCATGCAAATCACGATTATGTTGGTTGGGGACCAAAGGTAGATTAGTTCTTGATCCAGATATTGTGAGAGAAGCCACAGAGAAGATTGAGTTAATCCAGAACAGGATGAGAGAAGCTCAGTCTAGGCATAAAAGTTATGTAGATAAGAGGTGTAAGGATCTTGAGTTATCGGTTGGAGATCATATTTTTGTTCAAGTACCACCGATGAAGGGTGTGGTACGGTTTGAGAAGTCGAGAAAGTTAGCATGTAGATATGTTGGACCATTCGTTACCGTAGAGAGGATCGAAAAGCTTGTGTATCGAGTAGAGTTACCGAATAGTTTGGTAGGAGTCCATAATGTGATTCATGTTTCTCATCTTAGGAAGTATGTACATGATATAGAGACTACTATTCTCTGATTGCATTAGATGATTTAGTAATAGAACTAGATCTCACTTTTGTGAGACAACCAAGCAAGAGATGAGAAGAGATTAAGGAACAAGACAGTCAAGTTGGTGAAGGTTCAATCGAGCGAAAACAAGAAAGATTGTACTTGGGAGACAGAGGACATGATTAAAGAGACTTATCATGCATTATTTTAAGGGTATGTTCTATATTTATTGTATATAGACTGTTTACTGGTGAAATAGGCTAGTATTGTTGTTGTATGATTTTACAGATGTTTGCATGTTTAATATTTTTAGTATATAGTCCTTACTGGATTTGAGGGTTGAAATTTTTGAGGAGGGAAGCTTGTAACACCCCTAATTTTAATTAACATTATTCAAGAGATTTGATTAGATAAATTAAATAGAATAATGTGATATGTGTTATGAAAAAGAACTGAGAACTGATAATCAATATAGTCGTGCCATAGTTAACTAACTAATTGGTTGATAATATTATTTTGTGACTTAAGAATAATACACATATGAGAGGGGTAATTTAGGAATAGAAAAAAACCTTCATACCTTATACCCTCTCCCCCTCACATCATTTTTACTTTTCACAAACTAAAACAATGTAAGAATGGAACTTAAGAGGCCGGCCATAGCTCAAGCCGAGGGAAAATGAGATCAAGGGGTTTCAAAGGAGAAGAAGCCTAAGAAGATTAAAGCCATATCAAATTTCAATTCCAACATCTAAATCTAAGGTGAATAATAATGAAACCATCTCAATTTTGCTTGCTTGATTTTGAATCTTATGGGTCTTTGATTTTTTTTATGATGAGATGATGAGCCATGTTGATCTTATTATTGCTTGGATAGAATAATGAATTATTGGAATTTTATGGAATTGTTTAAATGGATTTTAAGGGTTAAACCAAAGATTTTAATCTCCAAATGCTTTGATTTTCTTCTATGTTGTATAAAAAATTATTTTGGAGACGACTTCATAATTTTCCAAGTTATATAGATTATTTTACGATTTTTCTAAGGAGGGAATTGCCTAATTTCGAGTATAATTAATTAAAATAATCAAATATGGATTTTAGCCTTGAAATTTATATACAATAAAGAATATCATATTTCTTAATCATTGTGATTTTTTCCAAATGATTTCGATTTACAATGAAATTATTATGCAAGATAAGCATTAAAACAATAATTAATTAATTAATTTAAAGTGTATTTGAGACTTTAATATATAATTGTGGCTGTAATTTTTGAAAAGGATTTGTAAAAAGATTGTTTTATCCAATAGAAATTGGATAAGTACTAAGATTTGAACAATTTTTTTCTTTTAGTAGTAATAAAACAGTTTTCATAAGAATTATGGCAATGTCATGCCACAATAACTTTATCAAGCTTAAAGATGAGGTGCATTCAAGAAGGTCGACGTCGTTGAAGAAGGAAGCACATGATAACTACTTAGGCAGTTATGGAGTGATTCCATGGCATCAAAGTGGACTAAGGAGGCATAATCTGTTGGCGTCATAGCATTGTCATGATTCCTTTAAAAATTAAAAAGCTTAGTATCGATGTTGACGACGTCGCATGTCTTTATCGCTATTTTAAATGATGCCACATCTCACCGCTTCGTTTGTTTTTCAAATCAAGGCAATGACATCGCTATTATGTCTCGATTCTATATAAAAAGAAGCATAAGTCGAAGTAAATTAAGTATAAAAAATTTATAATATCGTCGAAGGCCATTGGGGTCGATGAGCATTAAGGTCGATGATCTTATGTTTTAGTGTCGATGCCGGTTGGTCACGACGTTTCACTTTATCTTTTAAATGCAGATGAGGCTTGTTTTGTATAAATTAAAACTATGTTTTAAATGGGGAGATGATGCCTAAGTCTTAAAGGATCGACGACCCTATATTTTTGGCAATGAACCATATAATTTATAAAAGGCTTTAAGCTTTTGTCTTTAACTCATATGAAGGTCGATATGGGTTAATGTCGCGTGAGTTAAACTCTATTTTATTATGGGCGGAGAAACTTAAGCTTTTATGTCTACATCATCAATGCAGTCGACGTTGATCTATTTTAAACTATTTAAAGAGCTAAGTGTTTCCTTGTTTTGAATATGTTTTGAAAAGGATTAATCATATATGAAATTGGTTTCCATAATTTAGTTATGATATAGCCCAAGCTTTGAGTTGAAATTTCCTAAGAATATACACTTAAGATTAAGTAATTATAAGTCAAAAGATTGTTAATTGAACATATTAAATGATGGATGTTATATGTTCTTATGTTTCTTTGATCAGTTATTATGCATGCTACTATTATCACACTCACATCATTTATGAACCATAACTACATTTTGGGTGTTAAGGGCGGAATAATCAGCTAGGTTGACGGAGCAGTGTGTATAAACAAAATTAACTCCTAGGTGAGTAGAATTGCATCCAAGAGATCAGGTAGATCAAAAGTATAGGATGCCCAAAAAGATCAAAAGATTATCGATTCAGATAGGTTATTGGAAGGATCCGATAGTTTCATAGTCATCTCATAAAAAGTAGTTTTTAAGAAATATTATTGGAAGGGTCCAATAGGTTCCTAGTGATTCCATGAAAACTATGTTCGAATAATGTTATTGATAAGTTCATAGTGATCCCATGAAGACCATGATTTGACAGATGTTATTGGAGAATCCAGTAGGTTTATATTAAATCCATGAAAACTATGATTGGAAAGTTTTGGTAGAAACCAATAGGTTCTTAGTGATCCCAAAAAATTATGAAGTTGGATAGATTGTTCCTAAGAATTGAGACATTTTATTAGTCAGCTCATGAAAACTAGTAGGTTCATAGGGACCCTAGAAAAACTATGAATTTAGATAGATCATCAGATAAATTGGGATGAGTAATCTAGGATATATTGCATTCTTATGTATCATCATATATTATTATGTCTTAACTATTGTAGATGCGGGAGCACTGTATATGGTTAATGTATTTTGGTTAAGATGCTAGTATGGGAAACCCATTCCGCTCAACAACGTGGTCTCACTAGATATTTATTGGTTCGAGATGGTAGGTTATTATTCACACCAGATTTTTTTTCTGATTCAAAGTTTATGTTTACCCCTCAAACTCCAGGGTGCTCAAAATTAATTTTGTGTAGGTTGAGAGTAAGGGGTTTTCAAGTTTCCTAATAGGATGAATAAGCTTCCAAAGACATGCAGGAGGTAATCTAGCTATGTAGGAGTTCTATTCTAATCCGCTGTGTTGTTTAAGTTTGTCAATTTGGATGTAATGGCAAAATTGTATAATTGCCAAGTATTTGACTCTAATCAATCAAGGGGGCATCTTCATATGTCGCTCTTGGAATATTTTATAATAATATAACTTCTCTGAACGTGGGTTTACAAATAGGATTACGTAATGAATATGAAATATAATTTGTGAAATGAGATATGAAAATTAATTTTTAAAACCATGTGAATTTTTTTTCATATTCATGTGCTTCTGATTATTGATATGATTAACATAGCGCAGTTGCTATCGAGAAGTAATAACTATGGATGACTACAACATCTGTAGCAGTTAGTATTGGACCTCATAATAGGGGTTGTTACAAAATAGATGGGTAAGTTGAAATGGTAAATTTTACATTGGAAGATCTCTTGCGAGCATGCATTATATATTTTAGTGGATCATAGGATGACCATCTACATCTGATGGAGATCGAATACAATGGTGCTATCAGTCGAGTATTCGTATGGCTCCATATGAAGCATTATATGGCCGACCATGTAACACTCATTCATGTTGATGGGAAGTGGTTGAGAAACTGATACTTGAGCTAGATATGATTGGAGAAACTTCGGGAAAAATTAGGATCATTCAACAATGAATGAAAGCCGCTTAGGATCGACAGAAGAGCTACGCCTATAAAAGATGTAGAGATTTGGAATTTTATATTAGGGATATGGTTTTTGTGCATGTGTCTCCTTTGAAGAATGTTGTTCGATTCAGTTATAATGGTAAGTTGGCACCAAGATTCTGTAATAATGAAAGTTGACCCTAAAAAACTTTTTCGGGCTATAACTTTAGACAGGAGAAGAATTAGGATTTCAAACCTATTTTATTGCTTCAGTATGATGGTTTCCCATTCCGTAGAGTTGTCATAATGGAAAAATGGACTTACGGTTAAGAAGTTATGCATTTTTAAGTTTAGACAACTGCTGGCCAATATTAGTGTGTGGTTGATTATGCCCATAAACAGGCTCTTTAGTCTAATTGGAGAATAGTATAAATAGGGAGTTGTAGGAGTCAAATTAAAAAAAAATTCCTCTTTCCCAAATCAAATTTGAACCCACATTAACCTTAGATTCATCCAAAATCCCACACAAACTACACATTAAATCTAGGTAAACCATCAATTAAAAGATAGAGATCATCATTTTGGTTAATATGCATTGCTTTCTATTGTTGTCCACATTGAATCTAGGTAAGAATTGGTTGATTTTGGTTATTGATGAGTGGTTTATGCCTTCTCACTATCCTATGTATGTTTATATGGTGTAGTTACATATTCTAACATAATTTTTTGGTTTTAAAACCTTTTCTAACTTTAGTTACATGTTATCATATGCTTTTAATCTAAATTTATGGATATTTAAAATGGATTTTAAAAATGATTTAGTAATTCTGCTTATTCATATTCATATGTGCATGTAGTATGTAGATTTTAATTAGAATTGGTTTATTCATCACATTCTTGTGTATTGCTTATATGAATGGATGTATATGCATGCTATTTCAGGTTTGTATGTTGTGCTCTGATGTTGTTTTCTAGTGTCTTGGATGCTTAGGAAGATGGGTGGGTGAATTTGGAAAATCGTTGGCAAAGTTGGACGAAACGTGGAGAAGAGGCTCTAGAACATGAGAAGAGCATGCAGAATAATAAATGCCTCAAATTTTGCTAAGGAATCAACTTGGTACCTAGTTGAATGACTTGGTACCGAATTGAATGACTCGGTACCGAGTCATTTTGGTTGGCTAGATCGGTCGATGGATGGCATGGATCTCTAGGGCTTGGCTAAGGGAGGTGGTTCATGGTAAAATGTAAAAGATTGGTTAAGTATTGGATGCTATAACGAGTTGTTTCCAAAATTTGAAGAAGGTGCATTGGACAGAGGACCGAGTTGTTTTAATGGATTAATCAGGGCTGAATCATCTGGGAATGGAGTACTAGAAGCAAGGAAGGAAACTTATCCAAAATTGGCTAAGTAAATGGGTCGGTGCCGAGTTCAACAACTCGATACTGAGTTGTTTGGGTGGGTTCAATGGATGTGAAACTTCTAAGGAATTGAGAAAAGGTCCTATAGATTGTGATGGAGGTGTTGACTCGTTCGAATCAGGTTGGATGAGGATGTAACAACATGATAAAAGCTTTATATCTTCGTTTGGTGACTCATGAAGGGAGTAGGTATTGAAGATAGCGGGTCGATAAAGAAGGGAGCAGTGGAATGGGAAGGTGTAAGGGTTCCTGGATAATGGAAACTGGATTAAGCAGAAAAGAGGGTTCAGATGTAGATGCTAAAAAATCATTGATACTTAGAGTGTTTTCTATTGTACTCAAAGCAGGGGTATTATAAGTGGGGGAGCCCATGGTTCAACGGACTGGATTTGAATATCCTAAACTAGTGGCTTTAGGTCTAGTGTCCAACTTTGGGCTATGAAACATGTATCTAGCTTTAGGCTACGCGATACGAGAGTACACTAAAAACTAGGATTTCCATTAGTCCCTAGCAGTAAGTAGGTCATGCGAGTTATAATATACTCAGGACATATGGTGTATAATGGGAATTGCTTGATGGATGCTATGGTTACTATGGTTGCTTTAGTTTCTTTCTAGCTATCACTTTGATATAACATTGGGAGTAGGTATTGGTGATATTAATACGTAGAGAGATGATATCCTTATTTTGAGTAGAGTACCTTTATGTTATCTATAGAGTAGCATATCATGACGTTATGGGCTAACTCTTTGATTGTAGGGACATGTGGTGTATAATTCGTGTACCTCTATTCCTTACCATATTTACCTGTATTTGAGATTCATTTACCACTCACATAAGACTTTTGTCCAATGCAAGGTTTTATACTTTGTTTCTTATTATCTTGAGTACTCTTAAATAAGTAGACTATATAACATGTCCAGATGATACAGTAGTTGTGCAGAGGAGAAGCTAGATGGAGCTATCTTGTATTATATACTTATATGTATTTCTATGCTTATTCTACTGTGCAGTACTAGGGAGCCTTAGCTGTGACTGCTTATTTTCTTATTATGAGATAGCTATCGAATTTATTTCCATTCGATAAACTATACTATATTTGTATATAAATCTGTGGATCTTTGTTCTCATGATTTTTTCACATAGTTATTACAGTCTCTCCTATTATATCTACGATATTATATTTTATCTATGCGCTGTGAGATACTCGATAGGTTATTTGCTGTATTTGTTTCATTTTAAACCCTTAAAGTCTTCCTATATTGACTGAGCACGGCTGTAGTGCACTATTTTTATATTATTGGTGTCGATGGTATAGGATGGTCGTCACACATATGATGATGATAGTATATTAGCGTATACTATTATGTGCTAACTTTTTGGATGCAGGGGCATGCATGTATGATTCTCCAACATCATATGCCCTATGTTATATCAACTTTTATAGTATTTTCATATTGTAGATCGCACATACTAGGATGTAGCTTGACTTGAGGTTTTGTGCTTTACTTTGTATTATCTCGGGTACCTTTAAATAAGTAGACTAGACAACAAATATGGGACAACACATGGCATTGTGTGGATAGACCGGCAGGAGGCTACTCTTTTACATATACTTTTAGACTCACCATTGCTTATATTCCATTATGCAACACTATGAAGCTTTATCGGTGCTTTACATTTATTTAGGGATAGTACATTTGAGTTTATTATTTGAAGTATAAACTCTATGATCTGTGTATATAACTAATGTGAACCTATTACACTCTGATTATATGGTTCATTTTAGTTATTACCATCTCGCCTTTTGAAATATGTATTGATTATCATATTTTATCCTTATGATATGAGATATATGATAGATTTTTTTGGATGATTTTTACTTTATTTTACCCCTTACAATCATCCTACATATGTCGAGTACCGTTGCAGCACACTCTATAGGTTATATTGGATACCGAAGGTATAAGGCGGTCTTCGCGAACTCTATGTATGTATGTATTTTAAATTTGATTTTTAAATAAAAAATACATAATATTTTTGGATTTGATTTTCTATGCAGATATATATCCTTTCATATAGAAACATTATCTTGGTTAACTTTATTTTTTCCCCATATAAAAGTAGTATAGGGCCAGACTATATATGCTTACCTTAAGAAAGAAAATATGGTATCCTATCTATAAAAATATTTTCTAAATATTATTTTATATAAGAAGCACCACGCTATCCAAAACGCTTTCAATAATGACAGGGAATCCATTGTTTGCCAACGTCCATACAACTATGACCAACCTGAGGTAGAGTTTCGATTCTCTAGCCAAAGAGTAGGCTAGTTAAAGGAAATCCTACAAGCTCTTTTGGAGGAATATCAACCTAACTCAACAAACAACGGGATTAATAGGCAAGGGTTTCAAAGGATCTCCAGCGGTGAAAGCAATTAAGGCAAACCAATTTCAAGTGTTGAAGTAAAAGGTTGAGATGAGAACATTTAAGTTGATGTAAAAAGGGAGTGGGGAGCTTGCAATTGCGATGGATTAGAGAAGATTTAGATGGAGTGCTATGGAGAATAAACATCCAAGGGGAATTTAGAGAAGGCGAATGTTATAACAGACATCAAACCATGGTTAGGCTAGTTCCTTAAAGACTACTTCTATAGGAACGTTGCCAAGGTAAAGAAGATAGGAGAACCGATGACAGTTTGAAACATTATGTTGTAGCAGTCGAAGTATTGAGAGAAACCCAAATCAAAGTAATTTTGGTAGAAAAGATGACAACGAACCTCAAGGATTTTTGTGAGTGGGATAAAGGATTCATAATGCTAGAGGAGATGATTGCTGAAGGAAGACACGACACCAGCAAGAAGCCGAAAATAAATGAAATAGGTGCAGGGTCAGAAGGATACCACAACCAAAATATGATGAATTCACAAAGCTTATAGAAAAAGTGAAGCAATTTTCTAAGCAATGACACATATTGTATTATATAAGATACCATCTTTCAAGACTTCATCAACATTACATTTGTAATCATAATAATTTTGTATTTATCTAGATGCTCATGGTCATAACGCACATGTAGTCCAACACATTAGAGATCAAATTAGAGGGCTTATTAGTTAGGGTGGAGCGACTTGACTACGTGTGTTAAGAGCGTTCCAAAGGTAAATGACCTACTAACAATGAAGAATTGAACTTACTCTAACTTTTCTAAAGCATTAGGTGGGGAAAATTGATTAGTAAACTTTGAGCTTTGAGAAATTTTTAACCCTCAAAAGACACGGACAAGCAGTTCATACCCTATATGTAATAAAGGAAATAAAAATTTTCTTGTTACTTTTATTATTAATGGATAAATAGAAATTAAGACTTACTCCATTTTATCCTTTATAAAGCTCGAACATCGAACATGTTTAAGGATGAAGAATTGCTTTGTTATTTCTATTTTAAATGGATCGAATGAAGGATAATACCTACTCCATTATCTCTTTTGTAATATTTGGACCAAGGAAAGTGATATGTAAATTTTGGACTTTAAATAGTCTTCGATCCTTAAAGACATGGATATGCAATTCTTCCCCTATATTATACCAGGAAAAGCGAATTCGCAATGGCTTAGGGCCATTGCGAAAGGGTTTTGCAACTGCCCAAAGCCGTTGCAAAATCAGAAGTTGCTAAAATTTAGCAATGACCCAAAGCGGTTGCTAATTAAAATTTAGCAACGGCTTTGACTTATTTCTAACTGATATTTAGCAACGACTTTGGGCCATTGCTAAATACTGTATAATTATTTAAAAAAATTATAATATCCTCCAACATTACCAAAAATGGCATAACCTCAAAATCAAGAAAGAGTACCAAGAAAAATGATGCAAATTATACAAGTGAAACATCACATTTTTATTATCAACACAATGTAACAAAATCATACACATCAGTAAGTGGTTTCAGCACAAAAGTCACAATGTTAATAGAAGCAAGAGGAACAAAGACAGATTTAGAGTAGAGAGAGCTCGTACTTATGATGTAATAGGTGTAGCTGAAGTAGTAGTAGCCATTGCTTTTGTACTTGCTGATTTCAGGTTAAATCATATTCTTATATACATATAAAGATTTTAGCATAATATGTATATCAGTTACCTTCAACAATTCATGAACAGTGCTTTTATATCCCATCGCAAACACAATGTCATTAAATAACAACTTGTTTCATCACTAAACAAAACTTTATTCCCACTAATCTTAATTTATTCTTCAACAACTTGTATTATAAATTACCAATATATTATATGGATTAAAATATTGTCACTAACCAAAAAAATAAATAAATAATAGATAAAAAATAAATGTTGTCGCTGGCCGACGTCAATGACCAGCGAATGACCAATTGAAAATTTGATTGCAAAAGCAACCATGCTAGGCTTAATGATACCATACTTTGAGAGATCTTCGTAACAGATGTAATTTAATATGGAAAAGAGCCTGTCAACAAAATTAATAGGGAGATATATTAATAGGTTCATAGCCAAATGCCTGATCTCTTTAGTGCAAACATGGAATAGCATAATATATGCATTAACGCATAACATAAACTTTATTCTAAATAAGCACTTTTTTGATCATATATTTTAGGACATATCACATGTATAAACTTCATGTTTCATTACACGGACTTATGATACACTTGTTCTTTATTTTAGCTTTAATGAATATTTTGGTTAAACAGACGATTCATTAAATACAGGAATATAATGCTAGATGCATAATCAACAATTATATTTCAATGATTTTCGTTTGCTAAAGGAGCTGAATTTGACAAAGTAACAATGTACCTTCCTATAAATATAAGTTACTACAACATACTATAATTTGTAAGATCTTAATCAAGCAAACAAACTTACATTTTACATAACTATCATAATTATAATAAAATAGCAAAAGTTAGAGAATAAAATAGAGCACGGCGATGTAGAAATTCATCATTAACACAACAAAATATGTTTGTATTAATAATGTAAAGCAGAAGAATATTACATTGTTGATATAAGAATGACTTGCTGAAGCTGGCTTTGAATGGATCTCAATCTTAAAACATGAAGCCCAAAAGTCTCAGGAACTATCTCGAAGGTTAATCCCTCTAACCCACTGGCTAGCTTTAGCAAACTAATCTCAATAGAAAATCGATCTTTTCTCCTTTGCACTCTGCTAGTGCTTCACCATCTAATCAGAAAACAAATCACATGTATAGCAAGAAAATTTATGTGTACTGGGATTGGGATGTTTAATGTCTGTGTACATGGATGTTTATTGCATACCTGACTCATGGATAGGACTACTGCTTTGTTTAATTGAAATGCTACCACTAATACGAAGCATAGAGCCAATGGGAAGTCCTTGAGAAAAAACTTTGGAGTTATTTGCCTTTTTTAACATAAATGGAAACTTAATATTCAACATTCCACAAAAATGACATACATGATTTGGCGACTGAGAAGACATGGCTTGAGATGTTCATGCCACTTATCTAATATATTAGCACTCCTAAGTGTTGAAATCCATCGTGCTATAATTGGTAGTGAGTTGCTAATAGTAGAAGGAGATCCATATTGAACATCAAATGCATTTTGAACTCTACTCCAGTAGATCCATTGATGAATGGTTCGAGCAACTAAATTTGTTCTTTGCTAACTTCCACTTTTAGTGTCTAACATTTCGAATTCGAGATTTTAATGTACTAGATATATAGTTTACAATATCTTTTTATAAAACAAAAATTACACACATAGCAATCCCAACCACCGCACGAACCGAAATTGTAATTGTGTAGTTACTTAACTGTAAACCAAATTTATAATTTTATAGTTTGAAATAAGAAAAAGGTAGTGTAACTTATGAACCCTTTTCTCAAAAAGGAATAGGCTTAATTTCATTTTATGATAAAATAATTGCAAAAAATAACACAATCATTTTTCTCTACAAGTAAAAAAGGATTTAATGCTAACTACAAGCATGTCCGAGTATATCATAACATCACTACTTAGAATATTAAATGTCCTCAAAGAAATCTTTAAATGCTCACACTTAGACTTGAAAATTAAGGGTGCAAGAGTGTACCTATATCTTTTCTCGAATAAAGCATATGCCATTAATTATGGTAACATTAACTGATTTTTCTCTCCTAGTCTTCAAATTGAGCTATGTACATAATTATCTAAGAAATTTATGATGAGATTTTTTCATCGAAACTTCTTTAGCCGATGAAAATAGCTTCTGCACCATGGGAAGAGCATACTCCAGGATTCTACCAAGATATTCCATGTCTTGACTATTTGAGCTGAGTAATTGGTGAGTATAAATGAAAAAAAATGTAAGAGAACTAAGTTACTGTCAACAAACAACATTAATTCTAGGTTTGAATGATTATAATAATTATGAATGAGCCCTTAGTGACACTACAACCTCGACAACTGTCCGTTTGCAAAGTACAGGTTACATCCTAGTCACAAGGCAAAGGCTCTTGCTTGTTTAAATTATTGCCGTAATTCATATATATAATCCATATTGTAGGACAATAACTGGATTTGATTCGCGAAACTTAACACTGCTTACCACCCGCTTACCACCCGCAAAGTCCTTTGTTGAACCTTAACACCGCTTGCCACCTACAAACCGACAGACATACTGGAAGAGTGAATATGATCTTAGAGGACTTCTTGAGAGCATGGATCATGAACTTCGAAGGACATTGGGAGTAGCACCTACCTTTAGTGGAATTCGCTTATAATAGTTATTAGTCTATGAATGGTATGGCACCCTTTAAAGAACTTCATGGGAGGTCATACAAATTGCTAAATTGTTGGTAGGAAACCACTGACAAAATTTACTCAGACCAGATTTGATTTGCGAAACTTCGATGATGATAGAGTTGATTAGGCAGCGAATTAAGCCATTGTAAGATCACCAAAAATCTATATGGATAAGGGAAGGAAAGAATTGAAGTTTGAGGTTGGAGACATGGTGTTTATCAAAGTTTTCCCTCTTAGGAAAGTTTTGAGATTTGGAAAATTGGGAAAGTTGGTGGCAAGATTCATTGGACCTTTTCGAGTTGTGGAAAGAATAGGAAGACTGGCTTACTGGGTGGATCTACTCAATAAAGTAGCAGCAGCCCACATTGTTTTTCACATTTTGCACTTGAGTAAATGCCTTCATGATACAACTATTATGGTAGAGCCTGATCAATTAGGGATATTAAGATGGAGCTAATAGCATCTCGTTCCACTGCATCATTATAGAGCATGGAACTAGAAGCTCCGCAACAAAGAAATTAGGTTGGTTCGAGTACAATGAGCAGATAACTCAACGGAAAGCACATGGGAGATCGAAGAAAAATGAGGATCTCAGATCCTGAGCTTTTCACTGGTAAACTTTTCTCTCCAAAATTTAATTTTTGGTTACACCATGGTTTCTAAATTTGAAAGGTAGAAGATGATTGCTACACTTTTCACCGTCACTTTACACTCATGTATAAATGTTATGCATGTTTAATGTGTTTTACATACATTCTTATATGTCATAGTCACATACTCATGATAGGATTGAGCTTACTTATAATATGTCTGCAATACATAATCACATTGCACTTTTGGTTGAGTAGATAGATGTGTAGATAACTTGATTGTATAACATGGATGTTTAGTGCACATTACGGTGTTTGCCACACGGAAAAGATTTCGGAGACGAAATCCTTTTTAAAGGTGGGGAATGTAACACCCTATAAAATTAACCATAAATAAATTGGATAAATTAAATTAAACAAGGTAGGGATAAAAAGGGAAATTTTGAAAAAAAATTGAATTTGACCACGAATGTTATGTCGTTGTGTTCATGGCAAAATTCTAATTAATTTCCATATATAATATATTGAAAACAAAACTCAAACGGAAAGTTATGGATGTTCGAAGTTTTCGGGTTTAAAATAATTTAAATAAAATTCAAATGAATAATTAATTTTAAATTTTGAAATTCAAAACTTTAAAGTAATTTGATTTGGGGATTAAAATTAACGATGACACTGAAGTATAATTAAGGAATATAATAAATAAAAACAACGACAAAAAGATCTTCCCAAAACAAACATTACAGTCAACCGCTCCCTAGGATCGGTCAACCGCGATCGACCGCTAGCGGTCGACCATTAGGATAGGGCGATCGACCGTTGACTGTCAAGTGGCGGCTAGGGTTTGTGAATTTGAGCGTTCTGGATTTTATAATTTCCATCCAACCTTCATCCAACGGTTCCGGTGCATTCCAACCACTATAAATAAGACCCTAAATCTCTTACTTTTATTCACAAATATTTCGGAATATTAACGAAGCTCTATTGGTTCGTCTCTTCATAAATTTAAAAAAACTCCATTAGGTTTTTAGGTAAGAAATCATATACATCTTTTTTTTATTGTTTATTTTCTCAATCTATTATCCTCCAATCCCTAAAATTTCTGAATCTAATCTATATGTACAAATCCCTTGCTATATATATATATATATATATATATATATATATATATCAAAAATAAGAGATCTGATAAAGATTGTCAAAGGCATATCAAAACTAAAGGAGGCAAATCTAAGGATATATTATGAGTGGAAATCTTACCTTTTCTATTTTAGTAATTGATTAGTGTAGTTTGGGTTTAAACAAGCATTGAACAGTTTTGACTTGCGAAAACATCATATTAAAACCCCAAAATTCTTTCAGTGTAAAATGTCTTTTCTATGTTGGAATCTTAATTGTTTATGGCAAGATAATGGAAATAGTATAGATTTGCAGTTATGATAATTTACCTTCTATTCCACTCCTTATTCTTTTTCTTTGAATTTGGTTAAAGGATTTTGATTAAGGAATAGTGTGTAAGGTAGGAATTTTATTTGTAGTTTGCACTGCTTATTGCCACGAATTAAATATAAATTCTTTTATTTATTTTTATATGATAAAGGAGTTGAATAGAGCACAAAAATTGGAATGGTAAGTTTCTAGTACCAATATATTCTGTTTTTACGTATTAAGTTGAGTTTAAATTTTTATTGTATACAAGTCTATATCTATTGATTGGAATTTTTTGATATGAATATTGAAATTTTGGTATTGTTGATAATACGAAGTGAGACTTGTATAATTGTTTAAGGAGCTGACAATCAAACGCTAGTTTAGGGCATATATTCCGCACGCTTAGAAATTTCTGGGCACGCGCGTATGTATATATATGTATATATGCATAATTAATTTATAATTGCATAGTTAAATAGGGTATTAATTCGATTAAAATCCCCCTTAGGAAGGTAATCAATGTTAAAGGCAAAATTAAAAAGATTTCTTATAAGGTCTTGATTATGGAAATGATGAGATGTCTGATAATATATGTAGAGACTGATATAGATTATGAGTAAACTATAGGGATATGAAGTCAGTCAAAAGCACATGGAATTCTGCCCAGCTAATCTGGCTACCAACATTGTGACTTTGGGGCTGGTTTGAGACATTATTTACGATAAGTAACTACAATAACACAACGTTAGTCCTAAATTCTATAGGGTAAATCTGTCCAGCTAATCTGGCTACTAGTACCTACGAATAATCGGGCTAACGTAAGACCTCAGCGTGAGCTACGGATCATAATACGAAGGACCTGCATTAGAGATTGAAGATAATAAGTGGTTTAGTGAGAGACCGCATCTTCTCTATGTAGGATGTAGTAAATGGTTAGAACTATGGGTTAGGCGCGATAGAGGATATCTCGGGAAAGGGCCCGCTTCAATAAGAAGTATTGAGTGGCTAAAGAGATTAGAAAGGGTGATGCTAAAGGCAGAGATGATGATTAGACTTGCAGCAGTAGTCTATATATTTACTTGTTATTTTCTATAATTTTTGATGTACCCATGAAATAAAAACAATGTTGTAATTTTGGAATATAGTATCACAGATATGTTACAACTATTGTTGGGTTTTGGTATTATGGATATTTGGTTATGATTTTGAATGACATTTTGAAATTTGAATAAAGTGAATTGTTATTGTTATTATATTTTATTTTTTCCCTGTAAGACTCTGAATGTATAGACAAATATCTCTACATTGTTCGTTTTACCAACCAAAGGCCAGCTTTGAGATGGTTCTAAGTTTCAGTGTGCCTTTTCTGGGTCGGAATTTAGGCCCACTTCTGGGTAGGTTGTTACAATGTAAGAGATAAATTTGGTCATAATGTCACACTAGTAACTAAGATGATGTATGAACATTAATATTTGAATAGTTCAATATCAATCGCTGACCGAATTTACATCTAAAAGTCACATAACCAAAATATTAAATATTCCTGTGGATTGAAGAATAATGGATCTTAAGGCTAACTATAACATTAGAGGGAGGTGAATAGAGTTTTCTAGCTTATGTAAATCCTTTTACAATTCTTTTACTATCAATTCATAGATTAACAATACAGGTTTATACTAACGATCAGTCGTAGATGAATATAAAATCAACAAAGTAAAGTAAGAGTAAGAGAGATGACACTAAGGATTTTATACTGGCTTGGATTTCTCGTACATCAAATCACATACAATTTCTTGTAAATATTTCTTTTTAAGTGCCTATTTTGTACGATAGTAAGCAAACCAATTACAATCTCGATTTCATGGCTACGAGACACACCCTCCTGTATTTCGAGTAAGGGGCAAACTCTCTTGATTTAATGGGCTATAATATCACCTAGTAGATTTAAACAGGCTACTGAACACACCCCTTTGATTTGATCATTCTACAAGCACACCCACACAAACATGAGTAGAGTTGATGATTTTCCAAAGAAAAATAGTTGTACTTGGATATAATGGATCCTACAGCCTCATCGATAGCACTTTGATCTTTGAAATTAGAGAGAGATGCTTGCAAAACAGTATGTAAGTAGTAGTGAATCAATACGATGAGTATGAATTGATTCTATATGATTTTGAAGAGAATAGAGTATATTTTTCAAGAGAATTTTCTAGAGAGTAAGGAGTGAGAAGAAAGCAAGTTATTAGTTAATTAAAAATTCGTTTGCACTCTCTTTTACATAGAGAATAAACAGGTATATCCATTCATAAAGGGTTGTAGCCAAATGACTCTTCCATTAAAAATTTAAAAATAATTAAACGGCCTACATGTCGACATATGCTAGTTAAAATTGAAAAATGTTTTATTTTAAATAATTTTGTAAACTTATACTTTGTAAAATAGTTTAAACATAGTTTTAAAATATTTTTAACTCTTAAAAAAATTTAATAAAATATTTAAAAATATATTTTGAAAATAATTTATTTTTGTTTTAAAATATCAAAGATCTGAAATTAGAGATAAAAATCAAAAGTTACTATCAAAGAATTTAACAACTTGTTCTAATGACTCTAAGAACTAAATAATAATCTTGAGCTCTTCATATCTTTGTCTTTGAACTCATGAGTCTTCATATCTTTTATCTTGAGTCTTTATATTGTACAGTCTTCAGTTCATCACTCGTGTTTTATTCTATGCTATATGCTATATAACTTGGCTAAACATTAGTATCGATCTTTTATATGGTTGTTTGCTTTAAAAACACATATATATATTATATAGAATTTCCAAGTATTAGTTTAGTATGTATATATATTAAAAAAATATTTTGAAATATAATATATATATTGTTATCCTGCTTTTTGGCAAGGGCGTGACACCAAAAGATTGACAGGAAACCAAAAACAGTTCTCCTCGATTGCCGGTTATGTACAGGTCGGTTATAGATGTTGATAAATTTAACCGAGTCCGTATCGGGCTACAATTGATATGACGAGACAAGCAAGGCTAGAAAAGGATACGTTTCAAATTTCAAGTCAATCTGAGTTCGTATGCTTAAGATATGATCGATGCAAAATTGAACATTGTTCTCGTTCGTATCCATCGATTCGTGGGCCTTGTTGGTATCCACAAAACATACACTATTTGTATCCATAATGCATGCCCCACTTCGTATCGGTCTGAGCTCGTCCCACTTTGTATCCATCACCACCGGCTAATTCATATCCATAGGCAATTGTCGCTTCATGTCGATCATTCCGTGTACGTCGTATCGATCCACCCATCCACGTATTTCGTATTGATCGATACTAAGAGCACATAATGAATCAATACGAACATCACCTCTTTTCGATCGATATGAGAAGGCTATTGAATCATCGATACGAAATAAGCATCCTATGATCGATACGTAGAACGGAGTCCATTAGGTCAATATGAACGAGGCGTAAACATTGGAAGGGCTTCGTCGATTCAGCGTCGAGAGTGGATCGATCCTAAAAACAAGTGCCACGTCAACTCACAGACATGTGCCCTGATCGATACGAACAAGACTGACGCGAAGGGTATGGATACGAATTGTACAGCCTACCAAAAACCCTAAATTGCATCGATCATAACTCATAACCTACAAGTCCAAATGCCACCATATTTTCACAGGAACTTACGTACGACTTAAGTAATGTTCATGCCAAATTTCGACTCGATTGGATCAAATCTTGATCGATATGAAATTCGTTCGTATCAATCACGGAGCGAGTCGAAATCATGTGGGATCGATCGCGTGGACCCACTCACATGCTAGAAGTGGTCTTCCGAGATCTGAGCGAGATAGTTGCATCCTACGCCTATAAATAGCATCCTAAAGCCAACAGAAAAAGGACTTTTGACTTTTCTACATCCAAACTCTGCCGAATTCGTTTTTGCACTTTAAGGCACTGTTTTACTCAAAATTCATCATTATAATCCATTGTAATCAATTGTAATCAGCAAGAAAACATCAATAAAGTGATCAAATTCAAAGTGGACATAGGATGGATTGCCGAAGCACTATAAACTCTATGTTCTTTACTGCTTGCCTATTAATTTTTTGAGTGATCTTCATTCTTTTATTCTCTATTGTGAATTGGTGTTTTCATCGACAATTGGGTGTTTGTGACCAATTTTGGCACCAAAATTTTGGTGCTTTCACCGAGAAAGCTAGAATTCAGGGATTCTACAGCTTGGACTTCTGATTTGAAAGCTTGAAGACTTGGATCTGGAAAGCAATGGCAAGGCAATCGGCCAGAATACAGAGGACCGAGAGAAGCCAGCTTGAAGGAAGTCAGGAGGCTTCCTCAGGAGCGAATCAAGCCTCAATTTTCATCATCCGAGACAAGATGGAAATGATGACGGGAGCTATGCATGAAGAGGTTCTAAAAAGACAAGAGGAGATGATGCAAAATCTGCTTCGACAAGATGGACAAACTGGAATGCAGAGTCAAGGGAACGCAACCGCAGGAGATGCTTGAAATAAGAGTCAGAAGCATGGAGCAACCAGAGTTCAAAATAGGGCAGAACCATCAGGAGCAACACCGGAACTTAGGGGCACTCGCTCGGAGCATATTGATCCAATCTAAGGCAAGATACTAGGTGGAGCTATTAAGCACGGTGTAGATAGAGGGATGGAGCCTGTCCAGGAGACCAGATTCTAGGATTCTCTCGTGAACTAGAGGGGCAGGTCAGAGGCAACGGACAAGGAACAATGCTTGGCAATAGCGATAGATGGACGGAGATGGTCAGACGATCCATGAGAGGCAGACTAGTGAATAAGAGATTTGGAAGACGTAAACAGAAGCCCTTTCGCTCCCGCAATCAGACAAGCTAGGAACCCACCAGGATTCAGGCTACTGACACTGGAGATGTACGATGGAAGGACGGATCCTGCAGTTCATCTGACATGATACATGAGGCATATGGAGGTGTTGGGGGTATCGGAGGAGGTCATGGCCCGGTGCTTCCCATTGTATTTGATATACATTGCAGCGCTATGGTTCAGACAACTGGAGAACGGCTCCATTGGAACATGGACCGATTTGACTGAGATGTTTATAAGGCAATTCAGAGTTCATATTTCAAGACCCAAGAATGTGATGAGTTTGGAAACATTAAAGCAAAGAGTTGAGGAATCTTTGATGAGCTTTCTGACGCGGTTCAATACAGCGGCAGCAATGGTGGATCGACCAGATCCATCCATGGCTTTGATGGCAGCTGTATCTGGCATAGTTGATGGCACGTAATTCAAGAATTGATCGACAAGGGATCCCTCTATGGATCTAGGAGAATTTTATCATGAGGCCGAAGGATATTTACGATCAGAGGATGCGAATGCTGAAAGAGAGGAAGGAGAAGAAGTCGATGTTTATGCAGTCAAGGGCGGAAATCCTCCTGAAAAAGAATCAGAAACTGATAAAAGGAAACGGAAGGCCAAGGATAATGATGATGGACCAAAGCGACCAGGACACAAGGGGGCGGATTCCTTATCGAAAGCCAATGAGGGGGGATCCGACAAGCAATGAGAGAAGATCAGACAAGCATTGCTTATCCCACAAGCTGAATGGTCATAGCACGAATGATTGCGTGCACCTGAAGGATGAGGCTGAGGGACATGTTAGAAATGGTCTGTTATCGCAATATTTGAGAAGGCGAGCAACAGAGGGAGAGCGGATGCAACCACCCCCGCATCAAATGAAGGTGGCCCCGGATTAAGGCATCAGCATGTCATCAATTGATTAGAATAATGATGAATAAGTGGCAAACTCCACACCAACGCAATTAAGTTATTTACACATGTATAGGACCGCGAACGATCCTTAGGCATGCTCTGTTACGACTGCTAATCACATTAGTGTAGGTGTTTGCACTTTGACGTCTCTGTGTTGCTTTTGTTTTCTATTTCTCATGTGGACATTTTTGTTGAAAGGCTCATTTTGAATGTAAATCTGGTATTTGTAATTCCATAACGGCTAAGCCACTTACACATGCACTGGATCGCGAACGGTCCTCAAACATGCTCTAAGATGGCGATAAACCACCACCACAAACAATTCATAAACTCACTCGAACGTGAATTCTGACGTTAATGATACTAAGTCGCACCCTCGGGCACACATAACTCTCCTCGAACGGCACCCGATCGTGAACGGTCACAATTCGCCTCGAAAAGCACCCGACCGCGAACGGTCACAACTCGTCTCGAACCGCACCCGACCACGAACGGTCACAACTCACCTTGAACGGCACCCGATCATGAACGTTCAAAAATCACCTTAAACGGCACCCGATCGTGAACAGTCACAATTCGCCGTGAACGGCAACCGATCACGAACGATCACAAATCACCTCGAACGGCACCTCGAGTGCGAACGGTCACCATTCGCCCCGAATGACATCTTACCTTGAACGGTCACATACCATCTCAAATGACATACGATCTCGAACGATCATCATTCACATCGGGTAATACTATCAATCTCTTTTATAGGTCATCAACAGGATATGAACATCCAGCTTATGGTATTACAAAACACACTTTCCTACCGCAAGGCATGTTTTGGGGGGCAAGTGTTATCCCGCTTTTTGGCAAGGGCGTGACACCAAAAGATTGACTAGAAACCAAAAACAGTTCTCTTCGATTGCCAGTTATGTACAGGTCGGTTATGGATGTCGGTAAATTTTAACCGAGTCCGAATCGGGCTACAATTGATATGACGAGACAAGTAAGGCTAGAAAAGGCCATATTTCAAATTTCAAATCAATCCGAGTTCGTATGCTCAAGATATGATCGATGCAAAATTGAACATTGTTCTCGTTCGTATCCATCGGGTTTACTACACTTCGTATCCATCGATTCGCGGGCCTTGTTCGTATCCACAAAACATACATTGTTTGTATCCATCAAGCATGCCCCACTTCGTATCGGTCTAAGCTCACTCGCTTCGCATCCATCACCACCGGCTAATTCGTATCCATGGGCAATTGTCGCTTCATGTCGATCATTCCGTGAACTTCGTATCGATCCACCCATCCACGTATTTCGTATTGATCGGCCATTGATCGATACGAAGAGCACATAATGGATCGATACAAATGTCACCTATTTTTGATCGATACGAGAAGGCTATTGAATCATCGATATGAAATAAGCATCCTAGGATCGAACGAAGAACGGAGTCCATTAGGTCGATACAAACGAGGCGTAAACATTGGAAGGACTCGATTGATTCGGCGTCGAGAGTAGATCAATCATATAAACAAGTGCCGCGTCAACTCACAGACACGTGCCTTGATTGATACGAACAAGAGGGACGTGAAGGGGATGGATACTAATTGTACAGCCTACCGAAAACCCTAAATTACATCGATCATAACTCACAACCTACAAGTCCAAATGCTACCAAATTTTCACAGGAGCTTACGTATAACCTAAGGAATGTTCGTGCCAAATTTCGATTCGATTGGATCAAATCTTGATCGATACGAAATTCATTCGTATTGATTACGGGTCGAGTCGAAATCATGTGGGATTGATCGTTTGGGCCCACTCACGTGCCAGAAGAGGTCTTTCGAGATCTAAGCGAGATAGTTGCAGCCTACGCCTATAAATAGCTTCCTAGAGCCAATATAAAAAGGACTTTTGACTCTTCTACATCCAGACTCTGTCGAATTCATTTTTGAACTTCAAGGCTACTGTTGTACTCGAAATTCATCACTGTAACCCGCTATAATCAATTGTAATCAGCAAGAAAACATCAATAAAGTGATCAACTTCAAAGTAGACGTAGACCGGATTACCGAAACACTATAAACTCTGTGTTCTTACTGCTTGCCTACTAATTTTCTGAGTGATCTTCACTCTTTTATTCTCTACACACTTATCATTTGTAATCAGTGATTGTGAATTGGTGTTTTCATCGACAATTGGGTGTTTGTGACCAATTTTGCGCAAACATATATATATATATATATATATATATATATTTGTTTAAAAATTAATATAGTGATTTTAATTTGAAATTAGTAGATATTTTATTATGCAGATTTAGATTTGAAATTTGAAATTTAAATTAAATTAAAAATTACTTATGGTAGTATTTACAATTAGTTTATATTATAATGTCGCTTATATATATATATATATTTATATATATATATATATTAGACAACACATATGTATGTGGAGGGGCCAACATATCTGTTGCGGTGTAAATCCCAACACTCATACACGAGCATATTAAACTATGTGCATTGTACATGTTGCTCGTGCACACAAATATGTATATAATACACATATTATATTAGATAGTATAAATTTATAATTATAATAAAACTTTATTTTGCAAATAAAATAAAATATCGATTCTACTTAAAATTAATCTTATCAAAAAAAATTAGACTTCATAGGCTTAATAAGATCCATAAATGGAATAATTTTTCTGAAATTTACCCGTTTAAATTGCTATGTATTGGCTCAAATCTAATAGTAGTTATATAAAAGTATATGCTTTAGTTTTAAAGTATTCCTGAAGCTTTATGTTTAAGTTTTCATTGATTTAAAAGTTAATTTTGCATCGTTTGGTAAGAGAAATTAATCAATATTGAATGAATGATAAAACTGGATGTCAAATGTGAAAAATGGTAAGCATTTGAATTGGATTGTAGCTTAGTAACATATATAGTGAATCATGTTATCATTAGCGAGTATGTGTATGAAGTTCAATTGAAGTAGTATTGATAAAAATGTGAATTTAACAAAGTTAATAAGCATTAAAGAGTTAGTAATTTGAGATAAGAACATAAAGATGTTAGTAACTTGATTTGTGAAGTATGAAGTTAATAAATCTGTCATTCGATGATAAATAAACCAATTTTCTACTTTGAATCTACATGAATGTATTTTAAGGAAGCTATAAAAGATATTTGTAACTTGTTATGTATGTAAATAACTATGTTAATGACAGAGAACATATATACATAATTGGCTTATTGATTTGAAGCTACAACCATGTATTTTAAGGAAATTAGTAAGCGAAATAAGCATAACCTATTCTATATGTTGATGAATATGCTAATGGAACATATGTACATAAGAGCTTGGGTATCTGAAGCTAAAAACATGTATTTTGAAAAGTTTAATAAGAAACAAAAATTGGTTTATAACTTGTTATGTGTAGCTCTGTCAATCTCTCACTTGCAGTTGAGGCCAATTATGGAATCTCAATTCCAACCCTTCAATCAGCTTCTCGAGAGTCGACCAAGCTAGACCCTTAGTGAATGGTTCTTCTATGTTGTCCTTAGTATCTACCCACTGTATACCTCTTTCTTCTCAGCGAATTCTTTGATGAGATGGAACTTGCAAAGAATAAGTCGTGACTTCTTATATCCTCTGGACTCCTTCGTGATCTATATCGACGCATTGTTGTCACAAAATAATGACATTGGATTCTCGGTATTGGGAATCACTCTGTGTTCACTTAAAAACTTGTACATCAAGACTGTCTCTTTAGCAGATTCATTGAGGGTGATGTACTCGGCCTCCATTATCGAATCAGCTACCGTTTCTTACTCGGAATTTTCCAGCTAACTGAGTGTAAAAAATATAACCAGACACTGATTCACTATCATCAAAATCACTGAAAGTTGGAGTCGATATACCCCATCATAAGGAGGACTACATTCCTGTATAATAGGAATAAGTCCATAATATTTCTTAAATTCTTTAGTATATATTTTAAAGCTATCCATTGCTTTTCTCCAGGATTGGACTGGTATCAGTTTACACATCCTAATGTATATGTCACATATGGTCTAGTACATAGCATAGCGTATATAATAGATCCTATGGCTAAAGAATTGGGGATCCTCTTTATACGCTCTTTCTTCTCGTCAGTATAAGGAGTATCCTTCTTAGAAAGGACGATCCAGATTGTGTTGGAACATTTCCATGATTGGAATTCTCCATACAAAACCTTTTTAGTAAGGTGTCCATGTACATGGATTAGGACAATCACAAAATCTCTTAGATCTATCTCCATAGATCTTTATACCTAGTATATAAGTTGCTTCTCCTAAATCCTTCACGAAGAAGTTCTTGGAAAGCCAAACTTTCACTGATTGCAATAACAAAACATCATTGCTAATTAACATAAGATCATCAACGTATAAGACCAAAAATGTGATAGCGATTCCCTATTCCTTTCAGTATACGCACTCTTCCTTTGTGTTCTAATAGAAACCAAACAGTTTGATAACCTTATCAAATTATGTTCCAATTTCCCGAAGCTTATGTTTAAGTCCATAAATGGACTTTAACACCTTGCAAGCATTCTCTTCACTTCCACTGACCACAAACCCTTGGGTTGCTACATATAAACAGTCTCTTATAAATCAAAATACCATCTTTACATTCATTTGCCATATTTTGTAATCATGGAATGCAGGAATGGCCAGCATAATCTAGATGGACTTAAGCATGGCTATGGGCAAAATGGTCTCGTCATAATCAACACCTTGAATTTGACGAAATCCTTTCTTAACTAGCCTAGCCTTATAAGTCTTTTTTTATCCATCTACATTTAGTTTTTTCTTAAAAATACATTTGCAGTTGATAATTTTTATCCTTTTGGGTACGTCTAGTGAAGTCCTTACTCAGCTTTCATATATGGAACCCATGTCGGATTTCATCGCTCTAAGCCAGAGTGCGGAGTCTTTACTTTGCAGTGCTTGTGGGAAAGATAAAGGAGTGTCATCATCTAAGACACGATCCTCCTTCTCGCCATCCATGAAAAAACAATAGTTTCTCTCCAGTTCATGAGATTCCAATTAGACCTTCTACTAGGTTGCGTGTTTTCGTATACGGATGAACTCGATTCTCCTACTGTTCAATCTCGGTGTTAACTTCTTGGATCTCATCCAAGTTACAACCTTGTTGTTAATTTCCTTTGATCGAAATTCATTTACTAAAATGACAACATGCCAAGAAACAATGACCTTTTGTTTCACGGTATTGTAGAATATATATCCCATTGAGTTTTTGTGATATCCTACAAACTTATACAGTACCGATCTCGCCTCTAGTTTATTCGGACCAATATTATTAACGTAGACCAAACAACTAAACCTTCAAATACTTGAGTTAGGGTTTCTTACCATACAATATCTCGTACGGTGTTTTAGGCATAAATTCAGTGCGCAATAAGTTCAACATATGTGCCATGGTCTTCAGTCCATGTCCCCGATAATACAGAGGTAATTGAACCTTACTCATCATGGAACGAACCACATCTAATAGGGTTCGGCTCCTTCACTCTGACACACCTTTGTGTTGCGGAGTATATGGTGGAGTAACCTGAGAGATAATCCCATTATCTTTTAAGTACCGTTGGAGTTCTTGTTCAACGTACTCACCTTCTTGATAGATCAAAGAATTTTTATCTTTCGGTTTGTGTTGTTTTCAACAACATTTTTATACTCAATAAATTTATCATAGATATCGGATTTTTTCTTGATAAAATACACATATCCTAGCCTCGAAAAAATGTCGGTGAAGGTAACAAAGTAATAACTATTATCCTTAGCGATCACAGGCATCGGGCCACATACATCACTATGCACTAACCCTAAGAGTTCATCAACTCTTTCACTGCTCCCACTAAAGGGGTTCTTGGTCATTGTACCTTTGAGACATGACTTACATGTGTCAAATGATTTAGAATCAAGTAACATGAGAAAACCTTCTGTTTTCAGTTCGTATAGTGGTTTCTCACTAATATTGCCTAGCCTATTATGCCAAAGATAATCATCATTATATTTGTTAGAAGAAATACTCACAGAACAAATATAATTAGTATTAATCACATATATGCCATTTTCAAGAATATCATCGTAGACTTTATTTCCATTCATACTAATATCCATAACATTATTTGCACAATGAAATACATATCTAGCCTCAAACAATCTAGAAATAGGCACAATTCCACAAATAAAGTCTTTTACAAAATATCTATTATTTAATGTCAATACTACTCCACTAAGCAAACATAAACGATAATCTCCTACTACCTTGCATCTACGGTAGATCCATTAGCAACATGGAGCCTCATTTTTTTCTTTAGCTATGCTGCGCTAGTTTCTAAGACCATGTAACGTAATACGTATTTCCGTTCCAGATCCAGTATCTAAAACACAAGACATTTATTGATTGCAAAACAATTTCAAATAATAAATATACCTAACAAAGCTACAGAACCTTTCTGTTTTCTTTCTTTAACGATCTTTACGTACTCCGAACAGCCCCTTAATTCTTTGATTATGACTCAGCCGACCTCAACATATTGAGGGGCTCCACGAGATTCACATTCAGTTGGTTTGTATTATAATTCAGTATGAATGGTTCATATTGAGGGATAAGTGAGTATCAAGTCTACTGGCAATTCGTTACTTATCATCACATCCAATTGGGAAAGCCTATCAATATAGCCCTTCAACATTAGGACATAATCGTCCACCTTCTATCCTATTTGCATATTGTTGTTGAATAATTTCTTAGTAATCTCGTATGTCGTAGAACGAGATTTCCCACCAGACTATTAAATATCTGAAGGACATACATGCTTTTGTGTTGCCTTTGCAACGACTTTCCTAATGTAGATAACAAGAAAACTTGGGTGATTTCGAAGTCAACGACCCACTTGTTATAAACAACATGCAGTTCATGGTTAGCATTTTCAACGGTCCTCGTCATAGGAATACAATAACAAACGACCATAGACACGTGTATGTCAATGCTATCTTGATAGCTCTTAGCTAATTGACATAGTTATTTGATCCGGTGAGACTGTCGTTTTTAGTAAACAGTTTTGGAGTTGACATTTTCTATGAGTTTTAATTAGTAGATTATTAAGACAATATTATAGTAGACATTCTTATAATATTAGTAACGTTAAACTTTATGTTTTTTTTTTACTAATAAGCTCGCACTAGTCTTTTATATTTCGCCAAATCCTAAGTCAAAACATAAAAGTCTTTCAACTTCACTAGTAGGTGTTAGGACTCGCATTTCTTGGGATTTTGACCTTGAGTTTGCTCAAAAAGTTATGGCTCCATAGAAGATAGATAACTCCTTATCAGTTGTATCATATACAACTCTGTACCAATGGTACTTTGTCCTAATTTCACTTCGACCTTGAGTTTGCTAAATAAATTGAGATGAAATTATTCACTTATACCTACCATATCGTGACAACCTAAGTATAGTATATGTACATTGAGTTTGCTCAACAAATACATATAATTATCTTACTATTCAATATATTAATAATACCATACATTATATCCCTAGCTTAAGTATTCTCAATAAATAAGGAGTATGCAAGTAATATATATATATATATATATATATATATATATATATATAGTAGAGGGCAACATTATATTAAAGGTTCATAATCTTTAATATATTATATCGAGTGATATCGACTTATGCAATAATGTATTTCTTACGAAATACCCTAGCGATCAAGTGTCGGACACATCGGGAATCATGGTATACGATTACATATGTATTTATTCCTTTAGTCTATTTAAGGTATCTTTAATGTTCCACATTTAGTTTATACATTCATATTATATAAGTTTTATTATTGTATAATTTTTATATTTTATTGACTTATATAATAATCTTATATATACCATTACATTAATTAAATCATATTTAATTAATTTTAGTCAATTGTTTATCATTCAATTTTAGCGTATTACATTGAATATTTATATACTATAACCTTATAGTACTACATGTATATCATATATGTATGTATGTATTTTAATTTATTAATTAGTAGTTAATTAATTTATTTAATTAAACAATTTTAAATAAATTTTATTAATTTCAAAAATTATTTTCTATACATATATGTATGTTTATATTGTCTTAAACATTTTAAGACAACATAACATATATCACCATATATTATACATGCGCGCGCGCGTGTGTGTGTATTTAACTAACTTATTTAATTAATTTATTTCTTTTATTAATCTTCTTATTAATAAAATTAATTTCAAAATTAACCTATATTTATTGTCAAACACTTCAAAAAATTTCATTACATTATAACCTTTATAATATATATCTCTTATTTTTAAATTTAACTTTTAAATTTGAAATCCATGTTTTTAATTTTCAAAACAATTCTAAAATTAAACCCAAGTCCCAATTCAAATTGGGCCATTACTAGTAGGGGCAATATCTGGACTCACATATATGTTCGAACTAAGTTGGTAGCCAGATAGGGCAGAATACTTACTCAAAATCAATCATTTGATACTACCTTTCTCAATACTCTGCTGTTTGGGCTTTGAGCTTAATTAGTTAACCCTAACATGACCAATTTAGACTGCATAGGCTATTAAGCTCCGATATCATTGTTGGAACTAGGCTAGCCCACAACGAAGTAATTGGGTAAATTTTAATTTTTTATTATAACTATTTGGATCTTTAATGGGCCTAGTTAGTCTAAATTCATTTAAAACTTCTCTAAATTTCTTTTAAAATAAAATCAATATTTTATTTAAATTTATAAACAAAGTTTTATTTTGATAATTTTTATTATATTATATATGTGTATTATATACGCACATATACGTGCATGCACATGCAATATGATAATATGTACATGATTTGATATATCTGTGTATATATGTTAGGATTTACACCGCAATGGACATGCCCCTTTGTGTATACAAATGGATTGTCTCAATGTGTATGTATGTGTGTGCATCAAAATATTATATAAATAAATGTATATATGTAAGCATATAATTATATATTTATTATAAAATACTGATTATAAATTATTCATTTATAAAATATACATATAGGTGTGTGTGTATACATATAAACTAAATTATAAGATTATTTCAAAATTATTATTTTTTATATGAAATTCGAATTGGAATTATATATATATACTCACATACATATATATATATATATATGTGTGTGTATAAATACACACACAGACATAATTATACATATTTCAATGCTCTAGGTTAGTATAATATACCATCAAAATCATATTTTTATCAAATTCACCTTCATCTAATAATCTACCTCGACCAAGAGAGTAAAACGCTTCTCCAACGACCTTTGACAAGACCATTATCCATTGCATTAACCAATGATCTTTGTTAGGGCCATCACCAATTAATGAAGTATCAGAAGTAACAAAAGTGGGATAATAACTCAATCAAAAGTACATAAAACCATAACTCTCATAGTCATCGATAAAAAAAAGTATTATACACAATTATGGCACCCCGTAGCATTAGCACTCCAATATGCAAATCAAGTTTGAGAAATGCTCAAAATTCCCAATATGAAATGACATAGTAAACAAATTCATTACATTATCCTTCGTGTGAATCTTCCTAATATAGGCTAACTTTGCTTCATTCATACCAGTCAAGAATGAACCTCTCATTTCAATATGTTTTATCCGATAAATGGAAACAAGATTTTTAGCAAGATGAAATGATTAGAGGATGTGGTGCAAGTTTGCATATTTGGCCAAATTTGATTGTGATACATGTTTGTAGAGTCCTATGAGAACCATTAAAGTGCCACCTCGCTTTATTAAAAGATGCAAACTTCACTGTAAGAATTTTGGATGATCTTCTAATATCACTGTACAATTATACTATCTATCTAGAGGGTAAATTCTGTTCATACACCGTAAATTACCATGTGTTCATTAAAAATTTTGCTAAAATCATTAGCACCATTTTATCCTTAATATACACCATCCATATTACAAAACTACCTTCATTTTGGATTAAAACAAAACACTTATCTCATTTCACACAGTCTCACTTTTGTGCATTAATCAAAGTAATATTCCTAAATTGTTCAAATTCACTTTTGCAAATTTGAAATTTGAAATTCACATAGTTTAAATAGAATATAAATTGTTTTAATTACTTTTAATAGCAATCTAAATTTAATTTTGAATGCTGCAATGTTAAATTGTTTAAATTTTGTTTTTAAATTTAAACGTTAATTAAAAGATAGTGAAGAATTTAGTACTTTATGAATCATATTAACTTTAATACTGAATTTTAAAATTTAATTATTATGTCTAATTTAAATTAAAAAATGTTAAAATTAATTACATATGAATACAACTTGAAGCTATAGGAATTTGATATTTGAAATGATTTCTTTTATTATGAGAGTGATATTTTATTTAAGTGGGGCATCCATTTTAGACGTCTCGGAGATTTGAATGCATGACCATTGTGACGTCATACCATCATCGTTTGAGCTTGTGGTCTTTGATCTGAAATGAATTTTGAATTTAGTTCAATTGATGATGTATATAAATTTCAGTTATTTTATGAAAGAAATTATGTTGGTTATATTATGATTGTTTAATATCGATTTTAATCAAGCATGTAGAAGAAATACTACCACTTTCTCAAATGGTCAGCTCTCAACGCCAGTTATAGGAGTTAGGAACGATATACTGAGCAATGGTTGGAAGAGCTAGGAACAACATGTGTTATACACAAAAATGAAATTTCAATCTCTACCATCAAGGTTTCGTGGTGTAGTTGGTCATCACGTCAGTCTAACACACTGAAGGTCCCCAGTTCGAGCCCGGGCGAAGCCAGTATTTTTACCACCCTCATCTATCTGCTGCTGCACGGTGCTAATACCATACTGTCGAACCAATCTACACAGTCCTGCATTTAAACGGATCCAACCTCAGCAAACAAATTCTTTATAAATTGTTCTTCTAATAAGACGAAGGGTACTGAGCCTTGCGTCATATAGCAGAGAAAATAAGAATAACTGAGTGAAAATAGAATTCTTACGTCAATCAACAGTCTTGCTAACGTCAATATAAATAAAATAACAGAATGCTCATTTGGCTCTCACATTTCATGAACCACTAGCTTTATAACAAAATTGCATTAACAGATAACTAAGTGATAGTAGAAATATAGTAGAAATATTTCTTGTGAGGTTGTCCATTTCTTCTTAATTCTTCTAGGTTCTTCATTCTTTTAAGCTGCTGCTGATGATGAATGCTGAGCCTTCTAATTTGATGATGAATGCTGAGCCTTCTAATCCCACTTTGATCAACTTGGTTCATTGCATGCATTAATTTGTCGCACACTTTGTATGTAATGCGGAGCTCCTATTAAGCTTCAAAGGATAATACCTTTCTAAAGATGGAATCAATTAACGAGGTGATGTTTAGAGTATACAACCTTTGTTCAGTTTGAAGTTTTATTTTATTGTATTCATATCTAGGATAGTTAAAAAAATTATTTTGACTGTGTATCTATTATGTTTGAGGTAATGCAGAAAATGATGATAATTTGGAAACTGAGAATTGAATGGGTTCATTTGAGACTAGTTGTATGGTATTATTTGTATATATAATTCTACCTGCTTCCATATTGTAGCTTTTTTTATTTCAACAATTACTTAAGCTATACAGTCGAATATTGTTTTTCATGTTATATTCCATTTGTGTATCTAATAATGCTTCTTTTGAATGCTAGTTGTATTTGGCATTTATGCATACCACTTGAAATTAGCTTCCTTAATCTCATATTTTTGAAAGATAATTTTACACTAACGACTACTACTTAGTGCAAAGCTAATTTCACATAGCATTTATTTGTCATTTATAACTTGTTTTTCATACAAAGAGCTGATTTTATATAGCACTTGGGAGCATAGTGGTCATGGTTGAACCGTAAGTCGAACCGACTTAATTTTTACGTTTTTGACGGTTCAACAGGTTGAACCGTTATAGCCATGCATTTTTTATTTTTCGAAAATTTACACATCTGAATATATGTTATACGCAAAAATATTGAAAAAATACTGGAAAGACGGGTCATCGATTGTTTTCAATGTATACAACAGAAGTTGCACAACCGGAATTATCTACTACTGCAATACACAACTATAACAGCCGTACACAACTGAAGTTGCACAACTTTACCAACTCAACTACTATTGTGCACACAGTGGCAGGGTATAACGGCAGATGTTTGGTAGCGAGGAACTTGATGAAGTTTATTATGGTCATGGAGTGCTTACAGCATAAAAAAAACGATGCGGTAGAGTTTGCTGTTTTGATTTTGGGATGAAGATTTTTTAAATGTAGATTTAATATTTTTTTTCTTCAACAAAATAGATAGGGTGAGAATGATACACGATGAAAAAGTAAGAAGAAAACAAGAACATTGTGGTTCAACCACATAAAATGAATGGTTGAACAGCTGATTTGAAGGTCCGACCTTCAATTTGTGAATGGTTAAGGTCTTCTTATGTTCCAGATCACATAGATCCAGGTTTGAGACTTTTCGAGGTCTGACAGTTGGGTCCAGTCATGACAACATAGCCATGGAGAATATGCTTTCTGTAATCAAGAAAAAACCATGAGCTCTTTATTATTCATAATGAATTGAACCGCGTCCCATCTATAATCAAAATCCAATGGAGTAACTTATTTTCTACTCTCTTTTTCTATTTAAAATTATAGGATCTTACATTTTTTTATTAATATTGCAAAAATACCATTGATCTTTTTCCTACTAAAACTTCATATAAGTGGATATGCATTACTATATACTTGTAAAATACATGTTCACAATTGTACGGTCCCCTATTTTTCGATTAATATTAAGAAAATATCATCGGTATTTTTTCCATTAAAACTACATATAAATTGTATAAGATTTGCATTATTATATACATATAAAGTACATACGTATAACCTTAAGACCTTGCATTTTTTTATTAATACAACGAAAATATCATTAGTCCCTTTTCCATTAAAACATAAAGAGCCGGACCAAATATTTAAATAGAAATTTTTAGCGAATATCAGGAAGCCACGAAATGGTGTTAAATAAAGAGGGCTCTTGATCTTAGCTCTGGTTAAATACACTAATAATTCCACTACAAATTTCATATTTGCGTTATTATTCAGTTATATTTTTGATAAGCTAAAATTGAACGCGTTTCACACGAAAAGCGCTTGAATTTTATATTTAATAGTCAGTTTTGGGACGACATCTATTTTACACTTTAATTTTATATTTTTTATGCGCTTTGAGAAGGGGGAAAAACTATTTTCCTATTTATAGTATATAAATATTTTGTGCACTTTGATATTACATTTATTATGCGTGCTCAGAAAATACTAACAAACATTTCTCAAAACATGACAATGTTTTGCATTTCATCCATTTAGCTACAGATTATGCAAATTTTACTTATGTTTCAAAATTTTGTAAATATTTTGCATTTCACTCATTTTATTTATTTATATAGAAAGCATTTGTAGTTCATTATTGTATAATGTTTTGTCATTTTTGCTCATGCTGGTGGAAGCCCATAATTTAATATTCCTTATCATGACTTTAGTACTTGAAAAATATTTTCTATCATTTCTATATGAAGTACTATAATGAAAATAGCTCGTCTTAAAAATATCTAGGATTTTAGTATTAACTCCGACTCTTTCATCATAAAAAATGCATATTTTGTACAATTTTTACTTTTAGTCTTAGTATAGCCTAAATCGCTTTTATCGTTTAAAAGTTTAGATTTTGGTAAAATCAAATTTAAATCATTTTCACATTCTTTTTTTTATTATATCAAATAGTCACAATTTCCTTGTTCAAAAGTCCCCTTCCTTTTCTTTTCTTTTTTTCAAAATATTGATTTCTTTAATTAACTCCAAATTTTTATTTTCTAAAGTGCAGTTCTCGAAACGAAAGTTGAGAATTTGAATTATTTAAAAAAAATTCAAAATTATTTCTCAAATCATTGATATTTCTTGCAGATTCACTTATTTGATTTCAAAGTGATTTTATGAAGAATGAAATACAATTTTCTTGTAATAACTTTATTTCGTTTTTCTCTTATGCTTTTAATTTACTTGTTGAGCTTGTAAAGTAATGAACTCTTATTTTTACGGGAATTCTATGATTTCATCATTTGAGTTCAATGACGAAGGTGAAAGCTATTGTATCAATCATCCTTGTTTCAAAATAAGAACTTTAAAGGCTTCAATATACCGTTGACCTTTAGAAATTTGGAAAAAAGTTAACCCTTATAATTTATTGGGGCTTTGCACTGAAGATCCCTATTTTTGATGTTGTTGTAAGAAAAGTTCCTATGATAATGAGTACGTAAATTAAGTCTCCTTTTTTTCTAAATCAGAAAGCGCAAAATATCCTGCGCTTTTCAAATTTTCTTTTTTTCAATTTTCAAAATTTTCAAAAAAATATTCAAAATGAAAAAGCGCAAATTAGCTTGCGTTTTTCTCATAAAAAGTACAAGTTAACTTGCGCTTTTCAAAAATTTCAAAATTTTAAAAAATTTCACTACAACAAAACAGTCTTTTTACAACGGGCAATGTCCGTTGTAATATGGTTTTCGCAACGGCCTTGTGCCCGTTGTAATAGGCCTCGTTGTAATAGATCAACCACATTTTACAACGGGCAAAGCCCGTTGTAAAAACCGTTGTAGTATACCTTTTTACAACGGGCATAACCCGTTGCAATGGACTAACCATATAATTGCATAGCCTATTTCACAACATGTATTGGCCGTTGTAAAATACATATTTACCAACGTGTGTTGACCGTTGTAAAAATCTTATATAACAACGTGCAATGACCGTTGTAAGAAGCTCATATAACAATGCACATTTTCCGTTGCATAATAAATGCAAATTTAAAAAAAAATTACAGCAGCATCCATGCAATACATCCATACTAATACTAAATATTGTCGTAAAATAATTAAAATCACATGCGAAAAGACTAAAAGCTAAAGTCATAGAATTCTAACACTCCAAAAAGTTAGATAAGTTTACTTGCCAAATACATAAAGCATTAACACATAACGGTCCGCTACAAATATCATGTTCTAAGTACAATCATACTATACCACAGAGATGAAGTCTTTATACCACGCGACGGTTGATCCAACGACCTCTTTCATGTCGGCATCTCTGAATTTGGCCTAAATAAAAAGGCTTCTGGTTCCACCGCTACATTAACACATACTTTCCAAGCATTTGCTCCAAGTTTTACAAAATGTACTTCTAAACGAGCCTGCAAAGTGTTGATGGAATTTCGAAGACTATCAATATCGTCTTGTAGAGACATATATTGTTTATCTACCTGCAAAGTGTTGACGGAATTTCGAAGATTATCAATATCGCCTTGTAGAGACATACTATTATCAAACCTGCAAAACATTGACGGACCTTAACATATACTGATATACAAAACCATACCAAACCATACCAAATATACAATCAACTAATAATGCACCACAACTAATCTATTTGTTAGGAAGTGTGAAAGTGGCGAGGCAAAGACCAATAAAATCAAAGATCACGCAACATTTCAAGGCATTGGCAGGCAAGACAGCTCAAGTGTTCAGATTACGATCAATGACAGCACATAAGTGCAACAAATGTCCAGGCAAGTATAAGTCTGGCATTATACTCAGTCATATGCAAAAATCAAGGCCAGATTACAAACACATATATAAGGTCAGCAAAGTAAGCTACGAAATTTGAATATATAACGTCAAATACTGAGGGTTAGTGCAGACTTTTGTACACAATCAAAGGCAACAAGCAGTTTCACGTTTACAGAACAAGGCAAGGGTGTGAACCAAAATGTGTTTTCTTGTTTTACAAATTCAAGGCAAGCAGGGTGTTTTAACACGTGCAGATTTATTACAGACATAGAGCAAAATACATGTATACACATACTTACATATGTGTATACACATACTTACATAAATTTAAATTGTGGCAGGCACATGAACTGTCTACTGAAGGTTTGAGGCCAAGCTTTTATATAATTAATGGTATGGTATGCACGAAAAAGGTAATAATATGACCATAACTATGAAAGTGGTTATCAATGCTTGTTATTTACATACACAAACTAATAGAATATGAACAAATAAATTGGATCTGTACAAACTAATTGAAATTGTGAACAGATTATTCGAGACACAAGCAAACAGGAAAAATGAATTTTTAGACAGTGTTATGCAGTATTACGACGTGCAAGCCCTATTAGGATATCAAACAATCAAACTAAATTCTAACAAAACAAGAGAAGATTTGTCTAAGAATCCAAATGTCCTAAACTTTTGATTTGCATACGCCTAATCTCTGATATGTGGAAGAAAACAATGCAACTTTAATTTAAGCAAATAGCGAATCAAATGGGACTTAACTCCTCTACTCTGGTTGTAACCAGAGATATGGAAACTCCAACCATTATCTTAGTTCTCTATCGCCCTTGTCAACATCTTTTATTTCTACCTCCACTTAAATAAATATATTTTTACATTTGTTAACATAGACTTCAGGCTAAATGCTCAATGTTTATGTTATTAGACTTATCCTCATTTTCTTAACATTTACAATTACTGTTTGATATTTAGTTAGATTTCTGCAAATTATGATACAAACTTTCAGAGATGAAAATGGTAGATCTGATAAATAGATGTTAAGCTCATTATCCTAATTTGATAGGTGTAAAATTGTATAGAATCATATCAACTGCTAGTTACTGACCTTGTATGCGATAATATCTGCAACGGGAAGACCTTGATTGCCTTATGTGCTAAAAGAGAAAAATCCCCAATAAGATCTAACATTTTATGTCGACAAGGTTCATTATTGAAGCGCAAAGGTGGATTAAGCCAACCTGAAGTTGCATTGAAAAGAAAAGAGGAAAATGAAAAAATAGATTTCTTTTTTATGTAGTTTATCACTAAAAAATCAGTTTGGAACCTTCACACAAATATTAGGTGGATGTATGCATACTGCGATTTTAGCTTATTGTTGATGATTTTGAGAACAAGCCTAAACTTGAACACAATAACATAGGTAACACTGAGTCTAAGTAGATAAAGAAACCTCCATCATTTTAAAAAAAAATGATTTATACCTGCAAATTAAAGGATTTTCTACCAACCCACCTTTGATAAGACCAGCTTTGCGCAATTTTTCAATCTACAAATGAGTGAAAAACTATTGGCATAAGATTAGTACATCACATTCTTAATATTTCAGCTAAAATCTTATCAAACTGGTTTCACATGTAATAACAATGATATTTTATGACTCGTAGAAGTAGAAAGCACATATATCTGCAACATAAAGACGTTGTTATACCTCTTCATAAATGCAGAAGGTCCTAGCATATGCTAATTGCTTAGAAAATGTCGCATTATCCATGAAACACGAGAACCATTGTCAGCCAATAGCTGGAGCCTGGAAGTTATAGGCAACTAATTTTTATCTGTATATGAACTATAAATTCATTTTTGCAGCAATTCATTATTTATACGAGCATGGTAATGTAATATAATATAATATCCCTGGCTTCCAAGTCAGTTTTTAGCGCAAAAAATTTACTCTTAACCAATGTTTTGAATAAGAAAAAAAACCCAGAAAGGATCAATTAATAGCTTAAAGCTCTCTATTGTAAAATGAGTTAGACAACGCTCACAAAGCAGTAAGCGTGTTGCAAACCAATCAGCCAAAAGAAGACACATAAAAGTAAACATACTTGAAATTACAATGGTATAGGAGAAGTATTCTTGAGGAAAATTGATTCCATATGCGATGTGAATCTCTGAAGAAGGGAACACAATAATGAAAGAATCATTTCTACACAGAAATTTAGTGCCATGAAGAGCCGGTGCCTTTTTTTCAATGATAGCATCATTTGAATCCTTTGCATCGCGTACACCAACTTGCTCTATTGCCTCGACCCACAGTTTTGCTGATCCATCTAAAATTGGAACCCGAAACGAGACAAACCTAAACTGGTACAAATCACACCTCAACATTAAGTTAAATATTTATTTAATCATTCAAAGAATAACAAGAAATGACTCCTATATTCAAGGACATAACTGTAATATAACATTCTCTGCAACATCTTATAAAACTAAGAGCCATCATGGTAACAACCTTCGATCACGCAGTCCGGACCATCAACCAACTGCGCCAACCCTGTAACAAGTACCCGAAGTATGTGTTTGGCAGGCACATACTTCCCTAGAGTTATACATACATATTAAAAAGTACATTAAAAAAGAGGATATGTAAGTAGAAATTTTGAAAATTACCTACAAAAAGATGAAATAAGTTATAAAAATGTCTCTTATCCTTAACTTATTAACTTGTATTTAAGTCAAAATATTGATTTATCATCAAACAACTCAAAATATATGACTTTCTTCACATTAATGTCACCTCGAAATATAGACTTTTTTTCACATAAACATCCCATATGATATACTCCGTTGATACATGTCATCAAACACGTTGTCTTCATTCTTCATACGCATTGAATCCCCAATTATAAATTTATTCAAGTATACACAATATCAATTCATAATTTAAACAATCTTAACAGAACTTATACCTCATCTCCATCAAGAATTTCAATGCAACAATTATGAAATTAATGTTTTCTGTATAAACGAACATCATCGACAAAATTATGCATTCGAGTACAAGCGAAAAAGGAATAATCATTCGACTCGAATCAGGATCGAGTTCAACATATCAACTAGTAAAGCAAAAAGAATAACTCACATACCACTGTAGACGAACTCGATCCAAATTGGAGAAACCGTGTGCTAAAAGAAGAGAGCATCGATCGACAAAGGAAGCACGTAAATCATCATTCCATCGAGCAATTGAAGACGGCAGCTTCAATTTTTCCCAAAGCCCTAATTTCGAGCAAAGAGGAACGAGCAAAGGAACAAGACCAACATTTTTACAGAGCAAAGTAGAGGAACGAAATAAAAGGGCTGGCCTTGTTTTTTAATAAAGGCTTTAGTATAATTGAAAATTAGGATAATTTGTGACCGTTGTAATTTGGCACCTCTTACAATTACGGGCATTTTGTGACCGTTGTAAAGTTGACATCTATTACAACGGGCCTGAATGGACTATTGTAATAGCCTTCTATTACAACGGGCAACCAATGCCCGTCGTAAAAATGGTGTTGTATATGACATCTTTTACAACGGGACAAAATGGACCATTGTAATAGCTTTCTATTACAACGGGCAACCAATGCCCGTTGTAAAAAGAGCGTTGTAATAGAGTATTTTTGTTGTAGTGTTTAAAAATCAGAAAGCACAAACTAGCTTGAACTTGCATTTTTCAAAATTTTCAAAATTTTCAAACATTTAAAAAAAATTCAAAATAAAAGCGCAAACTAACTTGCACTTTCCTGATAGAAAGCAGGCTATCTTGCGCTTTTCAAAAATTTCAAAAGTTTTAAAAAATTTCAAATTTAAAAAAAAAAATCAAAATCTAAAAGTTGCAAGTTAGCTTGCATTTTCTGTCAGAAAAGTGCAAAGCACCCAGCGTTTCTATTTTTAAAAAATAGGAACTAAATTTACATATTGATATCTACAAGGACTTTTCTTATAACAACATCAAAAATAGGGACCTGTTACTCGTTTCTTGTAATTTATTCATTGAGTAAATTAAATAGCAGCTATTTTTCAATAGGGAAAAAAAATTAAACTGGCATGATGCATACACCAAACAAAAAAACCCTGAGTGCTAATGGATAAACGTGAAAGTTTTCCCGACCCAACAATTTTATCGTTAGTGAGCCTGGGCTTGTTACATATTTAGTGGCCCAGTAAAACATTTCTCCAAAATCGTTTCCCTAAAATGACTTTTCTGATGGAAAATGCAAAGAACTTACAGTAGAGTTATAGGAAAATGGACTGAAGGAAAAACACATCATGTTTTTTTGCTTGAGAGACGCACGGATTTTTTTTCTTTTTCAAGGACGCAGGTTTTATAATTTCGGTTGAAGGAAAAACTTGAAAAAAAATTAAATCGTGCGTCTTCTTCAATCTCGAGCTCAAATCATGCCGACTATCAAAAATTAAATTGATCTTTACTTCTCCTCGAATAAAATTCCCCACTCCATCTTCCCAAACTCATTGTTGCTATTCACCCGAAGATGCCGACTCGAAGATGCATCTCACTTCACCATTTTTCTCAGATGAAGATCGAGATCGTCGCTCCACCATTCTAGATTGCTTGAGTCGAGTTCGCCATTCTCGTTGTGTTTTGTGATATCGAGAATAGAAGACGATGCTGTGAGCGCTTTGAGTTTGAGTGCATCGCCACCTGCTTGTGAACGCTATGGAGTTCTAACACGATTTTGATCTTAATTGGATGTTTGACATGTATTGGAATTATGGATGAATGGTAATCTTTTTGATCAGTTTTTTATTTCTGCGTGTGATTACTGTATCTTTCATATTATTATGCTATATGAAACTAGCATTTCTGTGTATATTATGCAATTTAGTATTTTATTGTTTTATTATTTTGTATTTGATGTGGAATGTTGCTATTGTTAGTTTCAGATGGTGTATTTAATGTTGATTGTATTTCTGGTAAGCTTCAAGCTGTTGTTCATAACTATAATGCTATATTAAACTATCATTTTGCATATTGTAAACATGACATTGGACTTCATAACTCAAATGCTATGTTAGACTATTATTTTGTATACGTAAAGAATGCTAGTGGACTTTGTGATTAAAATGCTACATTGGATATCATTTTGCCTACTGTAAATTTGATATTGGACTTCGTAAATAAAATGCTATATCAAACTATCACTTTGCATATTTTAAATGAGATAGTTGACTTCATAACTTAAATGCTACATTAAACTATCATTTTGCATATCATAAACATGGTATTGGACTTTGTGGTTAAAATGTTACACTAAATCCCAATTTGCATATTGCAATCATAATATTGGACTTTATAATTAAATTGCTACATTAAAATATCATTTTGTCTATTTTGAACATGATAGTAGGCTGCATAACTCAAATGCTACATTAAACTATCATTTTGTATATCATAAACATGGTAGTGAACTTTGTGATTAAAATGTTACATTACAAAACACAGATGCTATATGTAGTTATCATTTTGTATATTCTATTCATGGTAGTTCTCTTTAGAAGTACTTATTTCATTTTGTATATTCTATTCATGCTAGTTCACTTTAAATATACTTATGCTATATTCAAGTATCATTTTGCACTTTTTTCGTCATTATTCAGTTGAAATATGCTTATGCTATATCCAACTATCATTTTGCATAGTCAGATAATGATACTATATTTAACAGTACAAATGTTATATTAGTCTATCATTTAGCATATTAAACCCAATGTACCGTGTCTCAAAAATAGAAATGCTATATCTAAATATCATTCGAAATTCATGGTACTTTTTAGACTGTTTTCTTCTTCTTCTAGATTCTGCTTTTCCATTCGTTTCTTAGATCTTGAATTTGCAGCTCTTCTATTCAAAGGTCGAATAATTTCTGACATAGGTTTGGGTTGAGGCGACAAGTTAATTAGTTTTCTCGATTTTGGAGAAATCGACGTCGACAATGGAAGATCTAATTCAATTCGAACATCGGCAAGAGAGAGACTTGGACGATGGCGGCTTGGACGACAACGACTACAGATAACGATTGCTTGGACGGTGATGGCTAGGGCAAGCGGTAGCTGAAGGTAGACGTCGGTTGGGGTAAACTTGGACGAAAGCGGAGGGAACAGTTGAAGTCGGAAAATTAAAAAAAGCCGCTACTGTCCTTCTGTCTAACTTCTAAATGTTGCGTTTTTGGTTTAAAAATTGAGTTAAAGTTTTTCCTTTAAACTAATTACCTCGTAGAGTTAATTAGCACTACACAAAACAAATTCAAATACAACATAAAAAAATCATTATGACAACTCACAGAGTAATCAGTTTGGGTTAATAGCGATTGACGGAATCCAATAGCGATCTGTCAATGGGCCTGATATACAAAACCCCATACGCACATCAGTATCATTTGAATCTGGGACAAAGATACAAATCTTAAACGTGCAATATTGCAACAATATATCATGTACACATCCTACAGTCTAAAGTCATACTCTTTGTAGCACATTGTCAATATAAACGTAAGGCGGTGGTTGCCAACTGGACATCACCTTCAACATCTACATCAGTCAAAGTCAACCTAAGAGAATTCGTAACATATCCGTACTGCAAATATGAGAAAAAACAAAGAACACAAGCAGCAAGTGGAACCAAAGAGATAAGGTGTACCTAACAATCAAGTGGACTCAAAAAAAGCATGGCCAAAACAACTATATACTACACATACCAAACTCTGCGGTCATTCCTTCTATAGAAACCCACCTACACCTACCAAAAATCAGCAATCCTTTCCCTTCAAAATGTCCGATTCAGAAAATTTCACACAGGCAAACCCTAGCCTTTCAGCGAGTTTAACAGGAGAAATCACCGTAGGTTCGGTGGTCGCAGTCTTCTTCCTCTTTGTAGGCGCATTGATTCTTTACCTTCGTGCAAAGGGATATTCGGGCACTATGGGCACACTGAGGTCTTCTCATCACCATTTTGTTTTTGCTCGGTACGTACCTAATGTTACGAAGAAACCCCTTGATTCAAGCATTTTGAAATCCATACCGGTCACCGCGTTCTGTTCTGAAGATTTTAAAGAAGAAGATAAAGTTGATCAATGTGCGGTTTGTATAACAGATATAAAAGTTGGGGAGAAGGTAAGAGTGTTGCCTAAATGCAAGCATGGGTTTCATGTCCAGTGCATTGATATCTGGTTTATGTCCAATTCGACGTGTCCACTTTGTCGTAATGTTGTAATGGCTGATAGCAGCTTAATAAATGACATAAAAAGGCAACAAACAGCTGAGATAGAAGTGCTGAAGTCGCCTATGTTAGGCAAATTGAACTCTTTGAGAAGAATAATGAGTAGTGGAAGCTTGAATTGCACTTGTAATGACATCGAGAAAGGAGAAATGAAGAAGAGCTGCTCAATTTCAGAATTTCTTTGTTAGATTTTCTTCTTCTTCTTTTGTTATTTTTTATGTTAAATTCATTTGTTGAGATTCTTGATGTGTGCAAGTAGCTTATTCGGTTCATAATGTACAGAATTTATTGTTGTACTAGCTTGCAACTTTTACAAGAATCGCACATTCAGAGCAATGTTGAATCGAAACTATGATCATGGTAGTTCATTCTTGTTTAAAAAAAGAACAGGATATGATGTCATTCATAACAATGTTGCTGGACACATCTATAGTAGCTATGATAAGTTAATGTGGGAGCAAATAAAGCAACTTTAAATTATAATATTGGAATGTGCTCGAATTATGCCATAGCATTTAGGACCATATGAACAGATTTTCCAAAATAACAGACAAAATTGGTGTTGTACAAAAAGCATATTATAGGCAACCGTCTTTTAGCTTGTTTTTTTACAATAATATAATTGTTGGAAAGATGCTAAATCTATCCCATCATACAACCAAAAGTTTGGACCCTGTCATTTGTATAAAAGGAAATATAAATGAAATATTGGAGTGCATGAAAAATACTGAAGCGCATGAAAGTTGAGAGTCTACGTCATTATTAGGAACTTATGCTGTACTCCTCAAAAGCAAAACTAACGGCTCTAATGGCTTCTCCTGCTTAACTTCTGCGAATCTCTCTTCTCTTCTGTTCTGTCGCTTTTCTTATTCCTGCTCTTATTACTGCAATTTCTCTGCGGATCTAGCGTTTCTATTCCTCTTGGTTGATGGAACCGCTGCCGCTCCCGAACGAGGGAGAGTTCCTCCTCTCCGGTTCTTTTGTGCGAAATTGTCCGTCGTTCGAAGCAATTGGCCCCGCCTTATCGGCTGTGGTTTCAGGGCCTTGCTCGGTGATTTTTTCTGGTGATAAATCGATCGAGGTTAGGGTTTTTGCTTGATGATTTTAGGGATCTCTGTAGATCTCGTTATGTTTGGGTCGATTATTGCTTTTTGGAGCTTTTACCAGATTGGGGTGATGGTCTTCAAACTCGTTTGCCGCCCCGTCATCGCCTCGTTGAGGCTGTTGGTCGGTCGGTGGAACCGTGGTCTCCTTCAGAGATTGGTGTGGTTTCGAAAAGGGATTTCAACCCCCTTTTCCAACCGATGCTTCTCTTTTCTGATAATTGTGAGCTGTTGCCTCGGGGGGAGTTGCCTTTGCTGGTGGGGTCGGTGATTTGTGGCTCTGTAGATTTGGGAATCTTTGAGACTGAAGAGGAGCTCACCACCTCTTCGAGTCCTTCTGTCGTGGCTGTCGGGTCTGCGACTGCCATGGTGGAATGCGGTTCTCTAGGGGTTTGCTCGATGTGGATTTGTGTTGCCTTGATCTTAAGGCTTTTGGTTGGGGTGGTTTGCTGCGTCGTTCAGTGCTTGTGCTTGACACTGATGTTTCATCGGCAGTATCTTTGACTGAAGGGGATTTCACCACCTCTTCCAGTCAAGATGAGTTGGTTTGTTTACCGGTGACAGAGCAGGTGGTATGCGTTTCTCGGCATTGGTTCTTTGATGTGGATGTGGGTAGTTCTGTTCCGTTGCATTGGTTACGGGCTGTTGCTTTGCGTGGATCTGTTAGGGTTATGACTTCTTTTGGGCCTGATCTGATGATAGTATTGACTGGTATGCAATTTTCGGGCGTTTGCCAGGTTTATCCATTTGCTTTGATGCAGCAGGCAAGTGGTTATTTGGTCTGTCAGGCGTTGGTGGGCTGTTCTTTTGTTTACCTCGTCGTTCAGCTGCAGGTAAGTGCTTTGGTGGCCGACCAGGTGAGTTTTTTGGTTGTGCATATTCTGTTAGTCGTTGATTATGGGATTTTGATTCCTTGTCGGCTTGTATCTGTTGGTTCATTCTGTATGGTTATGAGCCATGACGCGCTTCGGCGTGTGCTCCCTGATACTGTTACCATTCTGCTGTTTGGTGACGTGTCAGGTCACTTAGGCATTGTGATCTCCGTTAGGAGCGAACAGTGTGGTTTCCCGTGTTGGTATTTTAGTCTTAGCCATAGCGAGGCCAGGTCTGTGTCGTTTGTGGCTTATCTGCCGTCCTAAGAGTGAGGGTGGATTAGGTTTGCGTAATCCGAAGGACATTTGCTCGGCTTTCGCTTGTAAGTTATGGTTCAGATTTGGGTCTAACGATTCCTTATGGGCCAAGTTCCTCCATGCTAAGTATCGGAGACTGGCGTCCTCTGATTATGCAGGCTCTCCTTGTTACGCCAGTAAGACTTGAAAGCATATGCAAGCGGTCAAATTGCTCGTTGATTCTCATAGCGGCTTTTCCGGTTGGGATGGTGGTCCGTTTTCTATTCTGAAGGCCTGGAGCTCTTGTCGTACACTATCTCCAGTCCTTCCTATTTTTTCCTTCATTTGGGACGCTCGCATTCCTCCAAAAGTCTCTCTCCTGATATGGCGAATTTTCCACTATGGGTTACCGGTTGATGAGAACCTCCAGCAGATTGGCATTCCGTTTGTTTTCCGATGCAGGTGCTGTGGCAACGGGGAAACAATATTGATTAATCATTTGTTTTTCGGTGGATGGCGTGCTAGATCCTGCTGAAATTATTTCGGTAATTTTTTGGGTGTTCGTGGCATCATCACCACGCCGGATGACTTGCTGTCATCTTGGTGGTTTGATTGCACTAGGAAATCTCTTCGCTCAATCATCTTTCGCTTGATTCCTTATCTGATTTGTTGGCATGTCTGGTGTGCGCGGAATAAGGCTATTTTTGAAGAAGTTCCAATGGATCCTCTTTCCGTTGTTCGGCGGGTAAGAGATGATGTTTTCTTAGCTTTTCGGGGCCGACCATTCAGAGGTTCGGTCAGTGCTCGCTCTGGTCACTTAGTGAACCTTTTATCTATATACTGCTCTCAATCTTCCAATAGAGCGGGAATTGGATGATTGCCAACCCGGGGAGTGCTAGTTCTGGCTTACTAGCCTCCTTCCGGTCCGTCCTACCCCCATCTCTCTCCCCCCCTTTTTTTCTAACAGTGTGAATATTGCTTACAGGCTCTTGATAATCTGGGGTGGTTCTTTTCTCGCTGTTCTTATGCTGTTTGGAGTTTGCTTCAAGGAAATCTTTATCCTCTTCCTACCGTCGGTCTTTCTGTTTTGGTGGTATTGGTCTTTTCTTCCGTTTATATTGAAGGGGAGGCGGATGAGCTTGCTTTTCTTTGATTGATGGTTCCTCAATATCGTAGTTGGGCGGTGGCCTTGCCGGAGCTCGATTACGACGTTGGATGGGCGGTGGTATCCAGTAGCTCATCGGGTGTGTAGTGTGGCTAGGCTAGAGATTTTACCTCTGCTTCTCGTTAGTATCTATTGATTCCCTTTTGTTTGTTTCGTTTTATCCTATGTTGTGGGTTTTCGGTGTTGTTTTCTTTTGGATTTCGTTTTGGTTACCTGTCAGGCATGTTGACAGCTTTTGGTTGAGTTTATTTATGATATGCTAATTCTAGAAAAAAAAAAAAACTTATGCTGTACTCTTCATTTGGACAGTGACATGAAAAACTTATTTGTTTACTTTTGATATCTGTTAAGTAACTCAAATTATATTTTTTACCGCACGCGCTTCGCTCATGATGAATGCATCTGAATTGTTTTTGTACAAATTGTATTTGTTTAATACGTTCAAAAAAATATTTTCGACAAATATTTAGTCATACTTTTGTGTTGAATCAAACGCAGTTAATTTGATTTTTTGTTTCTAAGTTGCAATATATAATTTTTTATTAGTTTAAATTTTTCTTTATATTATTAATTAATAAAAACCGAATTTGTAAAATAGTTTATTTGTTCGATCATATTTTTAAGTGATATTAAGACTTGATAAATATTTGTAGAGAAAATTTTGAATTTGTAAATAAAGCTTAATTATCAGATTCTATTTTTAAACGATGTTAAATTTTAATAATATATGTACAGATGCATTTTTGTTATTTGATACTGACACCAAAAGAGTATGATAGCAGCAAATATATTACAACTATTACTAAAGAAATACATATAAAGGGCAATTTTGAAACTTCGCGGTCGGAGTAAAAGATTGCACTTTCAATGTAACTATTATTAAAGATTTTATTTATAAGTTTCAGTATCTAATTTTTTTTGGTAGTTTGAATTTATATTTCTGTTATTAGCTAATAAAGAAAGAATTTGTAAAGGAATTTCATTTGTTATATCCTATTTTAAAGTGACATTAAGATTTGATTATATTTAAGCGTTTTGAATTTGTAAAAAAACTATTTATCAGATCTTATTTTCAAGTGATATTAATGTTTATTAATATTTGTAAAGACACGTGTTGAATTCGTAAACTGAGTTTGTTTGTTAGATTCAATTTTTAAGGGATTTGGTAACATATATAGACGAGCGTTGAGTCATATATAAGTGAAGGGTATTTTCGGAAGTTTGCGTTCGGAGCAAAAGTTTGCGCTTCCAAGCTAACAATTAATAAAGATTATCATGATATATTTTGGCACATGCAACGCATGTGCATATAAGCTCTTTATTAAATTATTAAATTTGAAAGTTTTTTGTAGTTTAATAAAAGCAAACTGAAAAATAAAAGAAATGTAATTTTTTTGTTGGCATAGGGTTTGAACTTGTAACTTTGTTCATGTTTTAAAATTTTCATTTGAAGATAGATGTTCATATTTGTTCATGGTGAGATTCGAATTCATAACCTCTTATTTGCATAGAAGGACATTTTTGAAATTTCACAGTCGGACCAAAAAATTGCGGTTTTAGTTTTCAGCTATTAATAAAAATTAATAAAGATTTATAGATTGCTTGATCTATCTAGAAAGATCTTGCATTAGCTATTCTAATGCAGCTACGTATATTTGACTCGCTCTCTGAAGTCTAATTATAAGTACATTTGAGCAATTCTATTCTGAATAATTAGAATCAATATCTACATTTGAATAAGTCCAAAATAAGTGGAGGGAGATTTTACCTCCTGTTTATTGGAGAGATCATATAAAATAACAATTTAATGTTTAAAAGTTATATATAAGTGTATATTGGGAATTTCGCGGTGGACGAAAAGATCGTGCTTCCAAGCCAACTATTATTAAAGATAATAATAAAGATTATCACGAGATATTTTGGCATGTGCAACGCATGTGCATATAAGCTTTTTATTAAATTATTAAATTTGAAAGTTTTATGTAATTTGATAAAAATAAACTGAAAAATATAATTTTTTTTGGCATAGGGTTTGAACTTGTAGCTTTGTTTATGTTTTAAAATTTTCATTTGAAGATAGATTTGATAATTGTTCATAGTGAGATTCGAATTTATGACCTCTTGTTTGCGTAGAAGGATATTTTTGAAATTTCACAATCGAACCAAAAAATTACGATTTTAATTTCCAACTATTAATAAAGATTAATAAAGATTTATAGATTGCTTGATCTATCTAGAAAGATCTTGCTTTGCCTATTCTAATGCAACCATGTATATTTGACTCACTATCTGAAGTCTAATTATAATTACATTTGAGCAATTCTATTCTGAATAATTGGAATCAACATTTACGTTTGAATATGTCCAAAATAAGTGGAGGGAGATTTTATCTCCTATTTATTCCTATTTATTAGGGTGATCATATAAAATAATAATTTAATGTTTAAAAAGTTATATATAAGGGTATTTTGGAAATTTCACGGTTGGACCAAAAGTTTGCACTTTCAAACCAACTATTATTAAAGATTTTGCAGAATAAAGATCGTTGTACGGTCTCTAAAGTTTAGTGTAAGTTTATTTTTAGTTTTTAGTACGAAATAGGACATGTACGAAATATGACATGTATGAATAACTTTGGATATATGTTTTAAAATAATTAAAGTAGATAATCTTCATGTTGAAATTAAGCATCCACCCTTCTTTTCGAATTTATTAGGCAGCAGCCCCAGCTTCGAAACATAATTTCACCAATTTCACCAAAAACCCTTCTCTTGGTTTCTTCTTGAAAGGCAAGGATTTGCTTCTCCTTTGATTTCCTTCTTCTCGGATTAATAATTTCCCAATGTCAATTTCAAAAGGTTAGAAACTTAGAGGTTTTATTTTAATTAAGTTGATATTTAATTTCATGTTATGATTTATGAATTACATAATACCATTATTAATTAGTTTGATTTTGAATGCCAAATTTTGTTATAAATAAGTTCCTCTTTAATTAAAACTCAATTATTAGCGTTTTTTTAACTCAAATCTACCGATAAAATGTAATTGCTGCTCCAAATTATTTTGTTGATAATTTTGATAAATTATTGTTTATAACTAATTTTTCAAAAAATGTTAAGGACCACTTGTTGAATGACAAGACATGACGGCGCTCTATGATCCTAGGAGTCATGTATTCGAACTCTCGAAGCATCAAAATGAGTTTTCTTCAAATAAAGTACCACTCATACTCTAAAACTAAAAAATTAGATAATTAATTCAGTTTATTCATTTCAAACATTAACTTTTGGTGTTCGGATGAATTTAATAATTTCAATTTTGTTCTATATAGATAATTTTCTTCAGAGATTCATTTTGCAATGTTATCGATAGATAATTTTGTTGTTTGTAGATAAGCAAGAGAGTTTTGTCAACTGTTAAGAATATCTTAACCTTGACAATGCGTTAGTTTTGCAAATAATCAATTGAACAAAATCTTGTCAATGAAATTAGAATATGATTACACTATTAGTAGCTCTGCGAGTTAGAATGTTAGAAAAAGGTTCTTAAGCGATTAAAATTAAGTTTGATGCATGAGTTAAATTAGGAATTTTTTTAGTCTTCTTTGATGATAAGCTACGTAAATTGTGTTATTTTTTTTTTAATCTCACTTTAATACTTGTACGTAAGTGCATTAGTTTATAACAGGTTTTAGGTGCAGAAACTTCTACTACCGGCCTTGCATATATGCTACCCTTCAGTTTATAATCTTACATGAACCATAGAGATAAAATTAGCGAATAAAGCTTTCATGAAAGGAGAAATGCCACTCTCTAAAAGAGAATGTGCTTGTACATACAGAGGGGGGTGTTTGACAATCATTAATAGCATATAAATGCAATATCCATCAATTATGTAGCAAAATACATATAAACTCTGCACCAAAAAAAGTGTACTTAGCATTCCTCCAAAACAAACAATGAATACATGACGTTTGTGAAAAAGGCAAAGATGAAGCTAGAATAGTGCTTAAGGTGGGCAACTATAATTATAATATAGTGTCATTGTTAAATTAAGCTCTGGCAATCACAACCACATGTACTATAATTTCCAATTTAGTAAACAAATTTGTTATTGCACGAAAAAGTAAAATGTCCCTACCTCCACTAATTATTTATACGTCATTTTAGCTTGTTATCTCAATTTTAAATTAGATAATGTGACGGATAATATAATTGCACGAAAGATGCTATACACATCACATGACATAATCAAACTCACTCATTTATATAAAGAAAAAGTATGAACAAGACGTTAAAATCAATTAAGAAAGTAGAATGCATATGGAGTATATGAAAGTTGAAAGATAGTAAAATGGAGGGCGTATACTATACTCTTAATTCTATGGGCAGTAACATGGTATTGGAATTTATTTTCTACTTTTAAAGTTGTAGGTTTATGTGGTTCAAAACAGAACACAACAGAAATTACTACGCTGCTACAGAACGCAATATGTTACAACAAAAATCAGCAACACAGTAAAGTGTTACAAAATTAGAAAAACTGCTGCAATGCAACAATGGTATTTCGTAATAGAAAGCAACGAGAGCACCAAAGTTCGTCGGAGGCTTGTCGTGACAATCGCCTTAAGACTTTATTAGAAGTCACCCAGGGTACAACCGACGAAACTGTGCGACACCGTAAGGAGCACGTCAGGCTGAGATGCGATGGCAACAGAAACGAACTGGTGGGGAAGAAGAACAACTGTAAAATTTTCCGTGAACCTTTTGATCAGGATTCGTCACCAATTTATAGTTGTCGAACGGTCATGGTTGCGTCCGTTCATAATATACCCGTTCTGAAAAAACGGCATCCCTTTATTCTTCCAACGGGTTGCACCCGTATCCACTTCAAATTCAAACGGGCCGCTCCCGTGTAGCCAAATAAAAAACCCACTGAAAATTGCATTGTTTTCTATAGCAAAAATAAGATTTCATAGTAGACCCAAACCCAAGCCCGAGCCCGGCCCGGTTCGGTACGGGACGGGCGGGCGGCGTGCGCGCGCGTGTTTATCAGATTTGGGTCCTCCCCTTCGCACAAAATTACCTGACCCTAAGGGCCAATATAGGGAATGAGGATCCTACATATATACACGTTTTAATCTTTCATTTTGCCAATGTGGGACTAAAGCATATTTCATTCATAGAATTGTCAACAATCCCCCACATGAATGACAATATACTTTTCCCCCACACAAAGTGGAATATCTCAGACTACGTATGGAATAATGCTTTTTGAAGGATAAGTAGATGTTTCACTTTGAACTTTCCTTTATTAACACTTATCGGATATACTTGGCTAATCGGTGAATTATTTCATCTTGAACCGTTTGCCGTTATTGTATAACCAGGCAATAAGATTAACAAAGCATTATTTCCCTTCTCATCCAATCTCTTGGTTGTGTTCATTTCGGTCCTGAACAAATTTGGTTCTGCGAGTGTATATAGAGAATTTAAGCCTTTAATATTCTCATAGAGCCGACCCAGCTCACACTAACATAGGTGATCGCAACCATAAGGAGTATCCTACATATACCCCACTTGTTATTTTACAAGATATGGTCATCATTAAAAAGCATAGCTTTAACCTTTTAATACTTCTGTAGGCACGCATTTATGTTTTGCACCATAGGAATGGAATGGACTATGTCCAGAAAAATGCATTACGTCTTGAGTTATTCAGGACTGGTTTGCCTATTGATCCAAGTCCGTGGGATCTCCAGTCGCTAGAAAAGGTTTCCGTAAAAGATAACTCTTGTTGGTTTAGGCTTTTAAACCCATTCCCCTCGATGCGCAGTCTATTTTCTCTCTTGATAACCCTTTTGTAAATGGATCCGCTAGGTTATCATTTGTTCTTACATAATCAATGGAGATAGTTCCATTAGAGAGTAACCGCCTAACTGTGTTATGGCGTCGACGAATGTGTCGTGATTTGCCATTATACACAAAGTTTTTCGCTCTACTTAGCGCAGCTTGATTGTCGCAGTGAATACATATGGCCGTTACAGGTTTAGGCCATAAAGGAATAACTTCTAAGAAATGACGAAGCCATTCTGCTTCTTCTCCTGGTTTGTCTAATGCAATGAACTCTGATTTCATAGTGGATCGAGCTATGCATGTTTGCTTCGTTGATTTCCATGATACTGCTGCTCCTGCAAGAGTGAAGACATAACCACTTGTGGATTTTGATTCCTCTGAATCTGCAATCCAGTTTGCATCACTGTATCCTTCTAGAACAGCTGGATATTTTCCGTAATGCAAGGAATAATTTGTGGTATTCTTCAAGTATCCCAACACTCTCATTAGTGCTTTCCAGTGTTCCTGAATTCCCTGGATTACTTGTATACCTGCTTAGTCGACTTACTGCATAAGCTATATCTGGTCTCGTGCAATTCATGAGATACATCAGACATCCTATTACACGGGAATATTCTAGTTGCATTACACTTTCATTAGAGTTTTTATGCAGTACTTCCGATGGATTAAAAGGTGTTCTTACTCCTTTAATTCCATAATGTTGGAATTTCCCAATTATTTTGTCTACATAATGTGACTGAGATAATTGTATTCCATTAGCCGTTCTTATTATTTTGATTTCCAAAATAATGTCAGCAACTCCTAAATCTTTCATATCAAAATTGTTGATAAGCAGTTTCTTTATGGTCTCTATAACTTTAATGTTAGGACCAAAGATAAGCATATCATCCACGTATAAACAAACAAACACGTATGATTGTCCAACTTGTTTACAATAAACACATTTGTCACACTCATTTATACGAAAACCATTTCTCATCATGACACTGTCAAATTTTGCGTGCCATTGTTTTGGAGCTTGTTTGGGTCCGTATAGTGATTTTACCAATTTACAGACTTTGTTTTCATTTCCCTTGGATACAAATCCTTCGGGTTGCTCCATGTAGATTTCCTCATCGAGATCTCCTTTTAAGAATGCTGTCTTTACATCCATTTGATGAATTTCTAGATTATAGATGGATGCAATTGCTATTAGCATTCTTATTGAGGTTATTCGTGTAACTGGTGAATATGTGTCAAAAAAGTCTATATCTTCTTTTTGACGATATCCTTTGGTTATTAATCTGTTTTTGTATTTATCAATAGCGCCATCTGGTTTCATTTTCTTCTTGAAAATCCATTTGCAGCCTATAGGTTTTATTCCAGGTGGAATGTCAACAATTTCCCAAATTTTATTACTTAGGATTGAATCGATCTCACTTTGAATTGCTTCTTTCCAACATGAAGATTCAGAAGATGACATGGCATACTTGTACGTTTGAGGTTCGTATTCTAACACATATGTGTAAAAATCCGAACCAAATGATTTAGAAGTTCTAGCCCTTACACTTCTTCTTGGTTCTACTTGATCACTTTCACGATGAGTTTCATCTTCATGTGGGCTATTTGATTCTTCTCGTGTCCTTTTAGGAACATTATTCCCTTCATTCTTTTTGTGTGGAAACACTTCTTCAAAGAATGATGCATCTCTTGATTCCATGATTGTATTTACATGAATATTAGGTATATCAGACTTGAATACAAAAAATCTATATGCACTACTATTTTGGGCTGGTCCTAAATAGTAACAATCTACAGTTTTTGGTCCAAGTTTGACCTTCTTTGGAGGCGGGATATGAAATTTTGCTAAACACCCCCACACTTTGAGGTATTTGAAGCTTGGTAGATGTCCTTTCCATAATTTATATGGAATTTTTCCCATTTTACTATGAGGAACCTTATTTAATATGTGATTAGACATATTTAAGGCTTCCCCCCCCACAAGTTTGTTGGTAGGCCAGAGGTTAAGAGCATGGCATTAATCATATCTTTTAATATTCTATTCTTTCTCTCGGCTATACCATTTTGTTGTGGCGAATATGGTGCTGTTGTTTGATGAATTATTCCATTTTCTGCACAAAATTTTTCAAACGGCGACTCATATTCTCCACCTCGATCAGACCTCAATATCTTGATCTTTTTATTTAGTTGATTTTCTACTTCAGCCTTATATTTTATAAATGATGTAATTACTTCATCTTTACTATTTAAAAGATATACATAGCAATATCGTGTATAATCATCAATAAATGTGATAAAATACTTTTTCCCACCTCTTGTAGGTAAGTTTTTGAAATCACATAAGTCAGTATGAATCATTTGTAACGGTTCAGTACTTCTATCAACAGTATGAAATGGTTTCTTAACCATTTTTGCTTCTACACATGTCTCACATTTGTATTTTTTATCTACTTGAAATTGTGGAATTTAATCTAGATTTGCAAGTTTTTTCATCTTTCGAAAGTTTATATGTCCTAATCTTTCATGCCATAATAGAGCATCATACTCGACAACATAAGAAACTTCCTTTTTACTCATTTCAGAATTACAATATACATTATTGTTGCCAATTATGGCTACATTAGCCTTAAATAGGCCATCACACAAGTATCTTCTCCCTATATAGATTCCAGCCTTAGATAGAACAACTTTATCTGATTCGAAGACCATTCGGAAGCCTTTCTTCGAGAGTACAGGTCCAGAGATCAAGTTCTTGCGAATGTCTAGAACATGAAGCACATCATTCAGCGTAATAGTCTTACCAGATGTGAACTTGAGAATCACTTTCCCGCTTCCCTCAATCATTGACACGGCAGAGTTGCCCATGTACAACTTTTCTTCATGATCGAGTTTGTTGTAAGTGGAGAACATGGACTTTTCAGAACATACGTGTCATGTAGCACCTGTGTCAAACCACCACTGAGAAGGATTCTGGACTAGATTGCATTCCGACACAACTCCAGAAAAGTTAGACCCATCGATGTCCATGTTTTCCACCACATTTGCTTCAGAATTATTCTGTTTCTTGTGCCTGCAATCCTTTGCATGATGTCCACTCTTGCCACAAACCCAACACTGCCCATTGAACTTCTTGGACGGCTTCTGATCATTTTGTTTGGTTTCTGGCGCCTTCCTTTTCTTTTTGTTTTTGTTGGGGTTTCCTTTTTTCTTTGCCCCTTCTGCAACAAAAGCCTCTTCGTTTTTTGGCTTAGTGACTCCGCGATTATCTGCCTCGATCTTCAATCTGACGATGAGGTCTTGTAAGGATATCTCCTTCTTCTTGTGCTTCAAATAATTGTGGTAGTCCTTCCAAGATGGTGGCAGCTTTCCAGTGATTGCTTCAACTAGGAAAGATTCACCAACTTCGTGGCCTTCTGCTTGCAATTCATGGATAATAATATGAAGTTCATGAAATTGCGTAACTGCAGATTTTGAATCCACCATCCTGTAGTCCATGAACTTGTCAACTATGAATTTCTTCAGGCTCACGTTTTGCGTTTTGTACTTTGCATTAAGCGCATTCCCGAGAGCTTTTGCAGTTTTCAATGGCTGATACACCTTGTACAAAACCTTATCCAAGCAGTTTAGGATGTAATTCCTGCACAAGAAATCCGAGTGCCTCCATGCATCAATTGCAGAAATGTCATTTGCTGAATTGGCATTGCCTGGTGTAGGCGGCACTGGTTTGTCTTCATCAAGATACTTCTGCAGACCAAGGATTGTGAGATAAAAGAGCATCTGACTCTACCATGTCAGAAAATCATCTCCGTCTCCCTTGAACGGGTCTAGTTTATTTAAGTTCGCTATCTTGATCGACATTTGTTCTGCTGCCATCTCTATTTTAACCAAAACAGGAAAGTCTTAAGATGTAGGTTTATGTGGTTCAAAACAGAACGCAACAGAAATTACTGCGCTGCTACAGAACGCAATATGTTACAACAACAATCAGCAACACAGCAAAGTGTTACAAAATTAGAAAAACTGCTGCAATGCAACAATGGTATTTCGTAATAGAAAGCAACGAGAGCACCAAACTTCGTCGGAGGCTTGTCGTGACAATCGCCTTAAGACTTTATCAGAAGTCTCCCAGGGTACAACCGACGAAACTGCGCGAGACCGTAAGGAGCACGTCAGGCTGAGATGCGATGGCAACAGAAACGAACTGGTGGGGAAGAAGAACAACTGTAAAATTTTCCATGAACCTTTTGATCAGGATTCGTCACCAATTTATAGTTTTCAAACGGTCATGGTTGCGTCCGTTCATAATATATCCGTTCTAAAAAAACGGCATCCCTTCATTCTTCAAACGGGTTGCACCCGCATCCAATTCAAATTCAAACGGGCCGCGCCCGTGTAGCCAAATAAAAAACCCACTAAAAATTGCAGTGTTTTCTGTAGCAAAAATAAGATTTCATAGTAGCCCCAAACCCAAGCCCAAGCCCGAGCCCGGCCCGGTTCGGTACGGGACGGGCGGGCGATGTGCGCGCGCATGTGTTCAACAGATTTGGGTCCTCCCCCTCGCACAAAATTACCTGACCCTAAGGGCCAATATAGGGAATGAGGATCCTACATATATACACGTTTTAATCTTTCATTTTGCCAGTGTGGGACTAAAGCATATTTCATTCATAGAATTGTCAACAATCCCCCACATGAATGACAATATACTTTTCCCCTACACAAAGTGGAATATCTCAGACTACGTATGGAATAATGCTTTTTGAAGGATAAGTAGATGTTTCACATTGAACTTTCCTATGTTAACACTTACTGGATATACTTGGCTAATCGGTGAATTATTTCATCTTGAACCGTTTGCCGTTATTGTATAACCAGACACTAAGATTAACAAAGCATTATTTCCCTTCTCATCCAATCTCTTGGTTGTGTTCATTTCGATCCTGAACAAATTTGGTTCTGCGAGTGTATATAGAGAATTTAAGCCTTTAATATTCTCATAGTGCCGACCCAGCTCACGCTAACATAGGTGATCACAACCATAAGGAGAATCCTACATATACCCCACTTGTTATTTTACAAGATATGGCCATCATTAAAAAGCATAGGTTTAACCTTTTAATACTTCTGTAGGCATGCATTTATGTTTTGCACCATAGGAATGGAATGGACTATGTCCAGAAAAATGCATTACGTCTTGAGTTATTCAGAACTGGTTTGCCTATTGATCCTAGTCCGTGGGATCTCCAGTCGCTAGGATAGGTTTCCGTATAAGATAACTTTTGTTGGTTTAGGCTTTTAAACCCATTCCCCTCGATGCGCAGTCTATTTTCTCTCTTGATAACCCTTTTGTAAATGGATCCGCTAGGTTATCATTTGTTCTTACATAATCAATGGAGATATTTCCATTAGAGAGTAACTGCCTAACTGTGTTATGGCGTCGACGAATGTGTCGTGATTTGCCATTATACACAAAGTTTTTTGCTCTACTTAGCGCAGCTTGATTGTCGCAGTGAATACATATGGCCGTTACAGGTTTAGGCCATAAAAGAATATCTTCTAAGAAATGACGAAGCCATTCTGCTTCTTCTCCTGCTTTGTCTAATTCAATGAACTCTGATTCCATAGTGGATCGAGCTATGCATGTTTGCTTCGTTGATTTCCATGATACTGCTGCTCCTGCAAGAGTGAAGACATAACCACTTGTGGATTTTGATTCCTCTGAATCTGCAATCCAGTTTGCATCACTGTATCCTTCTAGAACAGCTGGATATTTTCCGTAATGCAAGGAATAATTTGTGGTATTCTTCAAGTATCCCAACACTCTCATTAGTGCTTTCCGGTGTTCCTTCCGTGGATTACTTGTATACCTGCTTAGTCGACTTACTACATAAGCTATATCTGGTCTCGTGCAATTCGTGAGATACATCAGACATCCTATTACACGGGAATATTCTAGTTGCATTACACTTTCATTAGAGTTTTTATGCAGTACTTCCGATGGATTAAAAGGTGTTCTTACTCCTTTAATTCCATAATGTTGGAATTTCTTAATTATTTTGTCTACATAATGTGACTGAGATAATTGTATTCCATTAGCCGTTCTTATTATTTTGATTCCCAAAATAATGTCAGCAACTCCTAAATCTTTCATATCAAAATTGTTGATAAGCAGTTTCTTTACGGTCTCTATAACTTTAATGTTAGGACCAAAGATTAGCATATCGTCCACGTATAAACAAACAAACACGTATGATTTTTCCAACTTGTTTACAATAAACACATTTGTCACACTCATTTATACGAAAACCATTTCTCATCATGACACTGTCAAATTTTGCGTGCCATTGTTTTGGAGCTTGTTTGAGTCCGTATAGTGATTTTACCAATTTACAGACTTTGTTTTCATTTCCCTTGGATACAAATCCTTCGGGTTTCTCCATGTAGATTTCCTCATCGAGATCTCCATTTAGGAATGCTGTCTTTACATCCATTTGATGAATTTCTAGATTATAGATGGATGTAATTGCTATTAGCATTCTTATTGAGGTTATTTGTGTAACTGGTGAATATGTGTCAAAAAAGTCTATACCTTTTTGACGATATCCTTTGACTACTAATCTGGCTTTGTATTTATCAATAGAGCCATCTGGTTTCATTTTCTTCTTGAAAATCCATTTGCAGCCTATAGGTTTTATTTCAGGTGGAATGTCAACAATTTCCCAAATTTTATTACTTAGGATTGAATCGATCTCACTTTGAATTGCTTATTTCCAACATGAAGATTCAGAAGATGACACGGCTTCCTTGTACGTTTGTGGTTCGTATTCTAACACATATGTGTTAAAATCCGAACCAAGTGATTTAGAAGTTCTAGCCCTTACACTTCTTCTTGGTTCTACTTCATCACTTGCACGATGAATTTCATCTTCATGTGGGCTATTTGATTCTTCTCGTGTCCTTTTAGGAACATTATTCCCTTCATTCTTTTTGTGTAGAAACACTTCTTCAAAGAATGATGCATCTCTTGATTCCATGATTGTATTTACATGAATATCAGGTATATCAGACTTGAATACAAAAAATCTATGTGCACTACTATTTTGGGCTGGTCCTAAATAGTAACAATCTACAGTTTTTGGTCCATGTTTGACCTTCTTTGGAGGCGGATATGAACTTTTTCTAAACACCCCCACACTTTGAGGTATTTGAAGCTTGGTAGATGTCCTTTCCATAATTTATATGGAATTTTTCTCGTTTTACTATGAGGAACCTTATTTAATATGTGATTAGACATATATAAAGCTTCCCCCCACAAGTTTGTTGGTAGGCCAGAGGTTAAGAGCATGGCATTAATCATATCTTTTAATGCTCTATTCTTTCTCTCGGCTATACCATTTTGTTGTGGCGAATATGTTGCTGTTGTTTGATGAATTATTCCATTTTCTGCACAGAATTGTTCAAACGGCGACTCATATTCTCCACCTCGATCAGACCTTAATATCTTGATCTTTTTATTTAGTTGATTTTCTACTTCAGCCTTATATTTTATAAATGATGTAATTGCTTCATCTTTAGTATTTAAAAGATATACATAGCAATATCGTGTATAATCATCAATAAATGTGATAAAATACTTTTTCCCACCTCTTGTAGGTAAGTTTTTGAAATCACATAAGTCAGTATGAATCATTTGTAATGGTTCAGTACTTCTATCAATAGTATGAAATGGTTTCTTAACCATTTTTGCTTCTACACATGTCTCACATTTGTATTTTTTATCTACTTGAAATTGTGGAATTAAATCCAGATTTGCAAGTTTTTTCATCTTTCGAAAGTTTATATGTCCTTATCTTTCATGCCATAATAGAGCATCATACTCGACAACATAAGAAACTTCATTTTTATTCATTTCAGAATTACAATATACATTATTGTTGCCAATTACGGCTACATTAGCCTTAAATAGGCCATCACACAAGTATCCTCTCCCTATATAGATTCCAGCCTTAGACAGAACAACTTTATCTGATTCGAAGACCATTCGGAAGCCTTTCTTTGAGAGTAGAGGTCCAGAGATCAAGTTCTTGCGAATGTTTGGAACATGAAGCACATCATTCAGCGTAATAGTCTTACCAGATGTGAACTTGAGAATCACTTTCCTGCTTCCCTCAATCATTGACACTGCACAGTTGCCCATGTACAACTTTTCTTCATGATCGAGTTTGTTGTAAGTGGAGAACATGGACTTTTCAGAACATACGTGTCGTGTAGCGCCTGTGTCAAACCAACACTGAGAAGGATTCTGGACTAGATTGCATTCCGACACAACTCCAGAAAAGTTAGACCCATCGATGTCCATGTTTTCCACCACATTTGCTTCAGAATTATTCTGTTTCTTGTGCCTGCAATTCTTTGCTTGATGTCCACTCTTGCCACAAACCCAACACTTCCCAATGAACTTCTTGGACGGCTTCTGATCATTTTGTTTGTTTCTGGTGCCTTCCTTTTCTTTTTTTGTTTTTGTTGGAGTTTCCTTTTTTCTTTGCCCCTTCTGCAACAAAAGCTTCTTCGTTTTTTGGTTTAGTGACTCCGCGATTATCTGCCTCGATCTTCAATCTGACGATGAGGTCTTGTAAGGATATCTCCTTCTTCTTGTGCTTTAAATAATTGCGGTAGTCCTTCCAAGATGGTGGCAGCTTTCCAGTGATTGCTTCAACCAGGAAAGATCCACCAACTTCGTGGCCTTCTGCTTGCAATTCATGGATAATACTCTGAAGTTCATGCAATTGCGTAATTACAGATTTTGAATCCACCATCCTGTAGTCCATGAACTTGTCCACTATGAATTTCTTCAGGCTCACGTTTTGCGTTTTGTACTTTGCATTAAGCGCATTTCAGAGAGCTTTTGCAGTTTTCAGTGCTGATACACCTTGTACAAAACCTTATCCAAGCAGTTTAGGATGTAATTCCTGCACAAGAAATCCGAGTGCCTCCATGCATCAATTGCAGAAATGTCATTTGCTGAATTGGCATTGCCTGGCATAGGCGGCACTGGTTCGTCTTCATCAAGATACTTCTGCAGACCAAGGGTTGTGAGATAAAAGAGCATCTTACTCTGCCATTTCAGAAAATCGTCTCCGTCTCGCTTGAACGGGTCTGGTTTGTTTAAGTTCGCTGTCTTGATTGACATTTGTTCTGCTGCCATCTCTGTTTTAACCAAAACAGGAAAATCTTAAGATGTAGGTTTATGTGGTTCAAAACAGAATGCAACAGAAATTACTGCGCTGCTACAGAACGCAATATGTTACAACAACAATCGGCAACACAATAAAGTGTTACAAAATTAGAAAAACTGCTGCAATGCAACAATGGTATTTCGTAATAGAAAGCAACGAGAGCACCAAAGTTCGTCGGAGGCTTGTCGTGACAATCGCCTTAAGACTTTATCAGAAGTCTCCTAAGGTACAACCGACGAAACTGCGCGAGACCGTAAGGAGCACGTCAGGCTGAGATGCGATGGCAACAGAAACGAACTGGTGGTCAAGAAGAACAACTGTAAAATTTTCCGTGAACCTTTTGATCAGGATTCGTCACCAATTTATAGTTGTCGAACGGTCATGGTTGCGTCCGTTCATAATATATCCGTTCTGAAAAAAACGGCATCCCTTCATTCTTCCAATGGGTTGCACCCGTATCCAATTCAAATTCAAACGGGCCGCGCCCGTGTAGCCAAATAAAAAACCCACTGAAAATTGCAGTGTTTTCTGTAGCAAAAATAAGATTTCATAGTAGACCCAAATCCAAGCCCAAGCCCGAGCTCGAGCCCGGCCCGGTTCGGTACGGGACGGGCGGGCGGCGTACGCGCGCGTGTGTTCATCAGATTTGGGTCCTCCCCCTTGCACAAAATTACCATACCCTAAGGGCCAATATAGGAAATGAGGATCCTACATATATACACGTTTTAATCTTTCATTTTGCCAATGTGGGACTAAAGCATATTTCATTCATAGAATTGTCAACAATCCCCCACATGAATGACAATATAATTTTCCCCCCACACAAAGTGGAATATCTCAAACTACGTATGGAATAATGCTTTTTGAAGGATAAGTAGATGTTTCACTTTGAACTTTCCTTTGTTAACACTTATCGGATATACTTGGCTAATCGGTGAATTATTTCATCTTGAACCGTTTGCCGTTATTGTATAACCAGACAATAAGATTAACAAAGCATTATTTCCCTTTTCATCCAATCTCTTGGTTGTGTTCGTTTCGGTCCTGAACAAATTTGGTTCTGCGAGTGTATATAGAGAATTTAAGCCATTAATATTCTCATAGAGCCGACCCAGCTCACACTAACATAGGTGATCGCAACCATAAGGAGTATCCTACATATACCCCACTTGTTATTTTACAAGATATGGTCATCATTAAAAAGCATAGCTTTAACCTTTTAATACTTTTGTAGGCATGCATTTATGTTTTGCACCATAGGAATGGAATGGACTATGTCCAGAAAAATGCATTACGTCTTGAGTTATTCAGAACTGGTTTGCCTATTGATCCTAGTCCGTGGGATCTCCAGTCGCTAGGAAAGGTTTCCGTAAAAGATAACTCTTGTTGGTTTAGGCTTTTAAGCCCATTCCCCTCGATGCGCAGTCTATTTTCTCTCTTGATAACCCTTTTGTAAATGGATCCGCTAGGTTATCATTTGTTCTTACATAATCAATGGAGATAGTTCCATTAGAGAGTAACCGCCTAACTGTGTTATGGCGTCGACGAATGTGTCGTGATTTGCCATTATACACAAAGTTTTTCGCTCTACTTAGCGCAGCTTGATTGTCGCAGTGAATACATATGGCCGTTACAGGTTTAGGCCATAAAGGAATATCTTCTAAGAAATGACGAAGCCATTCTGCTTCTTCTCCTGCTTTGTCTAATGCAATGAACTCTGATTCCATAGTGGATCGAGCTATGCGTGTTTGCTTCATTGATTTCCATGATACTGCTGTTCCTGCAAGAGTGAAGACATAACCACTTGTGGATTTTGATTCCTTTGAATCTGCAATCCAGTTTGCATCACTGTATCCTTCTAGAACAGCTGGATATTTTCTGTAATGCAAGGAATAATTTGTGGTATTCTTCAAGTATCCCAACACTCTCATTAGTGCTTTCCAGTGTTCCTTCCTTGGATTACTTGTATACCTGCTTAGTCGACTTACTGCATAAGCTATATCTGGTCTCGTGCAATTCATGAGATACATCAGACATCCTATTACACGGGAATATTCTAGTTGCATTACACTTTCATTAGAGTTTTTATGCAGTACTTCCGATGGATTAAAAGGTGTTCTTACTCCTTTAATTCCATAATGTTGGAATTTATCAATTATTTTGTCTATATAATGTGACTGAGATAATTGTATTCCATTAGCCGTTCTTATTATTTTGATTCCCAAAATAATGCCAGCAACACCTAAATCTTTCATATCAAAATTGTTGATAAGCAGTTTCTTTATGGTCTCTATAACTTTAATGTTAGGACCAAAGATTAGCATATCGTCCACGTATAAACAAACAAACACGTATGATTGTCCAACTTGTTTACAATAAACACATTTGTCACACTCATTTATACGAAAACCATTTCTCATCATGACACTGTCAAATTTTGCGTGCCATTGTTTTGGAGCTTGTTTGAGTCCGTATAGTGATTTTACCAATTTACAGATTTTGTTTTCATTTCCCTTGGATACAAATCCTTCGGGTTGCTCCATGTAGATTTCCTCATCGAGATCTCCATTTAAGAATGCTGTCTTTACATCCATTTGATGAATTTCTAGATTATAGATGGATGCAATTGCTATTAGCATTCTTATTGAGGTTATTCGTGTAACTGATGAATATGTGTCAAAAAAGTATACCTTCTTTTTGACGATATCCTTTGGCTACTAATCTGGCTTTGTATTTATCAATAGAGCCATCTGGTTTCATTTTCTTCTTGAAAATCCATTTGCAGCCTATAGGTTTTATTCCAGGTGGAATGTCAACAATTTCCCAAATTTTATTACTTAGGATTGAATCGATCTCACTTTGAATTGCTTCTTTCCAACATGAAGATTCAGAAGATGACATGGCTTACTTGTATGTTTGAGGTTCGTATTCTAACACATATATGTAAAAATCCGAACCAAATGATTTAGAAGTTCTAGCCCTTACACTTCTTCTTGGTTCTACTTGATCACTTTCACGATGAGTTTCATCTTCATGTGGGCTATTTGATTCTTCTCGTGTCCTTTTAGGAACATTATTCCCTTCATTCTTTTTGTGTGGAAACACTTCTTCAAAGAATGATGCATCTCTTGATTCCATGATTGTATTTACATGAATATCAGGTATATCAGGCTTGAATACAAAAAATCTATATGCACTACTATTTTGGGCTGGTCCTACATAGTAACAATCTACAGTTTTTGGTCCAAGTTTGACCTTCTTTGGAGGCGGGATATGAACTTTTGCTAAACACCCTCACACTTTGAGGTATTTGAAGCTTGGTAGATGTCCTTTCCATAATTTATATGGAATTTTCCCGTTTTACTATGAGGAACCTTATTTAATATGTGATTAGACATATTTAAAGCTTTCCCCCACAAGTTTGTTGGTAGGACAGAGGTTAAGAGCATGGCATTAATCATATCTTTTAATGTTCTATTCTTTCTCTCGGCTATACCATTTTGTTGTGGCGAATATGGTGTTGTTGTTTGATGAATTATTCCATTTTCTGCACAGAATTGTTCAAACGGCGACTCATATTCTCCACCTCGATCAGACCTCAATATCTTGATCTTTTTATTTAGTTGATTTTCTACTTCGGCCTTGTATTTTAAAAATGATGTAATTGCTTTATCTTTACTATTTAAAAGATATACATAGCAATATCGTGTATAATCATCAATAAATGTGATAAAATACTTTTTCCCACCTCTTGTAGGTAAATTTTTGAAATCATATAGGTCAGTATGAATCATTTGTAACGGTTCAGTACTTCTATCAACAGTATGAAATGGTTTCTTAACCATTTTTGCTTCTACACATGTCTCACATTTGTATTTTTTATCTACTTGAAATTGTGGAATTAAATCCAGATTTGCAAGTTTTTTCATCTTTCGAAAGTTTATATGTCCAAATCTTTCATGCCATAATAGAGCATCATACTCGACAACATAAGAAACTTCCTTTTTTATTCATTTCAGAATTACAATATACATTATTGTTGCTTGTTACGGCTACATTAGCCTTAAATAGGCCATCACACAAGTATCTTCTCCCTATATAGATTCCAGACTTAGATAGAACAACTTTATCTGATTCGAAGACCATTCGGAAGCCTTTCTTCGAGAGTACAGGTCCAGAGATCAAGTTCTTGTGAATGTTTGGAACATGAAGCACATCATTCAGCGTAATAGTCTTACCAGATGTGAACTTGAGAATCACTTTCCCGCTTCCCTCAATCATTGACACTGTAGAGTTGCCCATGTACAACTTTTCTTCATGATCGAGTTTGTTGTAAGTGGAGAACATGGACTTTTCAGAACATACGTGTCGTGTAGCACCTGTGTCAAACCACCACTGAGAAGGATTCTGGACTAGATTGCATTCCGACACAACTCCAGAAAAGTTAGACCCATCGATGTCCATGTTTCCAACCACATTTGCTTCAGAATTATTCTGTTTCTTGTGCCTGCAATCCTTTGCTTGATGTCCACTCTTTCCACAAACCCAACACTGCCCATTGAACTTCTTGGACGGCTTTTGATCATTTTGTTTGGTTTCTGGCGCCTTCCTTTTCTTTTTGTTTTTGTTGGGGTTTCCTTTTTTCTTTGCCCCTTCTGCAGCAAAAGCCTCTTCGTTTTTGGTTTAGTGACTCCGCGATTATCTGCCTCGATCTTCAATCTGACGATGAGGTCTTGTAAGGATATCTCCTTCTTCTTGTGCTTCAAATAATTGCGGTAGTCCTTCCAAGATGGTGGCAGCTTTCCAGTGATTGCTTCAACCAGGAAAGATTCACCAACTTCGTGGCCTTCTGCTTGCAATTCATGGATAATAGTCTGAAGTTCATGCAATTGCGTAATTACAGATTTTGAATCCACCATCCCGTAGTCCATGAACTTGTCAACTATGAATTTCTTCAGGCTCACGTTTTGCGTTTTGTACTTTGCATTAAGCGCATTGCAGAGAGCTTTTGCAGTTTTCAGTGGCTGATACACCTTGTACAAAACCTTATCCAAGCAGTTTAGGATGTAATTCCTGCACAAGAAATCCGAGTGCCTCCATGCATCAATTGCAGAAATGTCATTTGCTGAATTGGCATTGCCTGGCGTAGGTGGCACTGGTTCGTGTTCATCAAGATACTTCTGCAGACCAAGGGTTGTGAGATAAAAGAGCATCTGACTCTGCCATGTCAGAAAATCGTCTTCGTCTCCCTTGAACGGGTCTGGTTTGTTTAAGTTCGCTGTCTTGATCGACATTTGTTCTGCTGCCATCTCTATTTTAAGCAAAATAGAAAAGTCTTAAGATGTAGGTTTATGTGGTTCAAAACAGAACGCAACAGAAATTACTGCGCTGCTACAGAACGCTATATGTTACAACAACAATCAGCAACATAACAAAGTGTTATAAAATTAGAAAAACTGCTGCAATGCAACAATGGTATTTCGTAATAGAAAGCAACAAGAGCACCAAAGTTCGTCGGAGGCTTATCGTGACAATCGCCTTAAGACTTTATCAGAAGTCTCGTAGGGTACAACCGACGAAACTGCACGAGACCGTAAGGAGCACGTCAGGCTGAGATGCGATGGCAACAGAAATGAACTGGTGGGGAAGAAGAACAACTGTAAAATTTTCCATGAACCTTTTGATCAGGATTCGTCACCAATTTATAGTTGTCGAACGGTCATGCTTGCGTCCGTTCATAATATATCCGTTCTGAAAAAAAGGCATCACTTCATTCTTCCAACGGGTTGCACCCGTATCCAATTCAAATTCAAACGGGCCGCGCCCGTGTAACCAAATAAAAAATCCACTGAAAATTGCAGTGGTTTCTGTAGCAAAAATAAGATTTCATAGTAGACCCAAAGCCAAGCCTTCGGTACAGGACGGGCGGGCGGCGTGTACGCGCGTGTTCATCAGATTTGGGTCCTGCCACTCGCACAAAATTACCTGACCCTCAGGGCCAATATAGGAAATGAGGATCCTACATATATACACGTTTTAATCTTTCATTTTGCCAATGTGGGACTAAAGCATATTTCATTCATAGAATTGTCAACAAAAGTCAGTTGCAGAGCTTAAGACAATAATTACAAAAACAAAATCTCACAGGTTGGATTCCATTTTAGATCGGATCACCATATGTTATTCAAAAGTCACTTGAACTTGCAATTGATAAAATCATTCACTCCATGATAAAATAAAAATAATACTAACAAACTTATTTGAAACGTACAATTTAAACTTACTGTTTTCAAAACAAATAGAATTGGAACTAAAGAAGGAAAAAAACAATTGGAGAATTGGAACTAAAGAAGGGGAAAAAAGTTTTGGGTTAAGATGCAGAGTCTGAAGCATCAAAGTTATTTTTAAAATATAAAATCACACACTTAAAATGTCAGTAACTTATAGGAAGGAGAATTTCTAGCCTATATTACCAGAATGGCTGTAAAACTCGCTAGTTAAAAGCTAGGCAGTCCGACTAAACATCAATCGAATTGAGAATTAATCAAATATAGGCATTCATGACATAACAAATCAACTTTGATGAATTTTTAGATATCATACCGACATAAATTCTATCCTAAATTCTAAAATGTTCAACTGGACTTTTTTAATCTTAGTTATAAGCATGTATTTTTTTCCATGATTGTGAATTGTAAATTATAATTTATCAAAAATAATATGATATACAAATTAATGACTTAAATTAGCTTAACACATGAGAACAAGGAAAATGGGGACAAGGAATATGATATGCAAAATCATGGAATATATGACTGCTATCCATGGGTGAGCAACAATGATGAGCAATATTAGCCAACTAACCAGTGACGAAGAAAAGAGCATCGAATTTACATAGTAAAATCAAAATATTGAAACTGGAAAAACTGGAGTCATAATATTTAAAAACAGTGCCCAAGTTTCTTCCCTTGCAAAAGGCATATAAATAATAATGGTTGCGGAACAGATTCTTAATCAGAATGTGCAAAGAAAAGTGCAAAGTGTTAGAATCAATTTGACTGGTGATTTGTCATTTTTGAAATAAATACGTAGCTTGGGAATGAATATTTTTCAAATTGAGACTAAATTCAAAAATGTTATTCATATATTTGATAACAAAATTATCCTTAAGGAATTTTAATGCATATTTTAAGCTGATGCAATCTTGATAGATCATGACAACAAAACAGGTCTGATCCTGATTTGGTGATCAACTTGTCTTAACTGATAAGTGCACGTGGTGGACTTGCAGTTGTCTACGTATACATGCACATGGAACTGAGAATCCTTTTAATCATGCTACATTCTTTATATAAACATTTAATTTAAAGTATTAGATGTAAGGTAAATTTAGCATCTATGCTCTCTTTCTATGTGTGCATTTTTTTATTCTGTCTTTTTAAAGTAAGCATTGTTTAGCAACTTTGAAATAAACTTGGTTATTTTGCTCAAACTGTCCTGGAAATATCCATTTTACATCTCCTTTTCAAGATTAATATACGAAAAGGCTTCAAAATGCTAAACATCGTATACACTGTGTCAATATTTTCAACGCATTATCAACTTTACAAACTCTCATCCGAATCTTGTATAGATTGAAATGGATGAAAAAAGTCATAGAACGTGGGCAAGTTTTGTAGTTTATTGAAGCATGCATGCATGACAAAACAACAATAACAGAAGCAAGGGGAACGAACAAAGAAGAAGAGATGTAGACACATCAATACTGTATTTATGACCATAAGCGCACAATTTCTAAACTGTTAACCTACTTGGTCTTCCACTAAGGTAGTAACCTACAAAAATAATGTTACACACATATATATGAACAGCCTTATCCTGCAGAAAAACGGAAAGGAATCCAGGAAAATACAAGAGAGGTGTACTGTGTAGCAAAAGATAACCAACCTTTATAGGACTACGCTGCTCAAATGGTTACTTCAAAGGCTAGTTTAGTTGTAAAAGCTACACAGTCCAAGAAAAATATATAAAAACCAAGCAGCCATATGGAACCTAAATTTAGGTACCGCTTGGCAAAAGAAAATGGCTCATTACTGTTTTCGATGAGTCGGACGTGTCTGATGCGTCGGACGGATCGGGAATGTTATTTGTTGTTATGAAAATAGTAGCGCTTTGCGGAAGTTTTTTTTTTCAACGGATCTTTGTCACCCACATCACAAAGAGATAACTTGGATTGAATACAAGACGGAATTGAAATCAAAACGTAATAACACAAAATATTCCACTCAACCACTCACTTTATTAATTCATCAAAATTTTGCTTACAATTAATAGAACAAAGCTAAAGTAAATAAAATACCATTGAATCAATAACCAAATTGAGAAAGGAGAAAATATGTATATGGCTAAAATTGTTGAATACAAAAAAGAAGAGAGAATTAACAAATAGATTTTCCACCACACTTTTACCCTCTCTTCTAGTCTTTATTTATATAATTAATTACTTAATGCCCAAGTTAACATTAGAAGGCAAAAAATAATTTGATTAGCCAATTAGAAAAAGAAATAAACATACTCAAATATGTCTATTAATAAGAGAAAACAATTCTTTTTTTTTCTTTTGCATATTTATTTCCCTCTATTTGTGATTTTGTATCACCAAAATTTAAGACTCCATCTTGATGCAAAATCACATATCTTCAACATATCAAGCATGCCATATCTAGATCTATCACAAATCCTCATATCTCAACCACACTAAATTATAAACCTCAACCACCGTCTATAAGTAATGCATCTTCCACATGATGTGCACTACACAAATTCAGTTTCTAAAAACATTTGTAATACCACAAAGATCTCCATCTTGTCTTTGCGGATTTTACAATTCGACACTCGTCTATCACTTGATCTGACCTCATTACCTGATCACTATCGATCCCTCGAGCATTATAAACATGAGGACCCCTGTCTAAAATATGATCTTCAATGCGAGAATCATAAGCAGTGACTACATTAATCTCTCCACCTTGTTGTGGACTAGGTTCTTCAACCGTCACTTGCTTTTCATTGTCGACTACAGAACCAACCAAGTTATAAAGGTTTTCTTCCTTAAATACTCCTCTCATCCTTACACGAACACCTTTCTTCACTCTCAAAACTCCACCTTGAGTCTCATAAGCGTAACCAAGGCGATCCTACTAATCAAGAGAAATAAGATTATGCAAACAAGTAAATACATGTCTCACTCCAGAGACTTCTCTAAACACACCATCGTGCATACGAAATCGGATAGATCCAATACCACAAATCGTAGCTCTTCTCCATTGGTTATCCTAATCATGCCGAAACTATTTTCATAAGAAGAAAAACAATTCATATTTTTACAAATGTAAAAACTGGCTCCCGAATGCATCTTTCAAGGCTTATTTTCACTAAAGAGAACATCACAAGAAGCATCACTATCGGTGCCTTCAGCAAAACATACATATGCATCACTACCAGTATCACCATGCACAGCCTTTTTTGATATTTTTTATAAACATGACACTTGCTGCATATGTGACATTTCTTATTACAATAATGACAAGTGATAACACCTTTACCGTTAGCGTCCTTCTTCTTTCAAATTGTATCTTTCTTCCAGTCCCTTACCATCATAGCCTCACTTTGAATTGATTTCATGCCTGACTCTTTTCTTCTAAGCTCCTCATTCAAAAGATTGCTTTGAACAGTCTCCAAAAAGATAGTTCCATTAACATTGGAATTACTCGATGAAACAACCAAAGTTTCTTGACTTTCTGAAAGCGAACTCATTAATAAAAGAGCATGTAACTCATCATCAAAATTGACCTTCATATTTTCCAATTGATTTATTACATCTTGAAATTCATTCAAATGCTCTGCAACAGAATTCTCTTCATCTAATCTCAGTTGTACCAACTTTCAAAACAGAAAAGCCTTACTAATAGCACTCTTTGACTCATACAAAGATACCAACTTGTACCACAAAGCCTTCGCGAATTCACAACTAGCCACATGATGGAAAACTGAATCATCAAGATACTAGCGAATCAAAGCAATCGCATTCTTATCCATCTTCTTCCATTTTCCCTCATCTACATCAGAGGGCTTCTTTCCTTCTCCATCAATCGGATCATGAAGATTATTGAGGTACAGAACATCTTCCATCTTAGGCTTTCAAATACCCCAAATTTTTCCATCCAAGATAGCCATCTTTGAAAAAAAAATCATATCCGACATCAATAATTTTTCAAACTGAAATTACTCTAAGTTTTTCGATGATTTATACTTTGATACCAAACTGTCATGAAAATAGTAGCACTTTGCGGAATCTTTTATCAACTAATCTTTGTCACCCAAATCACAAAGAGATAACTTGGATTGAAAACAAGATGGAACTGAAATCAAAATGCAATAACACAAAATATTCCACCTAACCACCCACTTTATTGATTCACCAAAATTTTGTTTACAATTGTAGAACAAAGCTAAAGTAAAAAAATACTATCGAGTCAATAATCAAATTGAGAAAGGGAGCAAATATCTATATGGATAAAATTGTTGGAGAAAAAGAACAAAGATGAAGAAGACAAAATTAGCAAATAGATTTTCCACCACACTTTTACCCTCTCTTTTAGTCTCTATTTTTATAATCAATTACTTAATACCCAAGTTAACATTAAATGGCGAAAAATAATTTGATTAGCCAATTAGAGAGAGAAATAAACATACTCAAATATGCCTATTAATTGGAGGAAACAAAATCTTCTCTTTTTTGCTTTTTCATATTTACTTTCCTCTGTTTGTAATTTTGTCTCACCAAAATTTAACATTTGTAACGCTCAAATTTGATGTGTGGTTTTCTATATGTGTTTAATTAAGTTTGGTTTAAATTTTTATAAATTATTAAAATTAATAACTTATGCAAATGAAGTCTGTTTGAGACACATTTTTTTGCATTGCGATCTTATCAAAGTGCTATGCATTATAAAGTTAGTTTGAATTAAATCTGAGCAACTTCAAATTTTAAAATTTAATTGCTTAATTAATTAATTAATTTTTGCATATTATCGATACGTATTATTCATTAAAAAATTTAATTAAATTAAATCGATTTTGTTTAAAATATAAATTTCAAATATTCCGCTCAGATTCTTCGCTCGTAGTAAACAAACGTATTCTTCGTTCAACTGACTTCCCACTCAAATACCGCGCTTAAATGAACTATTGTCGTTCGCTGAGAAACGAACCCTTATTATTTATTATTTACCGTCTAAGAAAAGCTTTTGGTGCAATATAAAAGGAACTCTAGAAAATAAATTTTGTCATGTATTTTATCAAATATAATATTTTAATATTTCAACAAATATTCGGGATACATTTCTATAGGAAAAATCTAGACTAAAAAACTAAAAAATGCAATTATGAATTATTATTATTATTACTATTTTGAAGGTGATATTCTTTTTGAACTTCAACTTTCTTTAAATTAAAAAAAATACCAAGTTGTGACGCCCCACCCTAAGACCCACATTAACGAAGAGTAGTACTGGATAATACTGTCTATTAATGTAGAGAATAGGGTTGGATAAGAGCGATACACTAGGGAAAATAGTTAAAGAAACCATTTCAAAAGTGTTTGCACATACACGCAGCCGAAGCCTTACCAAGTACTGTTATCTCAAATAGGTACCTCATCCGAAGGCAAAACATCACAATGACAAATACGCCGCAATGGCAAATATGTCACAAACTTTCGAATAGGAACTCGAATAGTGCAAATACGTGTGTTTTATATTAAAAATGAAAATAAAGATATTAGATTATTCATAATTAGGAAGGTTTAAAAGCATTTCAACATTTCACAAAAATATCATATTTAAATATACGAATTTAAATTTTATTTTTATCCATTGACGACCGTTTAAAAAATGGGTGTGCATATTTCCATATTAATTAGGTGTGGTGGAGACTCGCTTAATGATTAATTAGAACGATAAGGACCTGTTGAATGTAAATATTGACATGGGCTTTCATTGCACTCAAAATATTATTAGGAACATATTGTTCAACCTCAGTCTCTAAAATCTTCTAATTCTAATGCATTTATACAAGCCAGAACTATCCTTCAAACATATCTTTAACTGCACATTTGTAGAGATGGACGGTTTCATACAGCTCCAATTGTTATGCATAATTACACATAAACGGGCTAGGTTTGGCATGGGTATTTTAAAGCCAATACCCTGACCTGGTTAACATAATCAAATCCAGATCCAATACCTAAGCAAGGCCCATTGCCGACTTTCAAACCCTCTAGGTAATGTCTGTATACCTAACACATAATATTTATATTAAGATCATACTTTAAACTCTCAATTTTTGTAAGAAATTGTAAACAAACAATTTTAAGATACAAATTGGCTAGGTACGAAGCCAATATCATAGTAAAAGTATGTGAAACATCTATATGCAAACATACAAAATGGTAACAAATAACAAATGAACTCGTGTTTTGATACTATGAAGAATCAATAATTAGGTTTCACCGAAACCGAATGGAATTGTGACGAAACCGTACCCGACCATAATAATAATCAGATAGGTCATGGATCAGACCTAGGCAGTCAAATCTAAAGAAAATTTTGATATATATTCTTATAATTATAAAACATTAGCATTAGGTCTGTTTAAATTTTTTTATAAATTATATATATATATATATATATATATATATATATTTTAAAAAGTGAAATTCCCGAGGGTATTTGAGCTCTTTTACTAACCTTAACATGTGCAACATGCGCTTTCAGGGCATACGTCAATAACTCATAACCGCCATAGTACACGTCAAAGCGCCCGTTTTATATTTGGAAACGAGAGAGGTAAAAAAAGAAGGAAATTAAAAAGGATACATGTAGAAAAAAGGACGTGCCCCTAATTTCCACTAAAACCATACCCGTACCTGCATTTACAAGAAGGTTAGGGTTAGAATCTATAACACTAACATGCCTACGCACAACCGCGAACACAAAAATGAAATAAAATTTGGTTTAACCTGAGTGAAGTTACATAAAATTTATACTTTACCTCTAAGACAAGCAAAACATACAAAATAATTAATATGCTCATATAAATCGAGTGACTGCAAGTAAGAAACCATCTGTGGACTTCATAAATTTTCAGCAATCAAAAGCAACATGCAACTATGTTTTCACACTTAAATTTCATATACAAAAACAATGTAACCAAGCGCAATATTATGCCCACATGCTTCCTTCTCCTCTTTCACCTTTTATATAAAATTTAGGCACGGTTTCTTTCTTTTGGAAATGACTTGGTTTCCAGTCGTGCACCTGCTCTAGTTAATTTCGGAATTGATACATCTTTGGTGTTTCGTAATGCACGAAATTGGTTGCTGCTTCCGAAACTATATGTCCACCTCCACCTAAGCCATTTGTTGACCCGTCATACATGAAGGTCTTCCATCCAGTAACGTAGGATTAGGTAAACGGATTAATGCAGAATCCTTTGGCGAAGCTCAGGTTGGTATTCCAGCATACTCTGATATGCTGATTCCCTTAATTCCAATGAAACACGGTATTCCTAATGTTTATTCCCCTAATGATAATTTTGTTCCCCTTTCTAATGTTGCACTAAAGTTTCCGTCCTCCCTTTTCTCCTCTAAACCACGTAATGCTGATGGGTACTCCCCAAGACATTTTGAATTACAAACTGTGAATGGTGTCAACATACCTCCTAAATGGAATGCACCAGCAAATGCCGATCTGAAAAATATAAGATGGAGATATCGTTCTCTTATCTGATCTCAGCCCTTCATATTCAGATCAACAGATATAAAGCAGCCATCAATATAAAGAGTATTGGTCTATGGGCGTAGTCAGCCCATTAGCATATAAACTGTATATATATTACAGACTGTTGCAAAAACATAAGCAACAATTCATTTCTCATTTTGTACCGATTCAAACTGACCGTTCTCAGCAGCTTTAATCAATAAAATTCTGCATCATTTCTTTTCACATTTGATTTATTTCTTTGCAAAATTCAATATGGTATCAAACCTAAATACGCCTAACAGCATCAAGAAGACTCCTTAGAAAAGCAAAGAAAGGAAATCATCAGCATAATATATTCTTTTTCTTCTCATCAGATTAGATTTCATCACTTGAGAAAAAGATTCAACTAATAAATATCATTGCCTCATCAGTTCTGATTATCTGGCTGCAACAATATTCATCAGTGAATCCAAGTTTTGAAACAGGATCAAAAATCAAGAAATTAGAGTCAAGAATTCAGAAAACATCAACACAAATCAAAGAAAGTATCATTCCATAAAAGAACTCATCAGAAAAGGTTTCATCATTTGAGATCTTTTTGGTGCAACGAACCTGTTTGTGACCGACCTCTAATTCTTGATCCTATTCTCTATCAAGAAGATACTGTTTCTGTCCTCTTTTTCTGCCTCTGGTGAACATCTGTAACCATCATGTCAGAAGGACATTCAGAAACCCCAATCAGTGGAAGTGAATCTCAGCATATCACCAACAATGTGAAATTGGTCAAAATTGCAATTAGTCCTCAAAATCAACTGATTACAATACACCTGAATGATGACAATTATCTTTTATGGAAGCTGCAAGTGGAGACAGCCATTCAAGGATATGGTCTTGAAAGACTGCAATTATCTTTTATGTTACTTTTTCTCCCACAAATTTGGTTCCACATTTGTATCTTTTTGAATGGTCGTAGCGGAGACCAAAAAGGAGGTACTATACTTAATTGGGCTTCAGATGTTCCTTCTCCTCATAGTTTTAGTGGAGTTATTCGATGAGCACGTGGAGGAGTTTCGCTCACACGAGGAAATCGTACATGAACACAATCCTTTGTAGGAGAGTGCCTACATATTGTAAGAATGCACTTTTCTAAAAAGTTTAGATGAGATCCTTGATTTCATTATGTATAGTACATTTCTTTTTAAACGTTCATCGTTTCTTTTTTATAATGATGGACTTCATCAATTTTGTCGTGCAGAGAAGCATTTTCAAGATTATTACCATATTTGGCCTTCTTTCCTTTTGGAGAATAGCCGGTATGGTACATAGGAGTAGTAGTAGGAACAATGTTTATGGAAGGATATTATTTTGGTGTTGTTTTGGTAGGAGATGTATAAGTACTACCAGAAGAAGGTGAGGAGAAATCAATGGCTGAGCAATTCGAATCGTGATTAGACGACATTACATATAAAAGTTTAAATGTCTTAGAGAGTGAAAGTTTATATATCTTTGATATATATGTGTGTGTGTGTATATATTTCTAATTAAGGAAAAAGTTGTTTGTTAGTTAACGAAATTCATGGTTAAAAATTGTATTTATTAAAAAAATTATTGCGTTCAGAAGGTTTCAAAACAAAAGGTGAAGAAGGTTTTTGTTCGTTTTCTTTTATGAGTAACCATTTAGGATAATAAAGAATATATAGTTTAGTTTATTAATTCATTACATGAAAAAATTCCTAAATTTCGTCTAAGTTTTACAAACGATAGTTCATTTAATGGTTTGGTGAATATGTCGGCAATTTGATTGTCAGCGTTAACAAATTCAAGGAGATAATTCCTTTTTCGACACTATCCCTAAGAAAATGGTGTCATGTGTCTATATGTCTAGTTCGAGAATGGTTAACTAGGTTTTTAGATAAATTGATAGCACTAGTATTTTCGTAGTATGTCGGTGATTTTTCAATTATTTTACCAAAATCTCTAAGTGTCTGTTGCATATAGATTACTTGAGTACAAGATAAGACGGCAGAGATATATTCTACTTCACATGTCGAGAGTGAAACACAATTTTGCTTTTTTCTAAAGCACAAAACTAAAGATTGACCGATAAAATGGCAGGTACCACTTGTGCATTTTCTGTTTGTTTTACATCCTCCGAAGTCTGCATCAGTATATGATATGAGTTGGAAATCCATACCTTTAGGATAAAATAAGCCGTAATCTTTAGTGTTAGTTAAGTAACGTAAAATTCTTTTGAGTGCTCGATGATGTGATTCCTTTGGTTGAGCTTGAAAGTGAGCGCACAAATAGACACTCATCATTATATCGGATCGACTAGCCATTAAGTATAATAAAGAGCCAATCATACTACGATAAGATTTTTGATCATAGTCTTTTCTCTTTTCGTCTTTGTCTAAATATAAAGTTGTGCTCATAGGAGTTGGTTTACTAGTGGTCTCCATTTCGAAACATTTAAGTAAATCTTTACGATACTTTTCTTAATTTATAAAAATACCATTGTCTAATTTTTTTATTTGTAATCTAAGGAAGAAATTTTATTCACCCATGTGTGATATTTCAAACTCATTTTTCACTATTTTAGAAAATTCATTACGTAAACTTTCATTAGTTGATCCAAATATGACGTCGTCAACATATATTTATCAACTAATATATCATTATTTTTATGCTTTATAAATAGTGTAGTGCCTATTTTGCCTATTTGAAATCTAGAATTTTGTAGATTAGTTTTTAGTCGATCGTACCCAGTACGTGGTACTTGTTTTAAGCCGTATAAAGCATTTTTGAGTTTAAAAATATGATTTGGATATTTTTCATGAATAAATAATGGCGGTTGTTTTACAAAAAAATTCTTTGGTAAAACCGTTTAAGAAGGCACTCTTAACGTCCATTTGAAATAATTTAAAGTTGTGGTGACATGAAAAAGCAAGTAGAGTACGAATTGCTTCAAGGCGAGCTACTGAAGAAAACTTCTCTATGTAATCAATTCCCTCTTCTTGGTTGTAACCTTGATCCACTAATCTTGCTTTGTTACGAATAATATTTCCATTTTCATATGCTTTGTTTTTGAAAACCCATTTTGTTCCTATTACGGATTAATCTGATGGTCTTACCATACACTATTACGTTCAAATTGATTTAAATTTTTTTTGCATTGCTAAGATCCCATAATCATCTTTAGATGCTTCTTTATAATTTTTAGGTTCTGTATTTGAGATAAAAGCCACGTGACTCATTTGATTTATCTATTTCTAATGACTGAAAATTTTAATCTCCAACTATATTATCCAAAGGATGATTTTTTAATATTCGTGTGGGTGATCTTAAAAACATTTTCATTATTGTCAGAGGATGAATTATTCACATTATCTGTATTTTTAGTTTGATTTTAAGTTAAAATTTCATCTTCATCTTCTTTAATAGTTTGTTATAAATTTTCATCAAATGACACATATGAGCTTCCTTCTATAATATTTATTCGTTTATTATAAATTCTATAAGATTTACTACGTTCTGAATTACCAATGAAAATTTCTTCGTCGGCTTTAGGGTCAAATTTTCCAAGATTATTTTTAGTATTTAAAATAAAACATTTTGACCCAAAATTTCTGTAATACGAAACTTTTGGTTACTTTCCATATAATATTTCATAACATGTATTTTTAGTCATAGATCGAAATGTGACACGATTTAATACATAACAGGCGGTGGCAATAGCTTCAGTCCAAAAATGTTTAGGTGGGTTACTACTATTTAGTAGTGTTCGTGCACATTCCTGTAAAGTTCTGTTTTTCCTTTCAACTACACCATTTTGTGGTGGTGTTCTTGGAACCGAAAAATTATGACTAATTCCATTTTTGTTATAAAAATCAGTGAAAATTTCATTTTCAAATTCTTCTCCATGATCAATACGTATATTTTTAAGTTTTAAATCCATTAATTTAGTAATCCGTTTTGCAAAGATTTTAAACATTCCAAAAGTGCCACTTTTATGTTTTAAAAATAATGTCCAAGTATATCTTGAAAAATCATCTATAATTGTGAACACATATTTGTTATGGTTTATTGATCGTACTTGGGTTGGTCCAAATAAATCTAAATGAAGTAATTCTAATGGTTGCTCAGTAGACATGTTATTTTTAGATTTGAAATAACTTTTCTTTAACTTGCCCAATTGACAAGCATCACATAAATTTTTAATTTTATAGTTAATTTTAGGAAAACCTCTAACTAGATCATGTATTGGTAGTTTTTAGTATATTTAAAATTTATATGACAAAAATGTTTGTGCCAAATCCAAGGATCATCATGATTTATGGCTAGACATAAATCTGAATTTTTTTAAAGTTCATATTTAGGATATGTATCACGATTTCTAAATCCTTCAAATAGTAAATTTTTGCTTTGGTCGAGAATTTTGCATTTATCTTTTTCAAATTTTATTTCAAACCCTTTATCACACAACTGGCTTATACTAAGAACATTATGTTTTAGGTTTTCTACTAATAAAACATTAGAAATAATAGGAAAGTTAGAGATACCGATCTTGATGACTTTTCCAATGCAAATGACGGACCCTTTTGAATTATCACCAAAAGTTACAGTGCCACCATCAATGTACTTTATATTTGACAGCATGTGAGCATTTCCCGTCATGTGGTTGGAACATCCACTATCTAATATCCATTTCTCTTTATTTTTGTATTTTGATACCCGCGAAAAAAGGAAAAAAAAAATGGTACACTTTTTTACCTTTTGGGTCCTAAGTGTTAGTAGATAAGGGTAACCATACCCATGATGGTCTGGTTCCTTTTGAAACATAGTTAGTATTGTGAATCACTTCTTTCATATAATTACCTACATATTTCTATTTAATTAGGTTATAACTTGTTTTAGAAACCCATATTTTAATCATTTTTGAATTTGAGATTAAATTCTCAATTTCGAAAGAAGGTTTTTTTAATCTCGGTATAAATCTTACTATATTCTGTCATTTTTGTCTTATTGTCAAATCCTAGTCCATTTTGATTTTTGAATGACTTGGAAATTTTAATTAAATTCTCCAAGTCTCGTTTTCCTTTATAAATTTGGTAACATTATTAGTAATTTTATCCAACTTGGTTTTAAGATCATTAATTTTAGATTTTGAAGTTTCTAGTTTATCTTTTAAGATAATGTGTTCATTACAAATTTTATTATTTTCTAGTTTAACTTTTCCTAATTCATAAGATAACTCATCAATTTTAATAGAAAGATTCTTGCACTTTTCTTGAGCATTTTCTAATTCTTCTTCTAAAATAGATTTTTCATCTTTTAGTTACCCTATTTCAAGTTCTAATTGATTTATCTTAGTAACATATTCCTTATTTAATTCTTAGTTTCTCTATATTTGTCATCAAGTTCCATGCTTACTTCTAAAATTTCATCATAAGTAAGATCGGGACACACCTCATTAGTGTGTGCCATGAAACATAGATTTGCTTGCTCTATATCACTTTCTCGTTGTTGAATTTTGGGCCATCCTTCTTCATATGTCCAAACCGATCACATTCAAAGCACTTGTTCGAAGTTTGATTTGATGAATTTGATTACCCGCCATTTTGGAATCTTGTCATTTACTTGAATTTCTTAAATTTATTGTAGTTCTTAGTAATGAAAACAATTTGTTCTTCATCCAATTCAAAATCTTCATTGCTTGCTTGAAATGCTAAGTTCTTCTTTTCATGGTTTTGTTCCTTTCTGGCTTGAAAATTAGCTTCATATGACATTAAATTTCCAATCAACTCTTCAACTTTGAGTTTGGAAAAGGTCATTAACTTCTTCGATAGCAAATACTTTTCTTTCCCACTCAATTGTAAAAGAGTTGAGAATTCGAGATACTAAATCAAAATCAGCAAACTTGACTTCTAGTGCCATAAGATCATGTTGTATAGTTTAAAACTGGAGTACGTGTTAACAATTGACTCATTTTGTTTTATTTTGAAAGATGAGAATTGATTTTGTAAAATTGATATTTTTATTTGTTTGACTTTAGTTGTACCTTCATGTGTAACTTGTAAAGTACGCCATATATCATAAGTAGCGATACATAACATAACACGTGAAAATTCATTTTTATCAAAAGGGAAAAAAAGTACATTCATAGCTTTAGCATTATTAGAAGCAGTAGTTTTTTGTGCATCTGTCCATGTGCTAATATTTGTTTCAGGTGCTACATACTTAATTTGAGTTGCTGACCATATTTCTAAACCATTTGCTTCCATAAAAATTTCTCATACGTGTTGACCAATATGCATAATAAGATCCGATGAATAGAGGATGACGTGCAGTTGACTGACCTTCTTGAAAGATACTTACCATATTAATAGGTTTCAAATATGTATTAGTGTGATTTGAACTAATCTTGCTCCGATACCAATTGAAAGACTATATGGATCGATAGTATATGACAAGTAATTATTATATACATATAAATTAAGAAAATAAGATAATAGTAAAAATAAAACGACCACACCAGAAATTTTATACTGGTTTGGACCTTCCGTCATACGTCCAGTCCCGAAGCTCCTCTTTGGAATTTCACTAATTAATAACCCTCGCTTCGTCCGGAGGAATAGGCTTGTTACAATAAAAATCTTTCATCAAGAATGTGCTCTACTTAACATTGATATTGACAATACGTACAAGTCTTCCTATAATCTCCATTGGATATGTATAGATATGAATATGTATGTGCTTTGGAAATATGGAAGAAAACTGAACCAAAGTTAATGATCTTTGGTTGAAATATTGATAGCAGATATGAGTATCTTGAATTTGAGTGCAAAGTAGATATAGAGAATAGAAATCAGAAATTCGTTGCTTTAATTGTAAAATATCTGATGTATTTATAGTTGTGAAAAGATCGATTTAAAGTATTGCTACCATTTCTCTTCATTTCTGGAGTTGCTTCTCTATGGGGAAGAATTGAGTTGAAGAAGAGATGCAGAAGCAACCTTTCAAATTTTATAGTTGTGTATTTAAAAAAATTCCCGGAGCCAAATTCAGACATCTGGATTGTGATGACCAAACTTTTGATCATGTGTTATATGAAAAAATTTCAGAGGTTGGGACCAGACGTCTGGGGCATAATACCTGACATCTGGAATATGGAATTTTTTTTTACGTATGTGTATTTTATCATATACAAAATCCAGAGAGATTTTACATAATATTTCTAAGATTTGTATACAATATCTATCTCTCCACTTTTGTGATCCATGCTTTGATTTATATCCTTGAGTATCTGCAAAAATAAGGTACGAGATATATATGTACAATTATTATTATATGGTTTGTCGTCATCAAAATTTGTAGATAGGAGTTCCTAACAGTAACACTTGTAAAATTATCCATAAATAAATTGGATAAATTAAATTAAACAAGGTAGGGATAAAAACGAAAATTTTGAAAAAAAATTGAATTTGACCACGAAAGTTATGTCGTTGTGTTCGTGGTGAAATTCTGATTAATTTCCATATATAATATATTGAAAACGGAACTCAAATGGAAAGTTATGGACGTTTGAAGTTTTCGGGTTTAAAATAATTTAAACAGAATTCAAATTCAAATGAATAATTAATTTTAGAATTTGAAATTCAAAAGTTAACAGTAATTGGACTTGGAGATTAAGATCAACATTGACGCTAAAATATAATTAAGGAGTATAATAAATAAAAATAATGACACAAAAATCTTTCCAAAACAAACATTACAATCGACCGCTCCCTAGGATCGGTCGACCGCGATCGACCGCTAGTGGTTGAACGTTAGAATAGGGCAATCGACCGTTGACTATCAAGTGGCGGCCAGGATTTGTGAATTTGAACATTCTGGATTTTATAATTTCCATCCAACCTTTATCTAACTGTTCCGGTGCATTCCAACCACTATAAATAAGACCTTAGATCTCTTACTTTTATTCGCAAATATTTTGGAATATTAGCAAATCTCTATCGGTACATCTCTTCATAAATTCAAAAAAAATCCATTAAGATTTTAGGTAAGAAATCATATACACCTTTTTTTCATTGTTTATTTTCTCAATCTATTATCCTCCACTCCCTTAATTTTTGAATCTAATCTATATGTACAAATCCCTTGTTGTTTATATATATATCAAAAATAAGAGATCTGATAAAGATTGTCAAAGGCGTGTCAAATCCAAAGGAGGCAAATCTAAGGATATATTGTGAGTGGAATCTTAGTTTTCCTATTTTAGTAATTGATTAGTGTAGTTTGGATTTGAACAAGCATTGAGCAGTTTTGACTTGCAAAAACCTCCAAAATTCCTTTGGTGTAAATGTCTTTTCTATGTTGGAATCTTAATTGTTTATGGCAAGATAATCGAAATAATGTAGATTTGCAGTTATGATAATTTTACCTTCTATTCCACACCTTATTCTTTTTCTTTGAATTTGGTTAAAGGATTTTGGTTAAGGAATAGTGTGTAAGTTACGAATTTTATTCGTAGTTTGCACTACTTATTGCCATGAATTAAATAGAAATTCTTTTACTTATTTTTATATGAAAAAGGAGTTGAATAGAGTGTAAAAATTGGAATTGTAAGATTCTAGTACCAATATATTCTATTTTTATGTAATAAGTTGAGTTTAAATTTTTATTGTATACAAGTCTATTGACTAGAATTTTTTAATATGAATATTGAAATTTTTTGTATTGTTGATAATACGAAATGAGACTTGTATAATTCTTTAAGGAGCTGACATTTAAACGCTAGTTTAGGGCATATATTCCACACGCTTAGAAATTTCTGGGCGCGCATGCATGTGTGTATATACGTATATATGCATAATTAACTTATAATTGCATAGTTAAATGGGGAATCAATTTGATAAAAATCCCCCTTAGGAAGGTAATCAATGTTAAAGGCAAAATAAGAAAGATTTTTTATAAGGTCTTGATTATGGAAACGACGAGAAGTGTGATAATATATGTAGAGATTGATATAGATTATGAGCAAGTTATAGGGATGTGAAGTCAGTCAAAAGCACATAGAATTCTACCCAGCTATTCTGGATACCAACAGTGTGACTTTGGGGCTAGTTTGAGACATTATCTATAATAAATGACTACAATAACACGAGGTTAGTCCTAAATTCGATAGGGTAAATTTTTCCAGCTAATCTGGCTACTAATACCTATGAATAATCGGGCTAACGTGGGACGTCACTGTAGGGTACGGATCATAATACGAAGGACCAACTTTAGAGATTGAAGATAATAAGTGGTTTTGCGAGAGACCACCTCTTCTCTATGTAGGAAGTAGTAAATGGTTAGGATTATGGGTTAGGCGCTAGAGGATATCTTGGGAAAGGGCCTGCTTCAGTAGGAAGTATTAAGTGGCTGAAGATATTCTATGCAATGTCAGCTAGATAGTTACTAATGAGGAATCTGCCTTAGGATTATAGGTAGTAAATGATGTGGATCTACCTTAAATAAGGTATTAAATGGTCTGAATCTGCCTAATTCTAATTAAAATGTATTAAGTGACTAGAGCAACATCTCTTACATTGATATGATGTTATGGACGATATATATGGGTTATTGGGATGATAGCAAGTTGGCTATATGTGTATATTTGAAAAGACATTTTATTAATGTTTGAGAAAAGCTTTCAGGTTTATATTTGAAAGACTTATGATTTAGGTAAAAAACGTATGGCATATTCCTATTTGAATTTTACTACCCAAGTACTAATATAGTAAGGTTCGTGATTTTTATTCACCAGACATATGTTGTTCTGACTCCATCCTCATTACAAAATAGGTTAGGAAGGGCGATGCTAAAGGCAGAGATGATGATGAACTAGCGACGGTAGTCTATATATTTACTTGTTATTTTCTACAGTTTTTGATGTACCCATGAAATAAAATCAATGTTGTAATTTTGGAATATAGTATCATGGATATGTTACAACTATTGTTGGGTTTTCGTATTATGGATTTTTTGTTATGGTTTTGAATGACATTTTGAAATTTGAATAAAGTGAGTGTTTTTGTTGTTATTATATTTTCTTCTTCCCCTATGAGATTCTGAATGTATAGATAAATGGCCCTATATTGTTCTTTTTACCAACCAACAGCAAGCTTTGAGACGGTTCTAAGTTTCAGTGTGCCTTTTGTGGATTAGAAGTTAGGCCCATTTCTGGGTAGGTTGTTACAATGTAAGAGATAAATTTGGCCATAATATCACACTAGTAGCTAAGATGATGTACGAACATTAACATCGAATAGTTCAATATCAATCGCCGACCGAATTTGCATCTAAAAGTCACATAACCGAAATATTAAATACTCATGTGGGTTGCAGAATAATGGATCTTAAGGCTAATTTTAACATTAGAGAGAGGTGAATAGTGTTTTCTAACTTATGTTAATCCTTTTAAAATTCTTTTAAGATTAATATCAATCCATAGATAAACAATACAAATTTATACTAACGATTAGTCGCAGTTCAGTATAAAAGCAACAAAGTAAAGTAAGAGTAAGAGAGATGACATCGAGGATTTTATACTGCCTCGAAATTTCTCCTACATCGAATCTCGTACAATTTCTTTTTAAGCGCCTACTTTGTATGGTAGTAAGAAAACCAATTACAATCTCGATTTCAAGGTTACGAGACTCACCCTTCTATATTTCGAGTATGAGGCAAACTCTCTTGATTTACTGGGCTACAAGATCACCCACCAGATTTGAACAAGCTATTAAACACACCCCTTTGATTTGAACATGCTACAAGCACACCCATACAAACAAAAGTAGAGTTGATGATTTTCCAAAGACAAATAGTTGTACTTGGATATAATGGATCCTGTAGCCTCATCAATAGCACTTTGATCTTTGAAATTAGAGAGATATGCTTGCAAAACAGTATGTAAGTAGAAGTGAATCAATACACTGGAGTATAAATTGATTCCATATGATTTTGAAGAGAATGGAGTATATTTTTTAAGATAATTTTCAAGAGAGTAAGAAGTGAGAAGAAAGTAAGTTATTAGTTAATTAAAAATTCAATTGCACTCTTTTTACATAGAGAATAAAAGGATGTATCCGTTCATAAAGGGTTCCAAAAGACACTTCCATTAAAAATTTAAAAATAATTAAATGGCCTACATGTCGACATATGCTAGTTAAAATTGGAAAATGTTTTATTTTAAATAATTTTGTAAATTTATACATTGCAAAATAGTTTGAAAATAGTTTTTAAATATTTTTGGACTCTTAAAAAAAATTAATAAAATATTTAAAAATATATTTTGAAAATAATTTATTTTTGTTTTAAAATATCAAAGATCGAAAATTGGAGATAAAGATAAAAAATATTATCAAAGACTTTAACAATATATTCTAATGACTCTAAGCACTAAATTATAATCTTAAGCTCTTCGTATCTTTGTCTTTGAACTCATGGGTCTTCATATCTTTTATCTTGAGTCTTTATACTGTACAGTCTTTGGTTCAGCACCTGTGTAATATTCTGTGCTATATACTATATGGCTAAAAATTAGTATCTATCTTTTATATAGTTGTTTGCATTAAAAGCATATATATATATTATATTTTAGAATTTTTTTAATATATATATATATATATATTTGTTTAAAAATTAATATAGTAATTTGAATTTGAAATTTGTAGATATTTTATTATGTAGATTTAGATTTGAAATTTGAAATTTAAATTAAATTCAAAATTACTTATGTTAGTATTTACAATTAGTTTATATTATAATGTCACTTATATATATATATATATATATATATATATTAGACAACGCATATGTATATGGAGGGGCAAACTTGTCTATTGCGGTGTAAATACCAACACTCATACATGAGCATATTAAACTATGTGCATTGTATATGTTGCACGTGCACACAAATATGTATATTTATATTATATAATATAAATATATAATTATAATAAAACTTTATTTGCAAGTAAAATGAATATTGATTTTACTTAAAATTAATTTAGATCATATCAAAATAAATTTAGACTTCATAGTCCCAATAAGATCCAAAAATGGAATAATTTTTCTGAAATTTACCCATTTAACCCGCTGCATATTAGCTAAGACCTAGTGGTAGTTATATAAAGTAAATGCTTTAGTTTTAAAGTATTCTTGAAGCTTTATGTTTAAGATTTCATTGATTTAAAAGTTAATTTGGCATCAGTTGGTAAGATAAATTAATCAATATTGAATGAATGATAAAACTAGATGTCAAGTGTGAAAAATGGTAAGCATTTGAATTGGATTATAGCTTAGTAACATATATAGTGAATCATGTTATCATTAGCGAGTATGTTTATGAAGTTCAAATGAAGTACTATTGATAAATATGTGAATTTAACAAAGTTAATAAGCATTAAAGAGTTTGTAATTTGAGATATGAACATAGAGATGTTAGGAACTTGATTTGTGAAGTATGAAGTTAATAAAGCTGTCATTCAATGATAAATAAACCAATTTTCTACTTTGAATCTACATGAATGTATTTTGAGGAAGCTAGTAAGCAACAAAAGATATTTGTAACTTGATATGTATGTAAATAACTATGTTAACGACGGAGAACATATATACATAATTGGCTTATTGATTTGAAGCCACAAACATGTATTTTAAGGAAGTTAGTAAGCGAAATAAGCATAACTTGTTCCCTACGTTGATGAATATGCTAATGGAACATATGTACATAAGAGCTTGGGCATCTGAAGCGAAAAACGTGTTTTTTGAAAAGGTTAATAAGCAACAAAAATTGGTTTATAACTTGTTATGTGTAACTCTATCAATCTCTCACTTGCGGTTGAGGCTTTCCAACCCTTCGTTCAGCTTCTCGAGAGTCGACCAAGCTAGACCCTTGGTGAATGAACCTTCTATGCTGTCCTTAGTATCTACCCACTATATCATGACGTCTTTCTTCTCAGCGAATTCTTTGATGAGGTGGAACTAGCAAAAAATAAGTCAAGACTACTTATGTGCTTTGGACTCCTTCATGATCTATATCGCCACATTGTTGTCACAAAACAATGCCATTGGATTCTCAGTATTGGGAATCACTCTTTGTTTACTTAAAAACTTGTACATCAAGACTGCCTCTTTAGCTGCTTCATTAAGGGTGATGTACTCGACCTCCATCATCGAATCAACTACCATTTCTTACTTGGAGCTTTTCTAGCTACCGGCCTCATCATTGGATGTAAAAAATATAACAAAACACTAATTTACTATCATCAAAATAGCTAAAAGTTGGAGTCGGTGTACCCCTTCATAAGGAGGAACACATTCCTGTATAATAGGAATAAGTCTCGAATATTTCTCAAATACTTCAGTATATAATTGGCTGAAGCATTGGGGATCCTCTTTATACGCTCTTTCTCCACATCAATATGAGGAGTGTCCTTCTTAGAAAAGACAATTCCAGATTGTGTTGGAACATTTCCACGATTGGAATTTATGCTAAACCTTTTTAGTAAGGTGTCTATGTGCATGGATTGGGACAATCACAAAAATCTCTTAGATTTATCTCTGTAGATCTTTATATCTAGTCTATAAGCTGCTTCTCCTAAATCCTTCATGGAGAAGTTCTTGGAAAGTCATGCTTTCACTGATTGCAATAAAACATCATTGCCAATTATCATAAGATCATCAACGTATAAGACCAAAAATGCGTTAGCAATTCCCTTGGTATACGCACTCTTCCTTTGTGTTCTAATAGAAACCAAACAGTTTAATTACCTTATCAAAATATGTTCCAACTTCCCGAAGCTTGTGTTTAAGTCGATAATTGGACTTTAACAACTTGCAAGCATTCCCTTCACTTCCACTGACCACAAACCCTCGGGCTGCGACATATATACAGTCTCTTCTAAATCAAAATTCCATCTTTTCATCCATTTTCCATATTTTGTAATCATGGAATGCTGCAATGGCCAGCACAATCTAGATTGACTTAAGCATGGCTACGGGAAAAATGGTCCCGTCATAACCAACACCTTGAATTTGATGAAATCCTTTCTTAACTAGCCTAGCCTTATAAGTCTCTACTTATCCATCTTCATTTAGCTTTTTCTTAAAAATGCATTTGCAGTCATAGAGTTTTATCCCTTTGGGTGCGTCTGGTGAAGTCCTTACTCAGCTTTCATATATGGAATCCATCTCGGATTTCATTGCTCCAAGCCAGAGTGCAGAGTCTTTACTCTGTAGTGCTTATGGGAAAGATAAAGGAGTGTCATCATCTAAGACACGGTCCTCCTTCTCACCATCCATGAGAAAACTGTAGTATCTCTCTAGTTCATAAGATTCCTATTAGACCTTCTACTAGGTTGCGTGTTTTTGTACACGGATGAAATCGATTCTCCTGGTTCAGCTTCGGTGTTAACTTCTTGAATCTCATCGAAGTATAAAACCTCGTTGTTAATTTCCTTTGACCGAAATTCATTTACTAAAATGACAATGTGCCAAGAAACAATAACCTTTTGTTTCGCGGTATTGTAGAATATATATTTCATTGAGTTTTTGAGATATCCTACAAATTTACAATAGTACCGATCTTGCCTTAAGTTTATTCGGACCAATGTTCTTAACATAGACCAAACAACCCATACCTTCAAATAGTTGAGTTGGGGTTTCTTACCACACAATATCTCGTATGGTGTTTTAGGTATAAATTCAGTGGGAAATAAGTTCAACATATGTGCCGCGGCCTTCAGTGCATGTCCCTAGTAGGACAGAGGTAACTCAAGCTTACTCATGGAACAAACAGCATCCAATAGGGTTTGGTTCCTTCGCTTTGACACACCGTTGTGTTGAGGAGTATATGATGGAGTAACCTGAGAGATAATCCCATTATCTTTTAAGTACCGCTGGAGTTCTTGTTCATACTCACCTTCTTGATAGATCAAAGAATTTTTATCTTTGGTTTGTGCGATTTTCAACTACATTCTTATACTCAATAAATTTCTCATAGATATTGGATTTATTCTTGATAAAATACACGTATCATAGCCTCGCGAAAAGGTTAGTGAAGGTAACAAAGTAATAACTATTATCCTTAGTGATCGCAGACATCAAGCCACATACATCACTATGTACTAACCCTAAGAGTTCTTCAACTCTTTTAGTGCTCCTACTAAAGAGGTGCTTGGTCATTTTTACCTTTCAGACATGACTTACACATGTCAAATGATTCAGAATCAAGTAACGGAAGAAAACCTTATGTTTTCAATTCGTATAGTGGTTTCTCACTAATATGATCTAACCTACAATGCCAAAGATAATCATCATTATATTGTTAGACGTACTACTCATAGAACAAATATAATTAGTATTAATCACATGTATGCCATTTTCAAGAGTACCATCGTATACTTTATTTTCATTTAAACTAAAACCCATAATATTATTTGCATAATGAAATACATATCTAGCCTCAAACGATCTAGAAACAGACACGATTCCACAAATAAAGTCTTTTACAAAATATCAATTATTTAATATCAATACTACTCCATTAAGCAAACAGAAACGATAATCTCCTTTTACCATTGCATCTACAGTACATCCATTAGCAACCTGGAGCCTCATTTTTTATTTATCCATGATGCGCCATTTTGTAAGACCATTAACGTAATACGTATATCAGTTCTAGATCTAATATCTAAAATCCAAGACATTTTATTGATAACAAAACAATTTCGAATCATAAATAAACCTAACAAAGCTACAGAACCTTTCTATTTTCTTTCTTTAACGGTCTTTAGGTGCTCCGAATAGCCCCTTAATTCTTTGTTTATGACTCAGCCGACCTCAACATTTTGAGGAGCTCCACGAGATTCACATTCCGTTGGTTTGTATTATAATTCAGTATGAATGGTTCATACTGAGGGATAACTGAACCAAGTATCAAGTCTATTGGAAATTCATTGCTTATCGTCACATCAATTGGGAAAGCCTATTAATATAGCACTTTAACATTAGGACATAATCGTCCACCTTCTATCCTATTTGCATTTTAGTGTTGAAAAATTTCTTCGTAATTTCGTATGTCGTAGAACGAGATTTCTCACCAGACTATTAAACATCTGATGGATATATATGCTTTGATGATGCCTTTGTAATGACTTACCTAATGTAGATAACAAGAAAACTTGGGTGATTTCGAGGTCAACGACCCACTTGTTATAAACAACATGCAGTTCTGGGTTAGCATTTTCAGCGGGCCTCGTCATAGGAATACAGTAAGAAACGACCAAAGGCACAACACCAGAAAGGCAATTTCCTCACGGTTATAAGCGTGACAAAACTAATTTGTTACGGTTATAACCGTTAAAATAGGTACCGTGGGCAAATTCAGTCACACTTTTGCTCACGGTTATAACCGTGATAAAAATAGTAATTTCTCACGCTTATAACCGTTATAAATGTAGATATTATCACACTTATAACCATGACAGAATAGTATTTACTCACGGTTATAATCGTGATAAAATGGTTATTACTAACGCTTATAACCGTGGAAAATTTAGATAGTATCAAACTTATAACCGTGATAGAACAATAGTTTCTAACATTTATAACCATTACCAAAAAGGAAACTTTAACACTTATAACCGTGACAAATGCAAATTATATCACAGTTATAACCATTACGAAAGGTTAATTTCTAACACTTATAACCGTGATAACTAAAACAATATCAAACAAACTATATAGAACCAATATTTTATTATAGCTACAAACAATCTATACAAAAAGTATATAGTATTAACATTAAGAAAACATACGATCAATAATTAGAACACCACCAGACATTTATGTTTCATACAAACACCACAAATGATACTTCATACAACCACCACAAATTATAGCATACAAGCATAGTATATATAACAAACTTTAAAACACAGTTTCAGCATAACTACATAGTGTTTAGTAACTTACTAATAGCGCAAACAATACTCGGGCCAAATCACAAAACCTCCTTCAACTAATTTGGATAGCGTGTAATGGCCATTTTGTGGTGCTTCATAAATTGAAGCTTCTGGATGTAAACATTCGCCACCCAAACAACTTGCTCTCCTTCAACAACCTTCCAGCATGTCGCAGCAAAAGCTAGTGCAGCAAATCCTAAAATTACAAGCGGCCAGTGGAACCTTTTATTCAATGTACTTATGAGATTTCGGAACCATCTTCTAGTATTTCGCTAGCTGAACAACACAAACCTACAGCTTTGATCAATTGAATAGTACATTTAAACCAAATATAATTGGCATATTGAAATTTACCTATCAGTGACATATAAGTTTCAATCCACAGTGTGCAAGGTGAACTGAATGAAGTCAAAAACTCAAGTAGCCATGCAACAAAAAGGCCAACCGTCCCAATGATCAACAAGAACAACATTTGCTGACCTGAAATTAATTATAAAATAGAAGTTATTTGGTACAGTACTAACTTCTGATGCAAAATAATGAGTTGCATACCTCGTTGCACTAGTTACAGCTAACAGAGCTGTGACGATTGCATCAACTGTGTGAATCGCTCTTTTTGAAGTCTCACTTATGGTAGCCATGTATATAAATGTGCTTATCACAGCCATGAAAGAAAGCCAGAAGTCCATAAACTGAACAAATATACCATGATTGTATTTAATGAATATTGATAACATAACAAAAAAGTGACCGAGTACTCAAAGAAAATAGCAGAAATTGTTATTCTAAGTTTCTAACATCTCCTTTAAGTTTTAATATACTTTTGAAGTCTTTATTTTTCTTTCATCGGTAATCAATCATAAAAAAATGAACAATATAAATACCTATAAAACCCGGAATGATAAAACACACCAAGTACCAACATCACATGCATGGTATAGCCTGCTTGATATCCCACTTGAATTTGACTTATGAAAAAAATCTATTGTAACTACAGACTGGATTTGTTAATATCATTATTATGGTTTTGAAAATATTAAGATTCTACTCCATATTTCTGCGAAAAATCTATTGGATCTCACAGTCACTTTGGTAAAATTGAAAAATGAAGATGACGGGTATTTTCTGTGAAATGAAAGGTCATGTTGTTATGGTTATTAACATATATGATACAATTTTATTTCTGAGTTTAAAATGGTATATAATTAATTTATAAGGTTGTGAAAAGAATATGCTACACCAGTTACGTAGAAGGGTTGAACCATTACCCCAGATCTTCTAGAATCAAAAGCATCTAAGGTGCCAAAATTGAACTGAAGACCTTTTTGATTATCGTTCTTCTTTGGGCTACTGACATTTGGTTGCAAAATTCTCAAATTCAGATCAAGCTCATGGCTAATAACTATCAAAACATTTGATAAAAATTATTAACATGCAAATATACCATAGACCGACATAGTGAAAAATATCAACAGTTAATATCTTCACTAGTGCCCTTCCCTTCATATGAGCTTGGCTCAAAATTAGCGACAGCTTCTTTTCCATTAAATTTGTTAGCCGCTTTGTCATAAGCCCTGGTAACAAAGTGGAGACTAATTTATGACAACTGATTTGCATTTGAATCTATGAACTATTTATTAAAAAATCTACTTAAAGTCTTAATATTTTTATAGGACCTTGCAACTTCTATTTCCCTGTCGAATAACCCAAGGTAAATTTACCTGCATTGAGGCATCAGCTTCACATCGGTAAAAGTTTGGATTCTAAAACATTTTTTTACTCTCACTTTTCATAAGCACTACTTATTCATGCATTTTGGGTGATTTCATCAAATAAGAAAAGGAAAAAAAATAAAATACTACAATACAATGTTAAGTTACTAGCAACTTACTTCTTACCAAGAAATTGTCCCATGCGTGCCTCTCATCGATCGCACTTATAAAGGGCTACTCCTCGGTATTTTGAGCTTCTTCTTGAAAATCCAGTACTTTGTCTTTGGAGTATGTGAAAAAATTCTTTTTTGCATAAGTCCCTCATCTGATATCACAAAAAGGAGAAGTAAGAAATCAATTATTTTTCAAAAGGCAACAAAACCCCCTCGTAATTTTAAGAGCCAGTAGATTCCTATAATACAAAGATTGTACATGAGACTATAGATTGAGTGTAGTGATTTGAACCCGTAAATTTTTATACTATAGTTGCCATTTATCTGTTATAACAAAATTAAACTCTAATAAGATATAAAATGAATGGAAAAAGAAAAAAGAAAAACCTGCTTCAGATCCTCATCGTAGTCGCTTATTGTAAATTAATGTCAACATAAACTCCCCTGAATTTAATCGCAGCATGATCATATGCCCTATAAATACAAAAAATAAGTAAGAAAAGAATAAGTAAACTATTTATTCATAATCCACAACATAAATATTGAACATGAAGTCTAACCTTGTAGCTGCATGAGCTGTATCAAACCCTCCCAAATAAACCTGCTTACCACAATCCCTATGTAAATCAACATAAAATATTCATTTAGCATAAGATCCAAGAAAATTACATAAAAAAATAACATGGAAATCATTCCAACAAAATGTAGTAACAGTTATCAGACTATACAGCAGTCTTAATATAGTTCACCATTCTTATTTATATATGTTCATACCAAAATTTCACAACCTTATAAACTGGGTTAAAAACTTATCATAAGCTTGGTTAAAAATTGAGTATAGGCTGGGTTAAAAATTGAGCATAAGCTTAGTTAAAAACTGAGCATAAGCTAGGTTAAAAACTGAGCCTTACTTAGTTAAAACTGAAACATTGCTCATTTAAACCGAGCGAGTTTGCTCAATTGAAAACTAAGTGTTTAATTGAGAGTTTTCTCAGCTAAAACCTGAACTATGCTTAGTTGAAAACTAAGCGAGTTTAATCAGTTAAAAACTGAGCATATGCTTAATTAAAAACTGAGGCATGCTTAGTTAAAAACTGAGCATATGATCAGTTAAAAACTGATCGAGTTTGCTCGGTTAAAAACTATGCATATTGCTCTGCTAAAAAATGAGCATTATTTCATATTTGCAATATTTTTCTTCATCGGTAAAATGACCAAACTCCAATATGCTTAGTTAAAGGAAATTTTTGCTTTGCTACTAGTACCTATCCCACTCCCTGAAATAAGCAGACAGTCATTCAAACATTTGTCATAGAAAAGATGAATTTTTTTAGATTTCAACCTTTTAAAGTCAGTAATTGGAGCAATGAATTAATCACTTGCGAAATTCCCATTAACAAATGCATGTAACATGTGACCAAGAGATTCTACATGAAGATTAGTCTGTGTTCCCATTCATCAGAATTGACTCATCACCATTAATATCAATGCTGTCAAATTTGATTAAAAAATACCAGTACACATTAAAAAGAAGAATAATCCTTCATATGATTGTAAAAGAAGATAAGTTAATAAGACAAACCTAGTCGAATACCACAGATAGTCACTAGCACCAGTAGTAGTGCTTATCTGCTCCAGTAATCCAACCTGAGTGAAAGCTGAGCCTTTTGATATGCCTACATGTTCATTCACAAAACTCTAACATGACTTCAATTCTTCTGAAGACGAATGCAGAGATTCGCCTACTCCTATGTATCTCTCGTTCAAACGAGTAGCTTGAGAATTTATCTATGTTGGGCAAGTGAATGTCAATACATGGGTGCAGAAAGATATAGTCAAGATTAAATCGATATGTTAATTCAGACGAACAAATAATTACCTGAGTTGTATTGAATGCCACATTTTGACAGTCAGGAAGTATACTAACCGACCATCGTGGTATTTTATAAGATTTTCCATTGAATGTCACTGTTACATCAGAAGTTGCAATATTCGCTAGAAATGCTACACATTCACTTTCAGTTTTATATACGTGGGACTACTTAAGGTTAAAAAGAAAAGTGTCAAAAATATTTGATACCTCACATAGTTGATTAATGATACGCGAAGATTGAAATAATACCTCCAGATTGCAATATTTTTCTTCAAGATGGAGTATAACTAGACCTAATTCGTCCTCTTTATCCGGCAAGCAAATAATCACCAAACTCCAATGCATAATGATCACAACAATAGTGAACTATGAACAATTTTTATTTTTTATTCATACACATGAACTTAACCAATATTGCTTCTGTTAAACTTAATAATAAGAATTGTAAAGATACTCACTCTCCATGAATTGGCAGAAAAATATACGCCATACAACGATTTTAAACTCTGGAGTCGAAAATCAACTTACTGCAACAATTATTCAAACAAGCGAGTTGGAGCATGGACATTGCAAGCATAGCATTCACTACATGCGTGGGGTGCCTCTAGAAAGAACGGAACTCAAGAATTTTCACAACAAACAAAATCAAGACCGAACATGAAGTGTGTGAGCACTCAACATGTATAGTGAAAATAAAAAACTTACAGAACATAGATAGCATAACGCAGGCGTATGAGACCATGAGGAAAACATTTTCATGCAATGGGATTAGATTTTCTTAAAAACCCCTGCCTCTGTCTTTCTGGGTCTGATTTTTAAGTGTTTGCATTTAGGTAGGCAAGGGAATGTTGACGGTAATGGCCAGCTGCCCAAAGCAGGATCAAAGATAATCACCTTTTCATTTTTATTTCTGTGTACTTCATCCTTTTCTCTCAGGTTCAGACCTACAACAACAACGAAGGAAGTCATAGATCAATCATGCATGCAATAAGGACAAGTCAACATCAGGTGATAAAGCCTACTTCAAAAGTGTCGGAGGTCTCAATTCATCGAAGCTGCATGCAAAGACCGAACAGTGGTGTGGACGGTGGAGGTTGGCAGTAATTATATTACGTCATATACAGTACGCATGAAAAAATATAGACAAGAATCAAAACTTCTAAAATCCGCAAGATGCTTCATTTAAGCTACTGCTCGCTAGATCCAAGCATATATAAAGTAAAAAGTCCATACCATTACTGTAAGTAAAGTACAAAAAGGAAGCACGGTAATAAAATGAATCCTTAGACCAAGTTTTATGGTGGAATCACCTAAATTTCATGCAAGTTTGCAGAATTAATTCGTCACTTCCTCTCTAGTAATAAAAGCTGTACAGTCGTGGTTAATGTGGATAACATTTCTGGTTCCAATACTATGTTAAGCTGAATCTAGAATTTGCTAAACCTAAAATTGTTGAGAAACCCTAGATTGATATGAAATCGTATGTAAGAAATTTATATGAATTTGAAAAAAAATGCTCATGCCTGAGTAGACGAAGGTGAAAAGCGAAACCCTAGATATGTAGTTCGCAACCCAGGCCTTCATTCGTCTTCGTCGAGTTGATAGGACAAAAGGAGGAGGCGGTGGTAGAAGACGGCGACAGCGGTAGACGGTGGAGGCGGTGGCAGCCAATGGAGGCTGTACGAACGGAAGAGAAGTTGAGAGAGTGAGAAATGAACAATTATTGTTAAAAATGAGATAACAAATGAAAGAAAATTAATTTACACTCCTATCCATGCTGCTTTTAATTATTTACCAAATTATCATATTTACTAACGGTAATAACTGTTGTAAAGGGTTGTAACGGATATAACCGTTATAAATTTGTAACGGTTATTAGCGTTGTAAATCGAAAGCAGAAAAGTGTTACAAAATGGGCTGTTTGGTGTAGTGAGACACATGTATGTCAATTCTATCTTGATAGCTCTTTGATAATTGACATAGTTATTTGATCCGGTTAGATTGACGTTTTTACTAAACAGTTTTAGAGTTGAAATTTTCTATAAGTTTTAATTGGTAGATTATTTAGACAATATTATAGTAGACATTTTTATAATATTAGTAATGTTAAACTTTATGTTTCATCTTACTAATAAGCTCGCGCAAGTCTTTAATATTTCACAACATCCTAAGTCGAAACATAGATGTCTTTCAACTTCACCAGTAGGTATTAGGACTCGTCTGTCTTGGAATTTTGACATTGAGTTTGCTCAAAAAGTCATGGCTCTATAGACGATTTATAACTGCTTATCGGTTATATCATATACAACTCCTTACCAATGGTACTTTGTCCTAATTTTACTTCGACCTTGAGTTTTCTCAATAAATTGAAATGAAATTATTCACTTATGCGTACCATATCGTGAGAACCTAAATATAGTATATGTACCTTGAGTTTGCTCAACAAATACATATAAGTATCTTACCTCGTCAGTTCAATATACTAATAATACTACACATTATATCCCAAGCTTGAGTTTTCTCAACAAATAAGGAGTATGCAAGTAATATATATGTATATATATAGTAGAGGGCTACATTATATTAAAGGTTCATAATCTTTAATATATTATATTGAGTGATATCGACTTATGCAATAATGTATTTCTTATGAAATTCCCTCATGATCAAGTGTAGGACACATCGAGAATCATGGTATACGTATATTTACATATGTTTTTATTCCTTTAGTCTATTTAAGGAATATTTAATGTTTCACCTTTAGTTTATACATTCATATTATATGAGTTTTATTATTATATAATTTTTATATTTTAATTGACTTATATAATAATCTTATGTATACCATTATATTAATTAAATCATATTTAATTAATTTTAATTAATTGTTTATTATTTAATTTATTACAGTGAACATTTATATATTATAACCTTTATAATACTATACGTATATCATATATGTATGTATGTATTTTAATTTTAATGAATTGTTAATTAATTTATTTAATTAAACAATTTTAAATAGATTTTATTAACTTCAAAAATTTATTTTCTATACATATATGTGTATTTATATTGTCTTAAACATTTCAAGACAACATAACATATATCACTATATATTATACATGCATATATATATATAATTAACTTATTTAATTAATTTATTTCTTTTATTAATCTTCTTATTAATAAAATTAATTTCAAAATTAACTTATATTTATTGTCAAACACTTCAAAAAATTTCCTTACGTTATGACCTTTATAATATATATCTATTATTTTAAATTTAACTTTTAAATTTGAAATCCATGCTTTTAATTTTCAAAACAATTCTAAATTTTAACCCAAGTCCCAATTCAAATTGGGCCATTACTAGTAGGGGCAAATTTTGGACTCATATATATGTTCGAACTAAGCTGGTAGCCAAGCAGGGCAGATTACTTAATTACCCAAGGACAATCCTTTGACACTACCTTTCTCGACACCCTACTATTTGGGCTTTGAGCTTAATTAGTTAAACATAACACGACCTATTTAGACTATACATGCTATTAAGCTCTGATATCATTGTTGGACTAGGCTTGCCCGCAACGAAGTAATTGGGTAAATTTTAATTTTTTTATAACTATTTGGATCTTTAATGATCCATATGCAGTCAAAATTCATTTAGAACTTCTCTAAATTTCTTTTAAAATAAAATTAATATTTTATTTAAATTTATAAATAAAGTTTTATTTTAATTATTTGTATCATATTATATATGTGTATTATATACGCACATACACGAGCATGCATGTGCAATATGATAATATGCACATGATTTGATATACCAATGTATAAACGTTGGGATTTACACCGTAATGGACGTGTCCCTTTGTGTATACAAATGGATTATCTAAATGTGTGTGTGCATCAAAATATTATATAAATAAATGTATATATGTAAGCATACAATTACACATTTGTTATAAAATACTGATTATAAATTATTCATTTATAAAATATACATATACGTGTGTGTATACATATAAATTAAATTATAAAATTATTTCAAAATTATTATTTTTTATACGAAATTCGAATTGGAAATATATATGTATGTATGTATGTATGTATGTATGTATGTATGTATGTATGTATAAATACACTTACACACACATAATTCTACACATTTCAATGCTCGAGCTTAGTATAATATACCATCAAAATCATATTTTTATCAAATTCACCTTCATCTAATAATCTACCTCGACCAAGAGAGTAAAAAGCTTCTCCAACGACCTTTGACAAGGCCATTATCCATTGCACTAACCAACGATCTTTGTTAGGGCCATCACCAATTGATGAAGTATCAGAAGTAACAAAAGTAGGATAATAACTCAATCTAAAATACATAAAACCAAAACTCTCATAGTCATCGATAAAAAAGTATTCTACGCAATTATGGCACCCCGTAGCATTAGCACATCAATATGCAAATCAAGTTCGAGAAATACTCAAAATTCCCAATATGAAACGACATAATAAACAAATTCATTACATCATCCTTCGTGCGAATCTTCCTAATGTAGGCTAACTTTGCTTCATTCATATCAGTCAAGAATGACCCTCTCATTTCAGTATGTTTTATTCAATAAATGGAAACTAGATTTTTAGCAAGATGAATTGATTAGAGGATGTGGTGCAAGTTTGCATATTCGGCCAAATTTGATTGTGATACATGTTTGTAGAGTCCAATGAGAACCATTAAAGTGCAACAGCGCTTTATTAATAGACGCAAACTACACCCTAAGAATTTTGGATGATCTTCTAATATCATTGTACGATTTTACTACCTATCTAGAGGTTAAATTTTGTTCATACACCGTAAATTACTATACGTACACTAAACTTTTTGCTAAAATCATTAGCATCATTTTATCCTTAATATACACGATCTATATTACAAAACTACCTTCATTTTGAATTAAAACAAAACACTTATCTCATTTCACACAATCTCTCTCTTGCGCGTTAATCAAAGTAATATTCCTAAATTCTCCAAATTCAGTTTAATACTGAATTTTAAAATTTAATTAACTTTAATCATATTAACTTTAATACTGAACTTTAAAATTTAATTTTTATGTTAAATTTAAAGTAAAAAATGTTAACAAATGAATACAACTTGAAACTATATGAATAAAATTTGATACTTGGAATGATTTCTTTTATTACGAGAGCGATATATTATTTAAGTAGAGCACCCATTTTAGACATCTCGGAGGTCTGAATACATGACCGTTATGACTTCAAACCACGACGTCGTACCATCGTCGCTTGAGCTTGTGGTCTTTGATCTGAAAGGAACTTTAAATTTAACTCAATCGATGATGTATATAAATTTCAGCTATTTTATGAAAGAAATTATGTTGGTTATATTATAATTGTTTAATATCGATTTAATTAAACATGTAGAAGAAATACTACCACTTTCTCAGATGGCCAGCTCTCAACACCAGTTATAGGAGTTAGGAATGCTATAATGAGTAAAGGTTGAAAGAGGTAGGAGTAACACGTGTTATGCACTATTGAGAAATGAAAGTTATTGTGTAGTCTTATGTATTTAAGAAAATGAAATTTCATCTGAAAGTCATCAAGGTTTCGTGGTGTAGTTGGTTATCACGTCAGTCTAAACACACTGAAGGTCCTCAATTTGAGCCTTGCGAAGTCAATAGTTTTACCCCCTCATCTATGTGTTGCTGCACTGTGCTATTACCATATTGTAGAACCAATCTACGCAGTCCTACACTTAAGCGGATCCAACCTCAGCAAACAAAGTCTTTATAAATTGTTCTTTCGAATAAAAAATAGTCTTGTTTCCCCCCACATATGTTCTTCATCAACAGCACTGTAAATATGACCAGACCATCCATGCATTTCACTTATTACATTATTTCTTCTACCTCTCATCGACAACATTGTAAATGTGACAATGGATATGAGAAAACAAAGAGTTATTATCAAATAACAAAGGAAGTGATAGACAAGCACCATTGTTCAAGTGGTTAATTGATTCGGCTTTGGTGCAAGAGGTTACAAGTTCGAAACTTGCTTTCGAATGTTTATTGACATAGGATATGTTGTCCCAATGATTTGTTGTATATAAGGTACCATTTCAAAAAATACAGAGGAATTGATAGTAGAAATATTTCTTGTAAGGTTGTGCATTTCTTCCTAATTCTTCTAGGTTCTTCATTCTTTTATTTTGCTCTTTCATTTCTCCTATAATTACCTCCAGTCCATGTTGGCCTTCATGCTGATCATCAAGCTGCTGCTGATGTGAATACCGAGCCTTCTAATCCCACTTTGATCAACTTGGTTCATTGCATGCATTAATTTGTCCTACACTTTGTATGTAATGTGGAGCTCCTATTAAGCATCAAAGGATAATACCTTTCTGAAGATGGAATCAATCAACGAAGTGTTGTTTAGAGTATGCAACCTTTGTTCAGTTTGAAGTTATATTTTATTGTATTTATATATAGGATAGTTAAAAAAATTATTTTGACTGTGTATCTATTGTGTTTGAGGTAATGCAGAGAATGATGAAAATTTGGAATATGAGAATTGAATGGGTTCATTTGAGACTAGTTATATGGTATTATTTGTATATATAATTCTACCTGCTTCCATATTGTAGCTTTTTTTATTTTAACAATTACTTAAGCTATACAGCCGAATAATTTTTTTCATTTTATATTTCATTTGTGTATCTAATAATGCTTCTTCTGAATGCTAGTTGTATTTGGCATTTATGCATACCACTTGAAATTAGCTTTCTTAATCTTCATGTTTTTGAAAGATAATTTTACACTAATGACTACTATTTAGTGCAAAGCTAATTTCACATAGCATTTATGTGTCATTTATATCTTGTTTTTCATAGAGCTGATTTTATACAGCACTTGGGAGCATAGTGGTCATGGTTGGACCGTAAGTCGAACCGTGACGACTTAAATTTTACGTTTTGCATAGTTCAACTGGTTGAACCGTTATAACCATGCATTTTTATTTTTCGAAAATTTACACATTTGAATATATGTTATACGCAAAAATATTGAAAGAAAAATATTGGATAGACGAGTCGTAGAGTGTTTTCAATGTATACGACAGAAGTTGCACAACCGAAACTATCTACTACTGCAATGCACAACTATAACACTCGTACACAGTTGCAGATGCACAACTTTACCACCACAAGTACTGCTGTACGTGCACAGAGTGGTAGGGCATAATGGCAGAAGTTCGATAGCGACGAACGTGATGAAGTTTATTTTGGTCCTGGAGTGCTTGCAGCATAAAAAAAGGGTAGAGCTTGCTATTTGGATTCTAGGATGATGATTTTTTAAATGTAGATTTAATATTTTTTTACTTCAACGGAATAGATAGGATCAGAATGATATATGATGAAAAAGTAAGAAGAAAACAAGAACATTGTGGTTCAACCACGTAAAATGAATGTTTGAACCACCAAATTGAAGGTCTAACCTTTGGTTTGTGCATGGTCAAGGTCTACTTATTCGAGTTTGTATAGATCCATGGTTTGGGACTTTTCAAGTTCTTACAGTTGGGTCCAGTCATGATAATACTGCCATGGAGAATATGCTTTCTGAAATCAAGAAAAAACCACGAGCTCTTTATTATTCATAATGAATTGAACCGCGTCCCATTTATTATCAAAATCCAATGGAGTAACTTATTTTTTACTCTCTTTTTTTATTTAAAATTTTAGGATCTTACATTTTTTTGATTAATATTGCAAAAATACCATTGATCTTTTTCCTATTAAAACTTCATATAAGTGCATGAGATATGCATTACTATATACTTATAAAATACATGTTCACAATGGTACGGTCCCCCATTTTTCGATTAATATTAAGAAAGTATCATCGATGTTTTTTCCATTAAAACTACGTATAAATTGTAAAATATTTACATTATTATATACATATAAAGTACGTACATATAACCTTAAGACCTTGTGTATTTTTTTTTTGAAATGGTACTTTATATACAATAAATCATTGTGACAACATATCACATGTCAATAAACATTCGGATCACGCTAGGAAAGTTTCAAACTTGTGACCTCTCGCACCAACGCCAAATCACTTAACCACTGGGACAATGGTGCTTGTCCTTGTATTTTTTTGTTAATACAACGAAAATATCATTGGTCCTTTTTCTATTAAAACTTAAAGAGCTGGATTAAATATTTAAATAGAAATTTGTAGCTAATATCAGGAAGCTAAGAAATGGTGTTAAATAAAGAGGGCTCTTGATCTTATCTCTAGTTAAATACACTAATAATTCCACTACAAATTTCATATTTGCGTTATTATTCAATTATATTGTTTGCGCAAAAAATGGGCAAACACCTCCAAGTCGTGTGATTTAGTTGAATTTATGTGATTCTTAGTGATTTGGATGAGTTATGCAAATATGAAAAAAGCAGGGGCTAAACTGTAAAAGACACGCAGATTTATAGTGGTTCGGCCAGAACGTGCCTACGTCCACTTTATATGTTATTCTCTCTTTTCTTTCAGATTACAAGTACAAAGCTTTAAGTACAAGTATAAGAAAGTTGTTTGAAAGTTCCTTCCTTGCTTGAGCTCTCAAACTTGTCCGCCATTGTTGTACCCCTGCCCCTCTATTTATAGAGTGAGGTTGGGGGCAGGGGTCTTGAAAGTATATAGCTGCTGGTGGTCCTGGGCTGGAGCAATCTGGCCTGGTAGTCTGGTTCGGTATGCCTTGGTTCGGCCGAGCTTGGGGAAGATTGATTCGGTAGTAGGAGCAAGGCGGGCCGGTTGAGGTTGTTCATGGAAGTGCTGTTGGTCCGGTGGGACGTTGGTCCGGTGGTGGCTAAGTGTAGTTGGTTCGGTTGTTCATGGAGAAGGGGGGTTTGGTTCGGCAGGTAGAGGTGAAGGGTTGGTTCGGTGTGGGCCGGTCCGATGTGGAGATGGAGTTGGACCGGTAGTGGTGTGGAGAGGAGATGCTTCTGGTTCGGTTAGTGGATGCACGTGGCTGAACCGGTAGTAGATGGAAGTGGCTTTGTTCGGCGTGTGTTTGTTCGGTGGGACATGGTGGAGTTGGTTCGGTGGGCATGGAGATGCGATTGGTCCGGCATGTAGGGGGAGAGGCATTGGTTCGGTGGTGTCCCTGTGCCCGCTGGTTCGGTGGTGGAAATGCACACAACACTTGCCCCCCAAAGTAGGGCATGTGTATGCACATGGCGTGCTTTGTTTTCCTGCAGTCGTTCGGTCCTGGGTGTGCCGAACCGGTTGGTCCGGTCGATAGGTTTCGCCTATAAATATGGGCTTCAGGCCTTCGTTCATCCTCTACCATTTGAGACAGCCGAACCATATAAGTGCCGAATCACCTAGTTGTGCCGAATCATACGTGTTTAGCCGGATCAAAATCTTTGCCGAACCAGGTGAGGATCTATCCTGCCGAACGATCTTTATATCCAATCACCGAATGAGCTCGGGGCCTCGCGTACCGAATGAAACTTATTATTTATTTTACCGGATGAACTTTATGCCGAATGGGCTACGCCGAATGAGCTTTCATATTTGAGTTTTGAGTGATAACCCTAGATTTACACATGCTGGCTTGCTTTATACACTTGTTTGCTTATATCTCTATACTCCTTGTACTAACAACACGTCTTTCTCTATTGTGTATGTAGATAAAATGTCTCGCAAAGCGGAAACTCGATCAGATAGTAAGAAGTCCAAGGATAGAGGAGAGTCTTCTTCCGTGCCCCCAGCCCAGTCAGGACCGGCGCGACATGGACCTGCCCCGAGGTCGTTAGTGGATGGGTATGGTCCCCAGGAACTTCTGGTCTCCTCTCCCGATTGCTTTCCTAGCTCCCTAAAGGAGGAGCAACTTGATGTTATATCTCGTTCCTTCGGGATAGATAGAGCGCTTATGCGGTTGCCGGGGAACGGAGTGATGCCGTACAATCCTCCTGAAGGATATTTTGCGTACAGTAGGTACCACTGCATGTGTGGTGCTATCCCGCCTCTCAACGCCTGGATAGTTAGCTTTATCACATATCTGAAGGTGGCTCCATTCCAGCTTCAGCCTAACTCCTACGCCATTCTGGTGAGTCTTTTCGTCATCTTTCAGAGGAGATATGGGCGTCCCCCTTCCAACCGGGAGATCCGGTATCTGTACAACTTGAGAGGCTACAAGAAGGGGTCTCCATATATCAGTTTGGAAGCGGCCGTGCCCTTCAAGCCTGTTCTGGATTTGTACTCAAAGTTCAGTATGTTCAAGAAGGAATGGTTTTTCATTAGGGATGACTCTGTTTCTTTCCGCCTTTTCACTTCCGGCTGTAAGTTGAACTTCATTTATATTTTTCTTGTCCTGATCACAATGCTTCTTCTTATATGCTTTTATTTCTTGCTAGCGACAGGTGGTTTTGCGGTCGTGGAGATTGATTCCTTGGCTCGGATGGCTACTGAAATAAAGGCCATTTCGGGAAGGGATAGATCGGCTTCTTTCCTGATCAGAAATGCCACTCTCTTGGAGTATAACTTGATTCTGCCACATCAATCTGTGGTTAAACAGAGAGATACAGCCGAGGAGAGGGCTGCTAAAGCTAGGGATGGGGCTACTGCGAAGAGTAGCAAGAAAAGACCTTTCTCGGTGCCTCCAGCCATTGGGGGAAAGAAGCTTAAGAAGTCTGATGGACCCTCTCCCAGTGCATGTCCAGATATTCCGGAGGAGGAAGGTGGAGAGGAGGAAAGAGACGAAGAGGAGAGCGGAGGAGATGGAGAAGGTGAAGGACAGGGCGGTAGTGGTGCCGAGGCTTTGTCTTCTGAGCAGGCAGGGGAGATCCAGGAGTGGACGGATGATGCCTTCCGTCAGGCTTTTGAAGGATTGGAGGAAGGATCAGCCTCGATGAAGAAGGCAAAGGGGATTGACAAGGCTGGGGCTGGCGTCGATCCATTCCCTAAGAATTCTTCAACTGAGGTGGCTCCAGCGATTCAAGGTGAACTCTTGACTTCTGCAGATTCCATTTATGATAGGGACTTAGGAATATTTTATGGTTCGCTTCCGTCCTGGACTGAGATTCAGGACTTATTACAGTATTCTCCTTCTCCGCAGGGTTTGTATAATAAATGTGTCTTCTCATTCTTTTTAACTTAACATATTTCTCGGATTATGGACCATTGCATGTTCGTAACACTTGTTCTTTATTACAGGGGCAGACGAGGTGGCCAAAACTTCAGACGTTCGACACCGCCTTGAACAATTCAAGTTGATGAGAGCTTCTACTAAGCCGAAGCCGCCAACCGGCCGTTCCGGGGATGTAGTTAGATATCGCTCTCTTCTTGGAGTCATTGAGGAAGGTATCCAGCAGAGGAAGAGGAGGCGTTTCTTGTTTGATTCACCACCTGGTCCTCAGCCTTCTGCTCAGCCTTCCCGAGATACCACGGAGGTGACCACGGAGTTTGCCCCCTCTCCGCCTCCTTCCGAGAATCCTACCCTTATCCGCATAAAACGTCCCGATGTGCCTCGCAATCCCTTTGTCGGCCACCCGGATTTGGACCCAAGCTCTCAGGATATATTATTTGACGAGGCCACGGGCGAGCATCTTCTCCCCCGCAATCCCATGGTTCGGATTCTTGATGAGGCAAAGTCCCTAGATCTGGATCTGCTCACTACTCGGATAGCTGCTATGGGGGACGAAGCCAAGGCCAACATTGACCGGGTCGCGGAGGAGGTAATGAAGTTGATGGAGCATCATGCACGACTGGCTAGGGCTGGGGACGAAATCGGGAGTGCTAACATCCGGCTGCGGCTACAGGTTGCTGATCAGGCCAAGCAGCTTGCCGATCAGGCTATCCAGATTTCTCAGCATGAGACAGCCTCCAGGCAGTTGAAGGAGAATCTGGAAAAGGCCAGCGGGGCAGAATTGCGAAAAATGGAGGCTGCTTGCAAGGGGAGGATTGATATGGCCATTGCGACGGTGGACGAGGTTCGGAATGCGGATCTTGAGCGGATTGAAGAGTTGTCTGGGAGGATTGAGGCCGCAGAGCTTGCTCAGGCCAAGCTAAAGGAAGAGATGGAGGAAATGAGGAGGTCTCTCCAGGCTGACCGCTTGAGATATCGATTGGAGAGGGATGCTGCCGTCGCTAAGTTGTTGTCCTCCGAGGCCCGGGTGAGGGAGTTTGAGGAGAATGAGGGGATGATGGATGAGATGTTGCAGGATATGTACTTCCGTACCTGTAAGCAGGGTAATGTATCCTGGATGGATGACTATCCCCGGATCATGGCTAGGATATATCTTCGGGCTTTGGAGGAGGCCAAGGCCGATGCGGATAAGGAAGGTGGAGCGGCATTCAGGATGGACGTGGTAACTGCCCAGTTCTCAAAGGAGGAGAAGGTAGCGGTGAAGGAGGGGATGCGGCTGCTTGCTGCGGAGGAAGCCGGTGTGCAGTTGGGGGATGAGGACCAAGAAGCGGGCGTCGGTGAGTTTTCTCTTTTTAGCTTTTCATAACTTGATCGTTCGCTGTTTATCCGATGGATTCTTCTTCTGAATTGGACAGGTGGGACCTTTGGTCAACATGCTGGGAGTTCCGATCCAGCAACCAAGTAGATTCGGAGAGCTGGTTCTGAAGTGTAGTGGTTAGCACTAATGCAGCTGGTTATTTTATTTGGTCTGCTTGACATTCCTGTATATGCTAGTTCAAAACATTGATGTAACTGCAATAATATTGTTTGTGATGGATGACTTTATGTAATTTCATAACATAAGCTGATTCCTTTATGTTGGAATTTTATCTCTATTTTGTTGTGCTGTGTAAGTGAAGTAACTATGCATGTTACTAGTGACTTGACTGTGCCTGATGCCAAGTTTTTTTTGCTTAAAGTATAATTTTCTCATTTTGCAACGTAAATGTGATGTGTGAATATGAACTGCAGCTATGCATTAATGTATAAAAGTAGAAGGTACCTCCCTTCATGTTTCGGCTGTGGACGGCAACTTCGTGCGCCCTGTAAGACTAAGCACGAAATGCTGCTGAGTGTCTCGTTATCCGATTGTAAGTTTCTGTTCCCATTAGCGAACATTCCCTATTTCATGTCCTGTATTTTCAAGCACCGTTACGGAGAATAGGGGAAAAGTTTTAAATGAAATTGAAATATAGGAAAAGTAAAACTTCCAGTCACGGAAGGCCGTCGATGTGCTTAAGTTCGTGGCAAACGGATTTTGTAGTCACTTTCCCTAGCTGTGGGTCTTGGAGACATTTGTCACCCATCTTACGCCTCTGCGGGGAGTTTTCTTTTTTACCACAGCCGCACTTAAGACACATCGGAGCCGATCGCGCACAGTAACTACCCGGGCCATTATGGCCCGTAATCGTGGGTATTATTCGATTTACTATGGTCGGCTAGCGTGGGGGCCGATCGTCAACTGTGAACTGCCCCTGGCTGACCACACCTTATGTTAGGGCTTATGATCGGTTCACAGTTACCGGCGAGCCGAATCGCTGTAATGAGCTGCCATCGGGTATGGTCGGCCTTTTTTTGATGACTTATACTCGGCTTATTACAGTCGGCTTTAAGGGCCGAGGCAAACAATGAGTTAACTCGCGGTAGAGGGATACCGGAGCAAAGTGTCTCATTGGCGAGGGCATAGGAGCATAGCGTACCTGTTAGATTTTGTCCAGGTGGAGTTGTGTTGTGAAGCTCTAGATTGAAATGTCATCTGCAAAGGATTTTGTTCAACAGCAAAGGATAAAGCTTAACAAGTAGCCAAGATATAAAGGAACAAGTTAACAAGAGCCAAGTTTTTTAAAGTGGTTCGACACGAAAATGCCTACGTCCACTGATTCTCTTTGTTAATTCACTTCATATGGGCAGTACAAGTTAAGAAAAGTATCGACGGAGGTGTCAGATGTTCCATGCCCTCTTGAACACCTCTCCGTCCACTGTTGACAAAATATAAGCTCCGTTGTGGAGATCTCTATGAATTACATATGGTCCGTCCCAGATGGGGTCCAGTGCCCCGGGGCGCGGAAAGATTCTCTTGAGGACAAGATCTCCTTCTTGTAAGCTGCGATGTTTGACTTTGGAGTTGTATAGTGCTGCCACTTTTTGTCTGTGAGCTGCTGCTTTGAGTGTTGCATCATTTCTTCTCTCCTCAATCAGATCCAAAGGCATGAGGAGGAGTTCTTCGTTCTCTTCCGGGCTGTAGTGGATCCTACGGTGAGAGGGCACAATAGTTTCAACTGGGAGCATGGCCTCTGATCCGTATGCCAAAGAGAAAGGAGTATGCCCTGTTGAAGTTCTGTAAGATGTGCGATAGGCCCAAAGTGCCGTAGGAAGTTCGTCCACCCAAGCGCCTTTCGACTTTTCAAGTTTCTTCTTGATTAAGGTTTTGAGGATCTTGTTGACAGCTTCGACTTGTCCGTTTGCTTAAGGATAAGCTACAGATGAGAAGCTTTTGTGAATTCCGTGCTCTTGGCACCAATCGGCGAATTCCTCGCTGTCAAATTGAAGCCCGTTGTCTGATATGATTCTGAGTGGAACTCCGTACCTGCACAAAACGTTTTTGATCAAGAAATTGATAACTTTAGCTGAAGATATTTTATTTAGAGGTTCCGCCTCCACCCATTTGGTGAAGTAGTCAACTGCCACTATAGCATATTTGGCTCCGCCTCGGCCCGTTGGCAGTTCGCCAATTAAGTCAATCCCCCATATTGCGAAGGGCCAAGGGCTGGTCATCTGAGTAATTTCATTGGTTGGTAGTCGAGGAATCTTAGCAAATTTCTGACGAAGTCTAAGGCATCTTTGTTTAAAGTGGGCCAGAAATATCCATATCGGAGTATCTTTTTTGCTAAGGTCTGCCCTCCGGTGTGGTCTCCGCAACTTCCCTGATGGATATTGGGTAGAATTTCCTTGGCTTCTCTTCCAGCAACGCACCTCAATAAGGGGTTAGAGAAGCCGCGCCGATAGAGGATGCCTTCTTGCATTGTGTAGCGGGCAGCTTTCCTTAGAATTTTCTTAATTTCACTTCGCCCGTCGGGTAGGGTGTCGTTTTGTAAGTATTCTCGGATAGGGGTCATCCATGTTTCTTCTTCGGTTGCAGCTATCAGATTTACTTGCTCGAAACTCGGGGTTAGTAGTCTTGAGACAGTTGTCGTTCCAGAAATGGTACCATCTCCCATGCTAGCTTGCTTTGCCAGCTCGTCGGCCTCTTGATTTTCTTCTCGAGGAATGTGTTTGATCGAGTAGTGATCCAATTGATTGAGCAGCCGCTTGGTCTTTTTCAGATATGCCGTGAGCCTCTCTCCTCGAGTCTGGAACTCCCCTAGTATTTGATTTACGATGAGTTGTGAATCACTGTGAAGACATAAGGAACTGACTCCGATCTCCAGGGCGAGCTCTAATCCGGCTATTACTGCTTCATATTCGGCATCATTATTGGTGGCAGCGAATTCTAGCCTTAGTACATAACGCAGCTTTCTTCCCATGGGAGTGATGATCACAACGCCTACCCCTGAGCCTTGTTCGTTCGACGCTCCATCTACGAAGAGATTCCACTTAATACCTTCTGCTATTTCAGATTGGTCCCTACCTTCGCTAGTAGTGAATTCGGCAATGAAATCAGCTATGGCTTGCCCCTTGATAGCAGTGCGAGGATGGTAAGTGATATCATATTGACTTAGTTCGATGCACCACTTAAGTAATCGCCCAGAAGTGTCGGGGCGATGGAGCACTTGCCTTAGCGGTTGATCGGTTAAAACTCTGACGGAATGAGACTGGAAATAGTGTCGCAGCTTCCTTGATGTGATTAGTAAACAGTACGCCAGTTTCTCGAGTTTGGGATACCGGGCTTCTGCTCCGGTGAACCTTTTGCTTATGAAGTACACTGGCCGTTGTGTGCGGTTGTCTTCTCTCACCAACGCGGCGCTTAGGGCATGTGGTGACACAGCAAGGTATAGGTATAGTTCTTCGCCTTCATTCGGAGTCGAGAGTACTGGTGGCCGTTGGAGGTGCTCGATTAGGTTAAGGAAAGCCGCTGAACATTCGTCGGTCCACTCGAATTTTCCTTTGTCTCTCTTTAGGGCTTCGAAGAAAGGGACGCACTTGTCAGTTGCTTTGGAGATGAATCTGCTTAGGGCGGCCACCTTCCCGTTTAGGCTTTGCATTTCTTTCCGAGTGGATGGTATTTTGATATCTTGCAAGGCTCGGACTTGTTCGAGGTTTGCTTCGATTCCTCTGGCATGGACGATGAATCCCAAGAACTTTCCTGATGACACTCCGAAGGAGCACTTTAGAGGATTCAGCTTCATTCCATATTGGCGGAGTACTTGGAACATCTCGTCCAGGTGGCTTACATGATCGTTGGCTTTTCTTGATTTAACCAGCATGTCATCTACATAGACCTCCATAGTTCGCCCTATCAGTTCTGCAAACATCTTGTTGACGAGGCGCTGATAAGTAGCTCCGGCGTTTTTAAGTCCAAACGGCATTACCTTGTAGCAGTACAATCCTCGGTCAGTGATGAAGCTAGTGTGGTCTTGATCGGGGGCGTGCATAGGGATCTGGTTATATCCTGAGTATGCGTCCATAAAGGATAGGAGTTCGTGTCCGGCAGTGCTGTCCACGAGTTGGTCGATTCGGGGGAGTGGGAAGCAGTCTTTCGGGCAAGCGTCATTTAAGTTGGAGAAATCGATGCATGTTCGCCACTTCCCATTAGCTTTCTTTACCAGTACCGGGTTGGCGATCCATTCCGGGTAGATGGCTTCACGTATGAAGTCATTGTCAAGTAAGTTCTTTACTTCTTCCTCGAGGGCTGCTGATCGTTCTGCCCCCATACTTCTCTTCTTTTGCTTTACCGGTACCTTGGTAGGATCGATGTTTAGTGCGTGGCATGCTATGTCTGGGGAGATTCTAGTCATATCAGCGTGCGTCCATGCAAATACATCCATGTTGTGGCGAAGAAAGTCAATGAGTTGATTCTTTAATTCTCTTTTTAACTGAGATCCGATTCTCAGCAGTTTACTCGGGTTGCGTTTGTCTACAGATACGAATTCCATAGCCTCTACAGGCTCGGTGGTGGCCTCCTCCTCTTTGTCCCTGGGGTCTAATTCATTGAAAGGATCACTGGTATACCGAAGAGGAGGGGCTTTCTTTAGTTGCTATGCTTCCAAGCTTTTCATGTAGAGAATAGTCTCTGCAGTTTTCCCTTTATCTCTCCTGCGATTATTGCGAAGCTCGGTTACATAGCAGTCCCGAGCGGCGTCTTGATCCCCTTCTACTTCTCCCACTCCATTATCCGTTGGGAACTTCATCTTCAGGCACCATTGGGCAAGGACAATTTGGAAGTCAGACAGGGCTGGTCTTCCTAAAAAGGCATTGTAGGCTGAGTGGTTGTCTATTAGCACGAATGTTTGTTTCCGAACGGCGGAGCGGGGATGACTTCCCAATTCAACAAAGAGATCCAATTGTCCGAGGGGCATCTTTGCTTCTCCAGTGAAACCGTGTAGTGGTTTGTTGCAGGGGGATGCATCCTTCATTGACAGCTTCATTTTGTCGAAAGCATGCTTGAATAGGATATTACTGAACTTCCAGTGTCTATTAAAATTCGAAAAACTTTGGCTGGACCGAAGCAGGCAGAGATGACCATAGGGTCCATGTGTGGGTACTGCCTTCCTTCTAGGTCGCGCCCACTAAATGTGATGTCATTATTTTCCTTTCGCTTAGGGTGACGTTCTTCCATAACAGAATTGACGCAGTCACCCTCGCTTCTGAGTGAGTTTCCGTATCTTTCCATTTCTGCCCAGCTCTTGTCGGCGATGTGTGGCCCTTCTGATATTGTATGGACCACTATCTTTTCTTGGCTGGAGCCGCTGGTGTTGCGATTTTCTCTGCCTGTCTCTGGGTGGAGCTGCCCTGGGTTTTCCTTGGCAGGAGCTGGGGTCCTGTCCTATCCCTTCACATAGCGTTCTAATCTCTTTCTCCTGATGTGTACTTCAATTAAGTCTCGGAAATGGCGGCATTCATTGGTATCATGCCCATGAGACTCGTGAAAACGGCAGAATTTTCCGGACTGGATTGCGCGATCTGACTCTTTCTTGTACGGGGGGCGCTTGTATGTAAGTTCGTCCTGGGTGGCCAGGAAGATGTTCTCGACTGTTTCATTCAAGGGAGTGTAAGTGTCGAATCTCGGTCCTGGTCGGTACAAGCGCTTTTCTCCCTTCCAGCCCCCTGCATTGTCTCTGGAGTCGTTTCTCCGAATGTCCTTCGCTGCGGCGGGGGCGTTTCCATGGGCCGTTTTAGCCTGTGGTCCTGTCTGCCTTTCAGTGGCAGCTTCTTCGAGTCTCATGTACTTCCCAGCTTCATGGAAGAAATCGGGTAAGGTAGCTGGTTTTTCTTTAGTTAGTCTTCTAGCAAACTTGGTATCTGGGTGCACACCACTACAGAGGGCCATTAGGGTGAGTTTCTCATCGGCATCTTGGACTGCGGCCGATGCGGCGTTGAACCGGGTTAGATATTGTTGCAGTGTCTCTCCGGATTTCTGTTTGACATTGGATAGAGAATAAGCATCCTTGGTTTGTTCCACATGAATGCGGAACTGGCTAATGAACTTTTCCTTCAACATTTCCCATGAACTGATGGATCCTTGGGGTAGATGGCAGAACCAGGAGGTAGCTAGATCTGCTAAAAATAGTGGAAAGCATTTGCATAATACTCCTACCGTTGCCCCGCTCATGAGCATATGTTGTGTGTATCTTTGCAGGTGTACAACAGGGTCGGAAGTTCCCTTGTATGGTTCCATCGTCGGCATTTTCCATTCTCGAGGGGTGATGGCGGTTTCGATGTCGCGGGCGAAAGGGCTGGTTACCTTAGCGCCTATCCCTCGATCTCTTTGCTCCCGTCGAATGCATTCCATGAATAATCGTGCCATTCTTTCATCAGAATTTGAAGCGGACAAAAATGAGCTTGGCTCTTCCCTGCGGGATCGATCTCGTCCAGATCACCTGTAGGGATGGTATAGCCTATCACTTCTGACGTTATCCAGTGGCTGTCTTTGGCTGCTCGGATGCATGCTAGGACCAGCTACAGTTGCCCCCCGCCTTGATCTTCCCCTGTGGAGTTCTGCTTCGAGCATTTCCATGGGGTCAACTTCGGGCTGGGTTCTAGCTCGGCTCCGTTCAGCGGGGTTTCTATGATTAGGCGGCATGACCGGGTCAGCTACATCCGACCCTCGCCTGGTGCCTCCCACATTGGGTTCGGTTCCAAGCGCTTCCTCGAGTCGGAGTTCGGGCTGAGTCCGGGCGCGGTCCCTATCATTGTTGTTCCTGTTGATAGCTTCTTCGAAGAGGGAAGACCTTTGCTGTCTCTGAGATCCTCCAGATTGAGACTCACCCCATGATTCAGTGTTGCGGTTGGATTCTTCGGCATCCCTCAAGCGTGACATGAGTTGGTTCACCAAAGCTTCTTGTTGGGATGCGAAGCGGTTAGTTACTTCAGTCACAACTCTATCTAGATCTTCCCTAGTGATTGTTGCCGGTTGTTCCGCGGCAGGGGCTGTCGGATTTGCCTGATCTGCTGTCGTAGTGGGATGGTTCTCTTGATCTGGATCCACTGGATCTGGAGCGCTGCTGGTTGCAAAGTTCTTTCCCTTGTTGGCGTCTTTTCTCAGCCTGGAAGTCATGTTTCCTAGGCAATGAAGGGTGCTATTGGGAAAGAAGGTTGAATGAGGGAAGCTGAAGCTTCGAGTTCCAAGTTCTCAGTGAAAGCACCAAAAATGTTTGCGCAAAAAATGGGCAAACACCTCCAAGTCGTGTGATTTAGTTGAATTTATGTGATTCTTAGTGATTTGGATGAGTTATGCAAATATGAAAAAAGCAGGGGCTAAACTGTAAAAGACACGCAGATTTATAGTTGTTCGGCCAGAACATGCCTACGTCCACTTTATATGTTATTCTCTCTTTTCTTTCAGATTACAAGTACAAAGCTTTAAGTACAAGTATAAGAAAGTTGTTTGAAAGTTCCTTCCTTGCTTGAGCTCTCAAACTTGTCCGCCATTGTTGTACCTCTGCCCCTCTATTTATAGAGTGAGGTTGGGGGCAGGGGTCTTGAAAGTATATAGCTGCTGGTGGTCCTGGGCTGGAGCAATCTGGCCTGGTAGTCTGGTTCGGTATGCCTTGGTTCGGCCGAGCTTGGGGAAGATTGATTCGGTAGTAGGAGCAAGGCGGGCCGGTTGAGGTTGTTCATGGAAGTGATGTTGGTCCGGTGGGACGTTGGTCCGGTGGGACGTTGGTCCGGTGGTGGCTAAGTGTAGTTGGTTCGGTTGTTCATGGAGAAGGGGGGTTTGGTTCGGCAGGTAGAGGTGAAGGGTTGGTTCGGTGTGGGCCGGTCCGGTGTGGAGATGGAGTTGGACCGGTAGTGGTGTGGAGAGGAGATGCTTCTGGTTCGGTTAGTGGATGCACGTGGCTGGACCGGTAGTAGATGGAAGTGGCTTTGTTAGGCGTGTGTTTGTTCGGTGGGACATGGTGGAGTTGGTTCGGTGCGCATGGAGATGCGATTGGTCCGGCATGTAGGGGGAGAGGCATTGGTTCGGTGGTGTCCCTGTGCTCGCTGGTTCGGTGGTGGAAATGCACACAACATATATTTTTGATAAGCTAAAGTTGAACGCTTTTCACATGAAAAGCGCTTGAATTTCATATTGAATAGTCGGTTTTGGGACAAAATCTATTTTACAGTTTAATTATATATTTTTTATGCATTTTGAGAAGAGAAAAATAACTATTTTCCTATTTTTAGTATCTACACTTTGATATTACATTTATTATTCGCTCTCAGAAAATACTAACAAACATTTCTCAAAATATGACATTTTTTGCATCTCATACATTTAGCTATAGATTATGCAAATTTTAGTTATGTTTCAAGCTTTTTTAATTATTTTGCATTTCACTGATTTTATTTATTTCTATAGAAGGCATTTTTGGTTCATTATTGTATAATATTTTGTCATTTTTACTTATGCTGGTAGAAACCCATAATTTAATATTCCTTGTCATGGCTTTAGTACTTGAAAAATATTTTCTATCATTTCTATATGAAGTACTATAATGAAAATAGCTCGTCTTAGAAATATCTAGGATTTTAGTATTAACTCCGATTCTTTTATCATAAAAATGTGTATTTCATACTATTTTTACTTTCAGTCCTAAATCGCTTTTATCGTTTAAAAGTTCAGATTTTGATAAAATCAAATCTAAATCATTTTTTCATTCTTTGTTTATTATATCAAATAGTCATAAATTCCTTTTTCAAAAGTCCCCTTCCTTTTCTTTTCTTTTTTTCCAAAATATCGATTTCTTTAATTAACTCCAAATTTTCATTGTAGGGCTCGAAACGAAAGTTGAGAATTGAATTATTTAAAAAAAATCAAAATTATTTCTCAAATCATTGATATTTCTTGCAGATTCACTTATTTGATTTCAAAGTGATTTTACGAAGCATGAAATACAATTTTCTTATAATAACTTTTCTTTCATTTTTCTCTTATGCTTTTAATTTACTTATAACAATCCGTAAATTTTGGTAATTAAAAATAGTTGATTTAATAAGATTTTTATAATTAAAATATTAAAAGAAATAGAAATTGGTTATTTAATGTGGATGTAATAACTAATTTGAATGGTAAAGAATGTAATTTAAGCTATTGATAGATTGAAGGAGATTACAATAAATCGAAATAATGTAAATGTTGAATTTATAAATGAGGTATAATATAATGAATGGAAATTGAGTAAGACCATGGTCATGTAAGTAATTGTAACTTTGGTCTGTAGACAATAAACTTATAAATGTAGTTAAAAGTAAACAGTGACAATTATTACGTGTTACATGTTTATTTAGTCTATTAAATTGAAATAAAAAGTTAATTTTTAATAAATACAAACAAAAGTTACATTAATGTGAAACGTAATAATATGTTTAGAAGTTGTTAAATTGGAGTATATTAAGGAATGAATGGTTAACTAGGTTTGTAGAGTAGTAATGGACTTAATAAAAAGATTTGAAATTGAATCAAATTTATGTATTGAAATTCAATCTCTAATAATTGGATCTATTGTAGTAAATGGAATTAAATATTACATTACTTGAAATTAAGATAAAATAGGAATATTAATGCACTATGGTATAAACCATAATAATTATACCGTATAATGAAATGGATTGAATAACAAGATGGAGTTAAGAATATGGATTTATTGAGAATTTAAAACTTATACTTTTTAAACTGGATAAATTACAGTGTGGTACGCGCAATAAATTTCTGTACTTTTATTATGTACATATTTTATATTTTTCCTATATCCATCTCTATTTTATCTTTCTATTTTTATTTTTCTAGGCTTTTATTGTATTTATTGGAGTTTATTTGTGTATATTCTTTTATTTAATGGCTTGGAAACAAATTAATTAGATATACTTTACTTTGTTTAATTAGGCATAGGTTACATTTGCTTTATTTCTTGCTTTTTATTTACCTATCTGTTTAATTACCTACCATAGCTGTGTATAAATTTTTTAGCTGTGAGAAATCATTCCACAAGTCACGTACACGAAGATTTATTTCTCATTTCAAATTCCTCACTTTCATTTGCAATTAAGAATAAATATATACGTTCCTTTCTCCTTAATTATGCCTTTTCCGTTTCCTAGCATTTACTTCTTTTCTTGCCTTCCAAACCACTTCATCTATTAGCCGTGAGAAACTTTATCAATTCACGTAAAAAAAATTATTTCCCACTTCTTATATCCATTTGCATTTAAGAATAAAATATATGCAAGTTTATTTCTCCTTAGTTTATGCCTTTTTGTTTCCTATCATTTACTCCTCCTTAGCTGTTCCTTTTTTTCTTCCATCTTTAGCTGTGTATTTCTTTTGATAACTCACGCATAAACAATTCTCAAAACTCCTCATTATCATTCGTGATGAAAAAATATAGCAAGCTCTAATTATTACATGGCTTCCTCTTCTTCTTCTTCTATTTTCTTTTCTCTTTTCTTTTGTTCTTCTTCAAGCATGGCTTTGTCTCCACCTATTGCCGACCACACCACCTCCTCTGTTAGTCTGTGAGATGATGGTTTTGATGACAACAACCTTAGAATAGCTTATAAAATATAGATACTAACATTATAAGTTTTGATATATATATATGTATATGCATGATTTAACCATGCAGGTACCAAGAATGAAGACTGTACAGTATAGAGATTCAAGATATCAAGATTGAAGACTCATGAGTATCAAGATTATCAAGAGTTCAAGAATTCAAGTAATTTATTCTTTAATTAGAATTTTTTTTAAAACTCATAGAAAAGCACTGGCATCTTAAAATCCAATTTATTCGTGGAATGGAATCCACTTCGAGCCTGTTAAAGGGATGGAACCCTAAGTAGGATGGAACCTATGAAAGATCTAGTGGAACATTGTTTTGTATCCGCTAAACTTTTTATTCAAAATGATTTTTCAAAATTATATCTTGTTTTCAAAATAATTTCAAAGCCTTCCTTTTAAAAGCATCAAAAACCTCTATCCTGATTTTAAACAATTTTAGCCTCAAAATCATCTTTAATTTCAAAGTCAAAATACTCCTGATTTTAAACTATCTTTTAATATAATATATTTAAGTTTTAAATATTTATACTTAGATTTGAATATAAAATTATAGTTAAATTCTATATGTATTATTCTCTATATTTACTTATGAATTTTAACTATAGTCAAGTATATTTATAAAGTTTAAAATAGTTTTAATATAAAATAAAAGTTATTTTCAAAGAAAATCAAAACACCAAAAAATCCTTTGGGATGTCGACATGCCCAAGTACCCCATGTATACATGGTGTCAGTTGTGTTTAAAATTTAAATTTCAAAAGAAGTGTCTATTCGTCATAACTCTTCACGAATGGACTTGACTGTTGTTCTTCTATAAATAGGGGTTAGTTTCAACGAATTTTATATCAGATTTTCTGGTTTTTCACTCCTCTTCTTCCACTTTTATTAATACATATTCTTACCATTACTCTACCGAAATCAACAATGAATCCAACTCAATCATTCGTAGTTTGATTCTCTATGAATTAAGTGGGTGAACTCAATCATTCGTCATAACTCAATCATTCGTAGTTTGATTCAGAGTTATAGGCTTTTTGTAATCAACTTAGCGAGAAAAGGTGTGATTGTAGCCATGAAAATCAATCAAGCGAGATAAGGTGTGATTGTAGCCTTTGGAAATCAATTGGGTGAACTTGTTGCCCATAAAATCAAGTGGGTGAACTTGTGGCCCGGAAAATCAAGTATCTCTACCTAGAGGATTATGATTCTGAAGGGTGTACCTCGTAGCCTTGAAATCGAGGGTGTAATTGTATAATTGCTTTTGAAAGGAAATCCGTACTTGTGTTCAGGACTGGATGTAGGGTAACTCCGAACTAGTATAAAATCCGGTGTGTTCTTTCCTTTACTGCTTTTTACTTTATTTCTGCATCTGTGTTTGTTTCCATGATTATATCTATATCTGTATATTGCAAATATTTGTGTATAAATCAACATAAACTCAAAAAGATTTAGTAATTATTTATGAACACTATATACCCCCCCCTCTAGTGTTAACTCTAGCCTTAAGATTCGTAATTTGCATTCCTCACAATTGGTATGAAAGCAAGGTTTTCAAAGTTTCATAATCTGATTTTTGAAAAGTTTTCAAAATGGCTACCAACACTGCTACAGTTACTAACACTAGTATTCCTGTCACTAGTTCATTGGTAGAAGGTCAGTCTACTATCGGACCACCACTTTTTAATGACAGTAACTATGCATATTGGGCATGTAGGATGAAAATATATTTGCAATCTATAGTATTAGATACTTGGAATATTACACAAAATGAATATTCTGAACCCATAACTGATTTTGCACAGTGGACTGCTGAGCAAAAGACTGTTGCACAAAATAATTCTAAGGCAATGAATATATTTTTTTGTTTACTGGATAGAAATGAATTCAATAAAGTGTCAGTTTGTAAGTCCGCATATGAAATATGGAAACTTTGCAAGTTACTCACGAAGGAACAAGCAAAGTTAAACAGACCAAAATTTCCATGCTCACAAATCAGTTTCAATTATTTAAAATGAATCCTAATGAGTCTATTTCAGATATGTATAGTAGATTTCAGGATATTGTGGATTCTCTAATATCTTTGGAAAAGGAGTTTTCTGAAGAAGATTAAGTCAGAAAGATTTTAAATTCTCTTACTCCAGAATGGGATCAAAAGACACTTGCTATTGAAGAGGCAAATGACATCAGTACTTTAAAGATATATGAATTAATTGGAAATCTAATGTCGTATGAAATTCAAATGATAGGGAGAAGAGAAAGCAAAACATCTAAAAAGAAATCAATGGCATTCAATGCATTGACTGATGGATCAGATTCAAACAGCGATGATGATGAAGAGATAGCATTGATGACCAGAAATTTTAGAAAATTCTTGATATACAGAAAGATGAATAATCTCAAAAGAAAAAACTACAAGAACTCTGGAAATCAGAATATAGTGCCAAACAATGTCAAATGTTTCAACTGTGATGAACCAGGCCACATCAAAAGAGATTGTCTGTATCCAGATAGGCAAAATCCTCCTATGAACAATGATCCAGCAAAGAAACGGAAGCGTGCATTTACTACTACTCTAGATGACTCAGACTCTTCCTCAAGTGATGATGATCAGAAGACAGATAATTCGAATTTGTGTTTCACAGCAATTCACGACTCTGACGAATTCAGTGAAACGGACTCAGAAAAAGGTACACATTTACAATAAAATTGGTTGAAATTGCTTGCTTAGAATTAGATGTTTGATTGCTTGATTGTTTGATTTTGAATTGGTGTGTTGTTTGAATTTTAAAAATTTATTATTATTTTTTATATATATTATTATTTTTTAATAGTATAATAATACTTTCTGAAATATATTATTAGTCCAATAATATTTCAGAAATACATAATAAAGTATATATATTTATTAGAAAACTTAAGAAAAATAATTCACGAAAATTCACTGGCACATGTCGACATGGTCCCTACCATGATATCGACATGGGTACCGGAATTTGAATGTCAAAATTTGAATTCAAATGTTTGAATTTCCCTCCATCTTTTCACTTCATTCAATTCTCTGAAAAGCTATCTTTTGACCAGAGAATATGTCCTTTGAGAATCTATTTATTCACTATCCTTTATCATATTTTTCACTCTCATTTTCAAATTCCAACCCTCTCTTCATAATTTCAAGCTCTCTACTCTCTACTTTAATGGCTTCTTCAAGCAACCCCTCCACCATGAGAATTTCCAGAAAAATAAAAGAGCAACTATTCAATGATCCGGAGGCAATAAAAGCATACATCAATTATGCTAATTATACCAAAGTCCATCCCGGAATGTTTGCTATTTTTCAAGATTTCTCTTCTTATGAACTTGATTCTATTTTTGCAAACAATGGTGTTCTTAGTCTTATTGATGCTCCTCAAAATGATTTTATTTGCTATCCAAATCTTATCAAAATTTTCTAGGCTAAATTAAACCGTGGATTTTATCATGGAAATGAGGATGAAATTTGAAGTAGTGTCAAAGGCACTAGAATTGTTTTGAATTGTGATCTTTTGGGTACCATTCTCAATTGCAAGTGTACGGGAATGGATCTTTCTAATTTTAAAATCGATGAAAATGATCGTGAGACATTTCATCACATTTTTGAAGTGAATGATAATTTTGAATTCAAAAATCGAAAATTTCAACCAAAGGAAAAAATTGCCAATCTTCTTTTGCAATATACTTTGACCCCAAGATCGGGGAATTTTAACAATCCTACTTCAAAGTTTGCAAAGCACTTTTTTCTATTTTTGGAAATTACGACATAAATTGGGCATAAGTTATTTTGGATGAACTTCATCCTAAAAATCTCAAAATGGGTGAGAATACTTTGTATCATGGAATTTATCTCACTCGGATTTTCAACTATTTTGGAGTGGATTTCAAAGGCGAAGAATTTATTTCTAGAAAAGTTTTCAATCATTCCAACATTTCGCTTAAGAAAATTCCATTTGTTTTTCAACTTTATGAGACCCTTGCCGAAAAGGAAGAGCGTTTGGCTCATGAGGAAATGGAAGAAGAGAAAGAGAAAGAAGAAGAAGAAGGGGATGAAATGGAAATTGAAGAAGAAGAAGGTGAAAACTCTTTGGAAAGCATCGACTATCCTCCTAATCCATCCACCAAAACCCTTCTAAAAAACCAAAGGACGATTGTTGAGAATCAATGGATTCTTAAACGATCCGTTAGTAAGAAGTTGGACAAAATTTCATCTAAGATGAACAAGTTCATTTCCAAAGTCAGCAAGAAATTCGGACTTTCTTCATCATCATCATCCTCTAACTAGTTTTATCTTTTTGTATCATGTTGTATGTGTTTTAGCTTGTTTTAATTCGAAAGTTCATGTAGTTTCATATGTTTAATCATTGTATCATCTTATTATGCAATGAAATGAAATTTCCTTTCTGTTATCTAGTTTATCTTATCTCCATAATAAATGTTAGTATATTACACACACACACAAAATAATTCACAAGATCTAACTAGTCATATTTTTTCACTAACCCATGTCGACATACCCCCTATGACCATGTCGACATGTACTGGTCAAAAATGACAATTCATTTTGAATTTGAAATTTGAATAACAACCATATGTCTATTCATTCCAAACGAATTTCTACACCTATATATACTTATTTCTTCCAGAATTCTTCACTGAAAATTATTTCCTATCTTCTAATTCTTCATTTTGTTTCACAAATTCAACTATGGCTAATCCAATTCACAATTTATCCCAAAATCTTAAAGAAACTCTTACTTCGTTCAAGAGTATTCTCTCGTTCATTCTTCGTAACCAATGACACTTAGAATTGAGTCAAATGCAGATGATCAAGGAGCAAGAAAGGCATTTCGATGCATTATGATGGATGATTTCCTCCCTACACAAGGATGATAACGAAGCACATCCTTCAGTCTCTCTCACAAACGACAATGAAAATTGGGATGCTATTAAGGCAGACCCAGTCTTTGAAGAAGAAGGATGGGTGGAAGTTCCACGTAACGTTTGATTTTATTTGTTTGCTTTGTTTGAATTATTTGTTTTAATTAATTTGATTTGGCTTGGATTGATATTCGTGTGGATTGATTGGTTTAATGTTTGCTACATACAACATGTAAATATACATGGAAATGTATATAGCATTTGATTAAATTTTCATGGTCATAAGTATAATTATTCCTTAATCTATCTATTATATATTTCTTTGTATAATTTATCAATGAAGGTACTTTAGTCCAAGAATGAGGTGGAGTTAGTTTTTGTTGATGACAAAGGGGGAGAAGTATAAAATAGGGTAATTAGGCATAGATTAAGGGTGAGTTATTAGGATAGAAATAATTTTTTATAAACAAAGGTTGTCATCGTCAAAAAGGGGGAGATTGTTAGTCCGTGAGATGATGGTTTTGATGACAACAACCTTAGAATAGATTATAAAATATAATTACTAACATTATAAGTTTAGATATATATGTATATGCAGGATTTAACCATGCAGGTACCAAGAATGAAGACTGTACAGTATAGAGATTCAAGATATCAAGATTGAAGACTCATGAGTATCAAGATTATCTAGAGTTCAAGAATTCAAGTAATTTATTCTTTAATTAGAATTTTTTTTAAAAACTCAAAGAAAAGCACTGCCATCTTAAAATCCAATTTATTCGTGGAATGGAATCCATTTCGAGCCTGTTAAATGGATGTAACCTTAAGTAGGATGGAACCTATGAAAAATCTAGTGTAACATTGTTGTATCCGCTAAACTTTTTATTAAAAATAATTTTTCAAAATTATATCTTATTTTCAAATGATCTCAAAACCTTCCTTTTAGAAGCATCAAAAACCTCTATCCTGATTCTAATAATTTTAGCCTCAAAATCATCTTTAATTTCAAAGTCAAAATACTCCTGATTTTAAACTATCTTTTAATATAATATATTTAACTTTTAAATATTTATACTTAGATTTAAATATAAAATTATAGTTAAATTGTATATATATTATTCTCTATATTTACTTATGAATTTTAACTATAGTCAAGTATATTTATAAAGTTTAAAATAGTTTTAATATAAAGTAAAAGTTATTTTCAAAGAAAATCAAAACATCAAAAAATCCTTTGGGATGTCGACATGCGCAAGTACCCCATGTCGATATGGTGTCAGTTGAGTTTAAAATTTAAATTTCAAAAGAAGTGTCTATTCGTCATAACTCTTCACGAATGGACATGACTGTTGTTCTTTCATAAATAGGGGTTAGTTTCAACGAATTTTATATCAGATTTTCTGGTTTTTTAGTCCTCTTCTTCTTCCACTTTTCTTAATACATATTCTTACCATTATTCTACGGAAATCAACATTGAATCGAACTAAATCATTCGTAGTTTGATTCTTTATCACTCTCTCAATAAGATTCTCAGAGCTATTCAGAGTTATAGGCTTAATCAACTTAGCGAGAAAATGTGTGATTGTAGCCTTGAAAATCAATCAAGCGAGATAAGGTGTGATTGTAGCCTTTGGAAATTAATTGGGTGAACTTGTTACCCGTAAAATCAAGTGGGTGAACTTATGGCCCAGAAAATCAAGTATCACTACCCAGAGGATTGTGATTCTAGAGCGTGTACCTCGTAGCCTTGAAATCGAGGGTGTAATTGTACAATTGCTTTTGAAAGAAAATCCGTACTTGTGTGCAGGACTGGATGTAGGGTAACTCCGAACCAGTATAAAATCCGGTGTGTTCTTTCTTTTACTGCCTTTTATTTTATTTCTGCATCTGTGTTTATTTCTGTGATTATATCTATATTTGTATATTGCAAACATCTGTGTATAAATCAACATAAACTCAAAAAGATTTAGTAATTCTTTATAAACACTATTCGCTCCACCTCTAGTGTTAATTCTAGCCTTAAGATCCGTAATCCGCATTCCTCACATCCTCCTCATCACCAAAGCCTAGTCGTGACCACCATGGAAGCATACATCACCAAAGTTGATAACAAACCTTAACCCAGCCATGTATTGATCACCTTGCTTTGATTTATCAAGGTTAGGTCATTTTATTTTCTATCTTTTCATTGTTTTTATCTATATTCTTTTGTATTGAATCATTGCTTATATATGTTATGTATTGTGTTGTTTACTAGTTCAGATCTGACTCTTCATCCACTCAAAAAAATATAGTCGTGCTTTGTCGTGCCTTTTCGTGCTCTGTAGAATTTGGATGTGTGTTTGATTTTGATTCTAGCTTTCAGAAGATGAGTTATTCACTACGTACTTTTATAATTATGAAATGATGACAAGTGAATTGTATAAATTAATATGCCATGTCATATATGCCTATGATATATTTATATGATGTTAAATGTTGTTTGTATAACTATTACATCATCGTATTGTACTGTTTATTTTATTTACTGTATCATACTACAAGTTCCCTATCACTATGGGTTGAAATGATACATATCCGAACGGATATTAGAATAAGAAAAAAATCATTATGAGCTGAAATGATAGGCTCGAGTGATTTTTATTGATTTTTTTGTATTTATTTTTCTTGGGATTGCGGGTTTGAAATGATAGAACCCAAATTTTTCTTTTTAAATTACGGATTAAAATGATACATATCTGTATCACTTGACCTAGGTTAGAAAATATTATACAAGCTCATGGTTAATATTTTTAAAGTAATATTCTCCTAAAAATTTATTAAGTATTTTGAAATTTTGGAACATATGGAATTTTAACTTAAAATTTGATTTAAAGATTTGAAATATAAAGAGATATCGGTTTTTATAAGTTAAAATGTTATAAGCTGATAATTGGTTTAAAGTGTAATTTAAAAATCTTTATTTGGTTTAAAATAGCAATTTAAAGATTTTTATTTGTGATAAATAATTTAATAATTAAAGTTGATTAATATGGAATTTTAAAATCTAACCTAATAATTGCAATCAATCTTTAGTTTTGAAATGAGTATGGTTGTATAATAAATGATGTATTTCGAATTGAGAAAATGAAATGCAGTTTTTAATTAATGTAAGAAACATGTAAATTCCTAATTAATGAAAGAAATGTAAAGTTTTTAATTAATGCAAGAAACATATAAAGTTTTAATTAATGAAAGAAACGTGTAAAGTCCTAATTAATGAGAGAACATGTAAAGTTTTTAATTAATGCAAGCAACATGTAAAGTTTTAATTAATGAAAGAAACGTGTAAGTTTTTAATTAATGAAAGAAATGTGTAAAGTCCTTATTAATGAAAGAACATGCAAAGTTTTTTATTAATGCAAGAAACATGTAAAGTTTTAATTAATGAAAGAAACGTGTAAAGTTTTAATTATTGAAATAAACGTGTAAAGTCCTAATTAATGAAAGAAACGTGTAAAGTTTTAATTAGTGTGGTATTGATTAATTTAATAAATGCTCTTTACTGTAATAGAAATGTAAATTAAAACGTACATTTGATAATGTAAGTTTTAATTAGTATAGTATTGATTAAAATGATAAATGTTCTTTATTGTAATAAATGTAAGTTAAAACATACATTTGATATGTAAGTTGTAATTAATGTAAATGACATATTTTAAATGATTAAATAATAAAGTTTCTTTACTGTAATAATAATGTTAATAATGTACTTTTAACTTAACATAAGAATTTCAACTTTAAATTGTATATTACAGTAACAAAGTTTATTTAACTATAAGGCTATGATAAAATGACCATTTTAAAATTTGTAAGTATATAAATACTTTGGCTATATAAAATGTTAAACTGGAAAGTATTACATTCCGAAAATGCTATAATTCCTAAGTATTGTGATTTTAAGCAGTATGAACTCCAAATGATAACATTTCTAAATTGTTAGGATTTCAAAGTATTATGATTTCAAAGTGTTTGGTTTCAGAGTTGTTATAACTTGAAAGTAATATGGCTTTGGAAATGAAATTTTTGAAAATTGTATTTAATTAAGAATTATCTTTAAATATATAAATTTGAACTTATTGAAATTGAAGATTTAAGAATATAACTTTATAAAGTGGTTTGGTTTAAGATGATTTAAAACAATATTTCGAGTTTAATAAACTGAAGGAATATTCAATGATTTGGAAACTTGGATTTTATTTAAATGAGATATTGATTTGGTCTTCGAAATTTAAAGGATATATTATTACTTTGGTTTTTTGAAATGGGAAATGATATATTGATTTGATTTTGAAAGAAAATAATATAGTATTTAGTTTTGAAATGGATATGATATTTTGGTTTTAAAGTGTAAATAATTTTGAAAGAAATATCTATGGGTTATAATAACGGTTGGTTGTTAAAGAGACCGGGATCGGATATGGGCATACTCTCTATCGATTTCGAAAACCACTTTAACAACCGTGTACGTGGTGGAGATTCCAGAATGAAGTAGGATGGCGGCGGCGTTCCTTTGAGGTATATGCGTGGACCCGGCTCCCGTGAGTTGGCATAAGGTGGCTAAAACAGAAGCGATTGACGGGCTAATGAGGTAGCACCTTTGATCGGACACATCCCTTCGATATTATACTTTGACTTTTGAATTGATTCGGTGGCCACTTTTGATTTTTTGATTTGGAGGTGTGGCTCGGGGTGGACGGTAGCTGCGGCTATGCGTTACCACCGGCCCGGAAGCATAATTATTATATCTATCCTGGCATTGCCTAATTGTGTCGTGTCACCTACCATAGCGCACCTTGTACGAGTTTGATTTGTGTCGTACCTCTGAAGTATCCTCTGATAACCTCCCGATCAGGAGGTATTACGGTACTGTATAGACTATTGACACTATTACGTGTTAAGGGTTATATGGGTAACCCCTTAACGCTAGTTAAAAGTAAATTTATTTTACTATAGACATTATTATAATAGCGAAATATTACTACATAGTATATAGTTTAATGGATCCTTAGAGGATGGACGGACCCAAACATCCTTTAAGTTACTTGTACCTTTCAATTACAGTTCACTTGAGTTGGTTTACATTGTATAAGTATGTATGTCCCGACTCGAGTGTTTTTTGTTTTGCTTTACGCTCAGGTCAGACTGAGTGATACAGCATTAGAGACTCACCTCTGGAGTTGGAGCTTCACTTGAAAACCCGGCTATCTATTTCGCTTTCAGTTATCCAGTTGATTCCGGTTATTCAGTTGAGTCCAGTGATGGATTCTGTTTGTACTTGATATCATATTGGGACTTTTGTTATATCTTGCTTAACTTTGATGTATATTTATATAGTATCTTCATCAACAATTATTTCTTTACTTCCGCTGCATTTTATTACTCTGTGTCTGTGATCTGAGACTATTTATTTACTATTAATGCTGTGTTTTGCGAAATTTAAATTCCAATTCGGTATTTTGAACAATTTAAGTCTAACATGTGATGATGCGAATGGTTGAAAATAGCGGGTCGTTACATTACTTGTTGAGCTTGTATAGTAATGAACTCAAATTTTTACGGGAATTCTATGATTTCATCATTTGAGTTCAATGACGAAGGAGAAAGCTACAAGCATCCTTGTTTCAAAATAAGAACTTTAAAGGCTTCAATATACCGTTATCCTTTAGAAATTTGGAAAAAAGTTAACCCATATAATTTAAACATTGAGTAAATTAAATATAGCAGCCAATTTTCAAAAGGGAAAAAAAAGAAATTAGACCGGCATGATGCATACACCAAACAAAAAACCCCGAGTGCTAATGGATAAACGTGCAAGTTTTCTCGACCCAGTAATTTAATCGTTAGTGAGCCAGGGCTTGTTACATATTTAGTGGCCCAGTAAAAGATTTCTCCAAAATCGTTTCCCTAAAATGACTTTTCTGGTGAAAAATGCAAAGAATTAATTAGCACTACACAAAACAAATTCAAATACAACATAAAAAAATCATTATGCCAACTCACAGAGGAATCAGTTTGGGTTAATAGCGATTGACGGAATCCAATAGCGAGCTGTCAATGGGCCTGATATACAAAACCCCACACACACATCAATATCATTTGAATCTGAGACAAAGATACAAATCTTAAACGTGCAATGCAACAATATATCATGTACACATCCTACAGTCTAAAGTCATACTCTTTGTAGCACATTGTCAATATAAACATAAGGCGGTGGTTGCCAACTGGACATCACCTTCAACATCTACATCAGTCGAATTCGACCCAAGAGAACACGTAACATTTCCGTACTACGAATAAGAAAAAAGACCGTAACCAGCAAGTGGAACCAAAGAGATAAGGCGTGTACCAAACAACCAAGTGGACTCAAAAAGAGCATGGCCAAAACAACACTACAATACACACATGTATATAACCATACTAAATCAACGTTATAACAAGCATCCAAATTCAAACCAAATTCTGCAGTCATTCCATCCATATAAACCCACCTACACCTTCCAAAAATCAGCAATCCTTCCACTTCAAAATGTCTGATTCAGAAAATTTCCCACGGGCAAACACTGGCCTTTCAGCGAGTTTAACAGGAGAAATCACCGTAGCTTCAGTGGTCGCGGTCTTCTTCCTCTTTGTAGTCGCATTGATTCTTTATCTTCGTGCCAAAAGATATTCAGGCACTTTGGGAACATTGAGGTCTTCCCATCACCATCTTGTTTTTGCTCGGTATGCACCTAATAATGTTACGAAGAAACCCCTTGATTCAAGCATTTTGAAATTGATACCGGTCATTGCGTTCTGTTCTGAAGATTTTAAAGAAGAAGATAAAGTTGATCAATGTGCGGTTTGTATAACAGATATAAAAGTCGGAGAGAAGGTAAGAGTGTTGCCTAAATGCAAGCATGGGTTTCATGTCCAGTGCATTGATATGTGGTTTATGTCCAATTCGACGTGTCCACTTTGTCGTAATGTTGTAATGGCTGATAGCAGCTTAATAAATGACATAAAAAGTCAACAAACAGCTGAGATAGAAGTGCTTAAGTAGCCTATGTTAGGCAAATTGAACTCTTAGAGAAGAATAATGAGTAGTGGAAGCTTGAATTGCACTTGTAATGACATTGAGAAAGGAGAAATGAAGAAGAGCTGCTCAGTTTCAGAATTTCTTCGTTAGCTTTTTTTTTTTTTTTCCTTTCTTTCTTTCTTATTTTCTTTTTTATGTTAAATTCATTTGTTGAGATTCTAGATGTGTGCAATTAGCTTATTCAGTGCATAGTATACAGAATTTATTGTTGCACTAGCTTCCAACTTTTACAAGAATCGAACATTCAGAGCAATGTTAAATCAAACTAAGATCATGGTAGCTCATTCTTGTTTAAAAAAGAACAGGAGATGATGTGATTCATAACAATGTAGCTGGACGCATCTATAGTAGCTATGATAAGTTAATGTGGGAGCAAAGAAAGCAACTTTAAATTATAATATTGAAATGTGCTCGAATTATGGAATAGCATTTATGACAATATCAACAGATTTTCTAAAATAACAAACAGAATTGGTGTTGTACGAAAAGCATAATATAGGTACCAGTCATTTTAGCTTGTTTTTTTTAAAATACTATAATTGTTGGAAAGATGCTAAATATATCACATCATACAACTAGAAGTTTGGACCCTGTCCTTTGTATAAAGGAAATGTAAATGAAATATTGGAGTACATGAAAAATATTGAAGTGCATGAAAGTTGGGAGTCTACGTTATTAGGAACTTATGTTGTATTCTTCATATGGACAGTGACATGACATACTTATTTATTTACTTATGAAATCTGTAGCGCAGCTCAAATTATATTTTATTCTACAGGAATAAAGATCGCTATACGGTCTCTAAAATTTAGTGTAAGTTTATTTTTAGTTTCTAGTACGAAATAGGACATGTACGAAATATGACATGTATGAATAACTTTGGATATATGATTTTAAATAATTAAAGCAGATAATTTTCATAGTGGAAATTAAGCATCCGCCCTTCTTTTTGAGTTTATTAGGCAGCAGCCTCGGCTTCGGAACCTAATGGCAACACCCTTCTCTTGGTTTCTTCTTGAAAGGCAAGGATTTGCTTCTCCTTTGATTTCCTTCTTCTTGGATTAATAATTTCCCAATGGCAATTTCTAAAGGTTAGAAACTTAGAGGTTTTATATTTATCTTAATTAAGTTGATATTTGATTTCATGTTATGATTTATGAATTCCATAATACTATTATCAGTTTGATTTTGAATGCCAAATTTTGTTATAAATAAGTTCCTCTTTACTTGAACTCAATGATTAGCGTTTTTTAACTGAAATCTACTGATAAAATGTAATTTCTGCTTCAAATTATTTTGCTGATAATTTTGATAAAGTATTGTTTATAACTAATTTTTTAGATAATTGTTAAGGACCACTAATTGAATGATAAATGACATGGCGCTCTATGATCCTGGGAGTCATATATTCGAACTCTAGAAGCATCAAAATGAGTTTTCTTTAAATAAAGTACCACTTATACTCTAAAAATAAAAAAGCTAGATAATTAATTCAGTTTATTCCTTTCAAACATTAATTTTTGGTGTTTGGATCACTTTAATAATTTCAATTTTGTTCTATGTAGATAATTTTCTTCAAAGATTCATTTTGCAATGTTATTGATAGATAATTTTGTTGTTTTTAGGCAAACAAGAGACTTTTGTCAACTGGTAAGAATATCTTAACATTGACAACGCGTTAGTTTTGCAAATTATCAATTGAACAAAATCTTGTCAATAAAACTAGAATATGAATATATTATTAGTAGCTTTACAAGTTAGAATGTTAGAAAAAGGTTCTTAAGCAATTAAAATTAAATTTGATGTACGAGTTATATTAGGAAGAAAGATTTTCAATCTTCTTTGATAATTTACATAAATTATGTTGTTATTTTTTTACTCTCACTTTAATACTTATACATAAGTGCATTAGTTTATTACCGGGTTTAGCTGCAGAAACTTCTACTATCGGCATTGCGTATAAGCTACCCTTCAGTTTATAATCTTACATGAATCATACAGACAAAATTAGCGAATAAAGCTTTCAACAAAGGAGGAATGCCAAGTACGCTCTCTCTAAAAAAGAATGTGCTTGTGCATGTAGATGGAGAGTGGTTGACAATCATTTATATCATATAACTAATTATTGATGGAAATGCAATGTCCATCCATTATGTAGCAAATACATGTAAACTCTGCACCAAAAAAAGTGTACGTACTTAGCATTCCTTCAAAACAAAGAATGAATACATGACATTTATGACAAAGGCAAAGACGAAGCTAGAATAGTGCTTAAGGTGGGCAACAACTATAATTATAATATAGTGTCATTGTTAAATTAAGCTCTGGCAATCAGGACCACATGTACTATAATTTCCAATTTAGTAAGCAGATTTGTTATTGCACGAAAAAGTAAAATGTCCCTCTCTCCGCTGATTATTTATACGTCATTTTAGCTTGTTATCTTAATTTTAAATTAGATAATGTTACGGATAATATAATTGCATGAAAGATACTATACACATCATATCACATAATCAAACTCACTCATCTATGTAAAGAAAAAGTATGAACAAAACATTAAAATCAATTAAGAAAGTAGAATGCATATGTAGTATATGAAAGTTGAAAGATAGTAAAATGAAGGGTGTATTCTACTCTTAATTCTATGGGCAGTAACATGGTATTGGAATTTATTTTCTACTTTTAAAGTCAGCTGCAGAGCTTAAGACAATAATCACAAAAACAAAATCTCACAGGTTAAGATGCAGAGTCTCAAGCATCAAAGTTATTTGTAAAATATAAAATCCCATACTTAAAATGTCGGTAACTTATAGGGAGGAGAATTACTAGCCTATATTACCAGAATGGCTGTAAAACTGGCTAGTTGACGAAGCTTATAAGTAGGCTCGAACAGTTTAGATTCAAACTTTCACAACCTATTCAGGATCTTCCCACGAAATGATAATTTCGTGTCAAATAAACCGATGGAACAATAAATGCCCAATCCCGTTGATCGTGACGATGCCGGAATCTAGCTATCTCCAACCCGTTGATCTCGCAAGATACCGTACTGAAAGATCTATAATTCGATCGTTGATCACTCGCAAGTGATATCGAGAATTGGCTTCTACTTCGTTGATTCGCACACGAATAACCCGAAGAAGGAAAGAAGAAGGAGATCACACTCAACTTCAACAATGGTGGCAAAAGCTCACACCCAAATTTTTATTCAAAATCAACCAACCTTTACAATAACAACACACCCCTATTTATAGGACATTACAACTCAACACAGCCGACCTATCATCATACGACCCAACACAGGTGACACACGACCTAACAACATACAGGTTACAACGACCCACGACATAACAACATACGACATAAGAAAATTACAATACGAATTACAACATCACACGACATAACGACATAAGGAAAATACAACACAACAACAATGCGACACAACATCATACAATATAACGACATACGACCTAAAAAGATAGCACAGCTTCAGGGCGACTTAAGCGATATACGACTTAAGGAAGCAGGCGACATAAGATGCAAGCGACTTAAGGTAGGAGCGACATAAGCAATGCGGCTATGATTTCTTGAATCGACAGGCGACTTAAGAGTAGGCGACTCAAGACATAACTCGCTATGTCGCGACTCAAGGCATAACTCGCTGTTGGCTGCATCATCCTCTACTGCATCATCTATCTCGTTACGTCGCGGGCGACTTAAGGCAAGCGAATGACTTAAGGCCATCGAGCGACTTAAGGCGGACGACTTAACATGGTGCGCTGCATCATCCTCCCCTGGTTAAAAAGAATTCGACCCCGAATTTACCCTTTCCTCTTCTTCGACATACTCATTCTCATGATATGAAATCAAGTGTTTGACGTTGAAAATTTCAGCAGTATGGATATGATCCGGCAGTCTTAACTGATAAGCATTCTCATTAATCTTCTTTACGACTTCTAAAGAGCCAATATTTTTAGCAACTAGTTTGTTGTAAGTACCAACAGGAAATCGATCCTTAGTCAATACTGTATATAAAAAATCTCCTTCTTTGAATTCAACATTTCGTCGTTTAATATATGCGGATTGCTTATATTTCTCATTTGCCTCAAGCAATCGCTCTTGCACAACCTTGTGGCACTCTTGTAATTCATTCACAAAATCGCTAGCTCGTTTGATCACTCCTTCCTGCTGCGGTACTATAGATAAATCCAATGGTCCCTTAGGGATTGTTGAGTAAACGACCTGGAATGGACTGATCCCAGTGTTGCGATTAACTGCATGGTTGTGTGCAAACTCAGCTTGACACAGCTTGGAATCCCAACTCTTCAAATTGTCATTCATGAGGCATCTCAATAGATTACCGGGGGATCTATTCACAACTTCTGTCTGTCCATCCGTCTGTGGATGATAAGCACTACTAAATTTCAGCTTTGTCCCGACCATTCTCTATAGACTCATCCAGAAATGACTCAGAAAACGAGTGTCTCTATCCGATACAATCGATTCAGCAACCCGTGAAGTCGATAGATCTCTCTTAAGTATAACTGTGCGACATTAACTGCATCTGCCATCTTCTTGCATGCGATAAAATGTATCATTTTTGAAAACCGATCAACCACCACGTAGATAGAATCATTGCCACGTTGCGTCCTCGGCAACCCCAATACAAAGTCCATACTAACATCCACCCATGGTTTAGTAGGTATAGACAACGACATATATAAATCTGCATTTGTCGCGGTCCCTTTTGAAACTTGATAAATATGGCACCTCTGAACAAACTTTTCAACCTCCTTCCTTATTGACGACCAAAAATAAGACTTTGAGATCAACTGCATAGTACGTCGCGGCGCACATGTCCTTCTTGATATAATTCTTTGATGATTTTCATTCGTAGACTGTAATCTGGAATACACAACTGATTTCCTTTGAATAGAAAACCTTCAACCCGCATATATCCATCCATGCTTCCCTACTTGACTTTGTCTAGGATTTCGAAAAAATATGAATCTGAAGTAAGAAGTTCTGGAAGTAAGTCAAAACCCATCACCTCTACTCGCATGGTTGTTAGTAAATTCTCCCTCCGACTCAATGCATCAGCAACGCGATTAGTTACTCCAGACTTGTGCTTTACGACGAATGTAAATTGTTGCAAATAAGCTATCCACGATGCATGCCTAGCTGCAATTTTATTCTGCCCTTGTAAATGTTTCAACGCTTCATGGTCCGTATACAAAACAAATTCTTTGTGGAATAAGTAGTGTCTCCAATGTTTCACAGCCTGCACAATAGCATAAAACTCCACATCATAAGTATTGTATCTCATCTTTACTCTAGAAAGTTTTTCACTGAAATAGGGAATTGGACGACCCTTCTGACTCAACACTCCTCCAATTCCAACTTTCGATGCATCCGTATGTAACTCAAATAGTAACTGAAAATCTGACAACACTAGAATCGGTGCTGAGGTTAAAAGTTCCTTGATTTACTCAAAAGCAGATCCTGCCTCTTCCGTCCATGAAAACTTCTTTCCTTTCATACAATCAGTAACAGGAGCCATCACACTACTAAAGTGCGGTATAAATCTTCGATAAAATGAAGCTAACCCATGAAAACTTCTGACTTCTGTTATAGTTTTGGGCTGTGACCAATCTCTGATTGCGGCTACTTTATTCTGGTCCACTTATATCCCTTCCTCAGACACAACATAACCCATAAATAAAACATTTGGCGTCATGAACATGCATTTCATCGTCGCTGCATAGAACTGTTCTTGACGAAGAATAGTTAACACCTTTCGCAAGTGTTGAATGTGCTCCTCTGTGCTAGCACTATATATCAAGATATCATCAAAATAGACTACAACAAACTTCCCGATGTAAGGTCTGAAAATTTGATTCATCACCCTCATAAATGTACTTGGTGCATTAGATAGACCAAATGGCATGACCAGCCATTCACATAATCCTTCCCGAGTCTTGAATGCTGTCTTCCATTCATCACCGGGTCTTATGCGAATCTGATGATAACCACTCTTAAGATCGATCTTCGAAAAGATTACAGACCCACTAAGTTGATCCAATAGATCATCAAGTCTTGGCATAGGAAATTTGTATCTGACAGTTATTTTGTTGAGTGCCCTGCTATCTGTACCCATTCTCCATGAACCATCTTTCATCGGAACTAACAAAGCTGGTACAGCACAAGGACTGAGACTCTCTCGAAAACGTCGTTGCTCAAGCAACTCCTCAACCTGTCTCCTCAACTCTTCATGCTCCTTTGGACTCATACGATATTGTGGCCTATGCGGTAAAACAGCATCTGGTACTAGATCAATTTGATATTGTATATCTCTCAGCGGCGGTAATTCCTTGGGTAATTCCGCAGGAAAGACATCTTCAAATTCATTTAACACCGGGCTAACCTCTGCAGGAATTTCAACATCTTCACTTGTTTCATACCCAATCAACATAAACAATTCAGCACTATCTTTCACTTCTGCAATAAATTCACTCGTAGATAATAGATTAGTTGATTCCACTTTCTTCTCTGACTTGCTTTCACTTTCTTCACGCTTCTTAGGAACTAAGGTAATTTGAGTTCCTTCGAACATGAAACTGTAGCTGTTGGTGCGGCCATTATGTTGTACAGCTCTATCATATTGCCATGGCCTTCCCAATAATAGATGACACACATCCATATCCACAACATCACACCATATATCATCTTTGTACTTCTTCCCAATAGAAAAATGTGACAAATGCTTGTCTTCCCACTGTTACTTCTCCACCTTTCTTTAGCCATGCCAGTTTGTAAGGTCTAGAATGTTGTTCAGTTTTCAACCCTAACTTCGTCACAGCTTCTTCATAAATAATGTTATCGTAGCTTCCCGCATCAATAACAAATCGACAAACCTTTCCCAAGATAGTACATGTAGACTGAAAGATATTTCTTCTCAGCCAACTAGAATCATTCTCATGCTTTGGCACTAAACAAGACCTTCTTATCATCAAGTTACACCCTTCGTCTCCTGACACAACTTCTTCATCTTAATCAAACTTCGATGGTTGAGAATAATCAACTTCAGCTTCCACATCCTCATACTCACATTCTTCTGTAACCAATGCTCTCTTCTTTGGCTTTGTACATTCATTACTTTTATGGCCAAACTCCTGACAATTATAGCACTTGATACTTTTGTTGACCTTTGCTTTAGCGGCTTCATTGACAATTAGTTTACCGATTGTCTTGGAAACATTAGCACTGCTACTAACACCCTTATTCTGATTGTTAGAACCCGCAAACACACCACTTCCTTGTCTCCCTTGTTTCTCCCAAGCTAGAGTTTTATGATGCACTTCAGCAATAGACATTGGATTAAACATATTCACCATGTCTTGAATTTGCATTCGTAACCCTCCAATATATCTAGCCGTTAGCTGTTCCACTGTTTCCATAATATCATTCCTTGCAATCAATTGATAGAATTCATCTGCATAGTCATTCACTGTCTTCGTCCCTTGTCTCAAATTTTGCAAACGTTGATACATAAGAGATTGATAATTGTACGGCAAGAAAGTTGCTTTCATCATCTTTCTCATCTTCTCCCAAGTGACAACTTTTGATTTTCCCATTCTCTTTCAATTTAGTTTAGTTTGTTGCCACCAAGCCATAACTCTTCCCCTTAGTCTTGTAGCAACTAATTGGACTCTACGATTCTCAGACACATCCTTGAATTCCAGAATTTATTCAACATTCGACAACCAATCAAGAAATTCTTCTGCTTGCATACCACATTTGAATTCTGGAATTTCCATCCTCATGCCTGACTCCCATTTATGATCATTTTCGAAATCCAGATATTGATTTCACACTTGGCCTCGATTTTGATAATGAATACTACCTCCATCACCATCCTCCTCAAAATCATATGTATTTCGATATCGATCCCGTCCATCTGCATCCCTTCGACTACGCATGTCCCTTCTACCCTGTCTTTCAACATCATGATATGGTTCATTCTCAAACCCACGTTGAGTTCTTCCCTCTTCATGTCGATACCCATGGTGGTCTCGTCTCATTGAAACTGAAGATTCTCTCCTATCTTGATAAGATCGAGGTGACATCCTCCTTTCTTCCGAAACCTATGGTGAAACCCTGTTTCTACTCTGGTTCGACACTGGTGACGTTCTCCTTTGATTTTGATTCATGTCGTTCATCAACTTCTCCAATTTGGGAATGCCCTCATTGAGATTTTCATTGATACGCTGCTCCATCTGTTCAGCTTTTTGTCTTCTATACAAGTCTTCAACATTATGAAAGCGATTAGCACGTCTCGGAGGCATGATCATCAAACAATCTCGTTTTCGTCTCCAATCTAACACCGACACAAATTGATGCTTCGGTCTCTACTTAGCTCTTGACGGACTGATCTAGCTCTGATACCAAAAAGTGACACAGCTTATAAGTAGGCTCGAACAGTTTAGATTCAAACTTTCGCAACCTATCCAGGATCTTCCCACGAAATGATGATTTCGTGTCAAATAAACCGATAGAACGATAAATGCCCAATTCCGTTGATCGTGACGATGCCGGAATCTAGCTATCTCCAACCCGTTGATCTCGCAAGATACCGTCTTGAAAGATCTACAATTCGATCGTTGATCACTCGCAAGTGATACCGAGAATTGGCTTCTACTTCGTTGATTCGCGCACGAATAACCCGAAGAAAGAAAGAAGAAGGAGTTCACACTCAACTTCAACAATGGTGGCAAAAGCCCACACCCAAATTTTTATTCAAAATCAACCAACCTTTACAATGAAAACACACCCCTATTTATAGGAAATTACAACTCAACACAGCCGACCTAACATCATTCGACCCAATACAGGTGACACACGACCTAACAACATACAGGTTACAACGACCCACGACATCACAACATACGACATAAGAAAATTACAACACGAATTACAACATCACACGACATAACGACATACGACATAAGGAAAATACAACACAACAATAATGCGACACAACATCATACAATATAACGACATACGGCCTAAAAAGATAGCACAACTTTGGGGCGACTTAAGCGACATACGACTTAAGGAAGCAGGCGACATAAGATGCAAGCGACTTAAGGTAGGAGCGACATAAGCAATGCGGCTTTGATTTCTTGAATCGGCAGGCGACTTAAGAGTAGGCGACTCAAGACATAACTCGCTATGTCGCGACTCAAGGCATAACTCGCTGTTGGCTGCATCATACTCCACTGCATCATCTATCTCGTTATGTCGCGGGCGACTTAAGGCCAACGAACGACTTAAGGCCATCGAGCAACTTAAGGCGGACGACTTAACATGGTGCGCTGCATCACTAGTTAAAAGCTAGGCAGTCCGACTAAACATCAATCAAGTTGAGAATTAATCAAATATCGGCGTTCATGACAAAACAAATCAACTTTGATAATTTTTAAATATCATACCGACAAAAATTCTATCCTAAATTCTAAAATGCAACTGGATTTTTTTTAATCTTAGTTATAAGCATATATTTTTTCCATGATTGTGAATTGTAAAATATAATTTATCAAAAATAATATGATATACAAATTAATGACTTAAATTAGGTTAACACATGAGAACAAGGAAAATGGGGACAAGGAATATGATATGCAAAATCATGGAATGTATGACTACTATCCATGGGAGAGAAACAATGATGAGCAATATGAGCCAACTAACCAGTGATGAAGAAACGAGCATCGAATTTACATAGTAAAATCAAAATATTGAAACTGGAAAAACTAGAGTCATAATATTTAAAAACAGTGCCCAAGTTTATTCCCATGCAAAAGGCATATAAATAATGATGGTTTCGGAATAGATTCTTAATCAGAATGTGCAAAGCAGAGGGCAAAGTGTTAGAATCAATTTGACGAGTGATTTGTCATTTTTGAAATAAGTACGTAGCTTGGGAATGAATATTTTTCAAATTGAGACTAAATTCAAAAATGTTGTTAATATATTTGATAAAATCCATAAGGAATTTTAATGGCATATTTATTTAAAGCTGATGCAATCTTGATAGCTCATGACAACAAAACAGGTTTGATCCTGATCTGGTCATCAACCCGTCTTAACTGGTAAGTGCATGTGGTGGACTTGCAGTTGTCTACATACACATGCACATGGAGCTGAGTATCGTTTTAATCATGTTATCATTCTTTATATAAACATTTAAAGTATTAAATGTAAGGTAAATTTAACATTTGCGAATGTCCAAACCCAATTATTATAATGATCTATGCTCCTTTGTATGTGTGTATTTTTTTATTCTGTCTTTTTAAAGTAAGCATTGTTTGGCAACTTGAAATAAACTCGGTAATTTTGCTCAAACTGTCCTAAAAATATTGATTTGACATCTCCTATCCAAGATTACCTGTAATATATGAAATGGCTTCAAAATGCCAAACATCGTATACACTGTGTCAAGATTTTCAACACATGATCAACTTTACATAATCTCATCCGAATCTGGTATAGATTGAGATGCATGAAAAAAGTCATAGGACGTGGGCAAGTTTTGTAGTTTATTGAAGCATGCATGCATGACAAAACAACAATAACGGAAGCAAGGTAAACGGACAAAGAAGAAGAGATGTAGACACTATTGAAATATTAAACTTGATTTTTTAATTTGTAGAAGTTTCTTATTGTTAAAGTTTTTAGAGTCTTCTTATATTTGATAGAATTTGATGAGAGCGCTAAAATTTTATATTAGTTGCTAGAAATAAGAATTATGTAATAGTTATGTTTTCAGAGTTGCCTAAAGAGTCATTTCTAGCGTTGTCAAATGAGTCATGTTTATAACGTATTCTATATCTAGAATGTTCTATTGAGTCATATAAATAGAGGAGGTCTTCCCTCATTTTGTATTAATCAAGAAAGAAATAAATCATCAATAAAGAAAAAAATTCTACAATAAAATAATAAAAAACTCCTCTTTCTTATATTCTCCCTCTGTCTCCAAAAATATTCAACAAAGTGGTATCAAAATGTGGTTTTAAGGATGGCAAATAATGACGTTTCCCTACAAGTTGCAATGCTCACCAAGAACAATTATGATAATTAGAGTTTAAGGATGATGGCTCTCCTTGGAGCACACGACGTGTGGGAGATAGTTGAAAATGACTATACTGAACATGAGAATGAAGATGGTTTATGTCAAATTCAAAGAGATGGTCTGAGAAAATCAAGGATAAGGTACAAGAAGGCTCTTTGTGTAATTTATCAAGCATTGGATGATGATACCTTTGAAAAAAATTCTGTATCAAAGTCAGCCAAAGAAGCATGGGAGAAACTTCGAACGTCTTATAAGGAAGTTGATCAAGTCAAAAAGGTACGTCTTCAAATTTTAAGAGGAGAGTTTGAAACTTTGCGTAGGAAAAAAGGTGAATTTGTTTCTGATTACTTCTCAAGTGTTCTAGTGGTTAGTAATAATCTTAAAAGAAATGGTGAGAAGTTAGATAATTTAAGAATTATGGAGAAGATTCTTAGATCATTAGATTCAAATTTCGAACATATTGTCGCTATTATTGAAGAAACGAAAAACTTGAATACCATGTAAATAGAGGAACTACTAGGCTCACTGCAAGCTTATGAAGAAAAGAAAAGGAAGAAGGAAGAGATTGTGGAGCAAGTCCTTAAGACACTGATTGATTCAAAAAAGGAAGAAAGTAATCGAAGCCAAGAAAAAGGTGGTGTAGCCAAGAAAGAGGAAGAGGTCGTGCATATGGACATAGACGAGGTTGGACGCCCAACTATGAAAAAAAAAACAACCGCAACAACAATAAAAGAGGAGAAAGCTCAACAAGAGGTCATGCGAGAGGAAATTCAAATATGACAAGTCATGTGTTAAATGCTACAATTGTGAGAAATTTGAACATTATGCTTCTGAATGTAGAGCTTCAAAGCATAATAAAGTTGAAGAGAAGACCAATTACGTTGAAGAAAAAAGCCAAGAGGATGGTACATTATTACTGGCGTACAAAGAAAATGAAAAAAGAGAGGAAAACCAATGGTACCTAGATAGTGGTGCAAGCAACTATACGTGTGGAAGAAAAAATATGTTTGTGGAGTTTGATAAATCAGTGAAGGCCAATGTGGCATTTGGAAATGAATCAAAGATAGCAGTTAAAAGTAAGGGGAAGGTTCTTATCCGATTGAAGAATGGAGAGCATCAATTCATTCCCAATGTTTACTATGTGCCAAACATGAAGAGCAATGTTTTGAGTTTAGGACAATTCTTAGAGAAAGGTTACGATACTCCATTAAAAGATAATAATCTTTCTATAAGAGATGGTGCAAGTAAATTCATTGCAAACGTATCAATGTCAAGAAATTGAATGTTTATGCTCAACATTCAAAGTGATGTCGCATAATGCTTTAAGGTGTGCTATAAAGATACTACTTGGCTTTGGCATCTTCGTTTTGTACATCTTAACTTCAGAGGACTAGAGTTTCTATACATGAAGGAAATGGTAAGAGGATTACCATGCATAAGCCATCCAAATCAAAGTGTGCGAAGGATGTTTTCTTGAAAAGCAATTTAAAATGGGATTTCCAAAGGAGTCATACTCAAGTGCTAAATGACCATTGGAACTCATACATACTGATGTGTGTGGTCCGATCAAGCCATATTCACTTGGTAAGAGTAACTATTTTCTTCTTTTCATCGATGACTTTTCAAGAAAAACATGGGCGTATTTTTCAAAAGACAAATCAGATGTTTTTGAGAACTTCAAGAAGTTCAAGACCCATGTTGAGAAGGAAAGTGGCTTTATGATTAGAGCCATGAGATCTGATCGTGAAGGAGAGTTCATGTCAAAAGAACTCCAAAAATATTGTGAAAATAATGAAATCAGACGACAACTGGCAGTGCTTAGATCCCCCCAGCAAAATGGAGGAGGAGAAAGGAAGAATAGGATAATTCTTGAAATGGCAATAACATGCTCAAAAGTAAGAGGCTGCCAAAGGAATTTTGGATGGAAGCTGCGGCATGTGCGGTTGATCTATCAAACCGATCTCCAACAAGAAGTGTGTGGGGAAAGACATCACAAGAAGCATGGAGTGGAAGGAAGCCTGGTATTTCCCATCTAAGAGTCTTTCGAAGTATAGCTCATGTACATGTACATGTACATGTACCAGACGAGAAGCGAAGCAAATTGGATGACAAAAGTGATAAATATATTTTCATCGATTATGACACCAACTCTAAAGGATATAAGCTCGACATTCCTAATACGAGGAAGATAATAATTAGTCGAGATGTTGTGCTTGATGAAGAAGGAGAATGAGATTGGAGATCACATAATGAAAATTAAAACTTCTTTCCATACTTTGAAGAAGATGAAATACCACAACCAAGGATCGAACAATTAAGGGAGGAGCCTACTTCCCCACTAGTTTCTCCTACCACAAGTTGTCAAGAAGATGAGAGCTCAAGTGAAAGGGCTCTATGCTCTAAAAGCCTTCAAGAAATTTATGAGGTAACAGAAAATCAAGACAATCTTACTCTCTTTTGTTTATTTTCGGATTGTGAGCCTATGAACTTCCAAGAAGCTTTGCAAAAGAAGAGTTGGAAAAATGCTATGGACAAAGAAATCAAGGCCATCATGAAGAACAACACATGGGAGTTAGCTTCACTTGCAAAAGGACGCAAGGTGATTGGTGTGAAGTGGGTATACAAAGTAAAGAAAAATGCCAAAGGAGAAGTTAAAAGATACAAAACGAGATTTGTGGCAAAAAGCTATAGTTAAAGAGCCGACATTGACTATGATGAGGTATTCGCTCAAGTCGCTCAATTAGAAACTGTTAAACTAATAATCTCTTTTGCAGTTCAAAATAGTTGGAAGATACATCAAATGGATATGAAATCTGCTTTCTTAAATGAAGTTCTTGAAGAAGAAGTTTATATCGAGCATCCATAGGGCTATGAAGTCAAAGGAGAAGAAGACAAGATTTTGAAGCTAAAGAAGGCATTTTATGGGTTGAAACAAGCTCCAAAAGCTTGGAATTCTCGAATTGGTAAGTACCTCCAAAAGATAAACTTCATAAAATGTCCATATGAGCATGCACTCTATATTAAAATCCATAATGGTGATACATTGATTATATGCTTGTATATACATGACTTGATCTTCACAGGTAGCAATCCAAGCATGTTTCAAGAGTATAAAAAAGAGATGACGAAAGAGTTTAAGATGACTGATATTGGGCTCATGTTTTATTACCTCATCATTGAAGTAAAACAAGAAGATAAAGGCATTCTAATCACTCAAGAAGACTATGCTAAGGAAGTATTGAAAAAGTTCAAGATGGATGACTCTAATCCAGTTTGCACACCAATGGAATGTGGAACCAGGTTGTCAAAGCATGAGGAAGGAGAAAAAAAATGGACTCAACATTCTACAAAAGCTTGGTTGGAAGCTTGCGATATTTAACATGTACAAGACCGACATTCTATATTCGGTAGGATTTATGAATCGATACATGGAGAACCCAACAATAACTCATTTAAAGGCAGCAAAGAGGATTCTTCGCTATGTTAAAGGCACAACAAACTTTGGATTGTACTACTCTATTTCTGATAATTGCGATCTTGTTGGATATAGTGATAGTGATTGGAGTGGAGATATGGATGACCGAAAGAACACAAGTGGCTTCGTGTTCTATATGGGAGATACAGCCTTCACATGGATGTCAAAAAAACAGTCGATTGTCACTTTTTCCACATGCGAAGCAGAGTATGTAGCTGCTACTTCATGTGTTTGCCATGCAATTTAATTACGAAATCTACTAAAGGAGTTGAAACTGCCACAAGAGAAGCTGATCAAGATTTTCATGGACAACAAATCAGCAATTGTTTTGGCAAAGAATCCAGTTTTCCATGATCGAAGTAGCCATATTGATACACGCTATCACTATATTAGAAAGTGTGTCTCCAAAAATGATGTGTAAATGGAATACGTAAAGACACATAATCAAGTAGCTGATATATTCACCAAGCCTTTCAAGCATGAAGATTTTGTCCGGTTGAGAAATCTGCTTGGAGTCACAAATCAAGTTTAAAAGGGATGTTGAAATATTAAACTTGATTTGTTAATTTCTAGAAGTTTCTTCTTATTAAAGTTTCTAGAGTCTTCTTGTATTTGATAGAATTTGGTGAGAGCTCTAGAATGTTATATTAGTTGCTAGAAATAAGAATTATATAATAGTCATGTTTCTAGAGTTGCCTAAAGAGTCATTTCTAGAGTTGTCAAATGAGTCATGTTTCTAGAGTATTCTATATCTAGAATGTTCTATTGAGTCATATAAATAAACGAACTCTCCCCTCATTTTGTATCAATCAACCAAGAAATAAATCATCGATAAAGAAAAGATTTTTACAGTAAAATAAAATAAAATAAATCCTCTTTTTTATCTTCTCTCTCTCTTTCTCCAAAAATATTCAACAGACACATCAACACTGTATTTATGACCATAAGCGCACAATTTCTAAATTATCAACCTACTTGGTCTTCCAGCATGGTAGTAACGTACAAAAATAATGCTACACATATTACATGAACAGCCTTATCCTGTATAAAAAAAAAGGATTCCTGGAAAATACAGGAGAGGTGTATTGTGTAGCAAAAGAAAACCAACATTTTCATGAATTATAGGACTACGCTGCTCAAATGGTTACATCAAAGGCTAGTTCAGTTGTAAAAGCTACGCAGTCTGAGAAAAAAACAAAAAAACTAAGCAGCCATATTGGACCTAAATTTAGGTACCGTTCGGCAAAAGAAAATTGCTCATTACCGTTCCTAATGTGTCGGACACGTCTGATGCTTCGGACGGATCGGGAACGTTAACGGACCAAATGACCTGTTTGTAATGCTCAAGTTTGGTGTGTTGGCTATTTATATGTGTTTAATTAAGTTAAATTTAAATTTATATAAATTTCTAAAAGAGGTAATTAGCCAAAATAACAAACATTAATTAAAAAATTAGACGCAAGTTTTCAAATTTAGGTTCAATGATAAAACCACGTTTTCTCTCTTTTTCACGTCTGTTTCAAATCCGCTTCCTTTCAACTGTCGCTGTCCTTATTATTCCGCCGATAGCACAACCTCGTAGCCCCTCCTCCTCTCATCACCATCGCCTTCAACAGCTCGATCTCGAACCTTGAAGCCTCAACCTGCACTGCTCCCTACTCCGCCTCGTCGGCGTCATTGCCGCTCCCCCCATCATCTTCGTCGATCTGTTGTTGGTTTTTCATTGTCGCTCTCCCCATCGTCATTGCCGCTTTCCTCTTCGTTGACGTCTGCCTCGACTTACATTGCACTATGCCCTGCTTCGTCTTCGCCGATATCATTTTAGCTATGAAACAGATTAAATCATCGTTGATCTGAATTTTAAAAGAATAACATTATAAAATGCTGAATTAAATTAGCATTAAATCATTATAATGCTATATTCATAAAATGATAAATTTTACTATCATTTTGCATACTTTAAACAATGCTAGTGTACTTCATAGTTTAAATGCTACATCAATCTATTATTTCAAATATCATTAATATGCTACTAAACTTTGTATCTAAAATGTGACATTAAACTATCATTTTGCATGTTTTAAACATGCTATTGTACTTCATAGCTAAAATGCCGGTTTGAAAAATAATAAAATAAACTAGCATTCTCATTCATTTCTATAGTTTAAAAAATGCTGAACTAAAGTAGCATTAGACACATATAATGTTATATTCATTTTCACTTAAAGATAATGCTAGTTATATTTAGCAATTTCGAATATTAACTATTCAAAAAAATCGATCGACACCAACTTCGACCGTCTTCTCTTCCATTAACGACGTCATGCTTCGCTGCTACACCACCAACAATCTTCTCTTTCATTACCTCCCAAATCCACCTCGTCGCCTCTTGGGCGGCTACCACCTCGTCGCCTCGACCATCCACCGTCACCATCTCAAGCCCCTGCCACCTCATCGCCTTCTAAGCCTCATCCCTTATGGCGTCGCCTGTCAAACCACCACCATTTCAGTCGCGTCTTATGTTTGGCTTTGCGATATATTTTTACAGGAAGTTTAGGCTTTCGTACTAAATATAAAACGTGTTGTCCTTGCATCAAAAGTTTTCTTTCTGTTTGTCCTCCTCCCAGTTTTCCACTTTCTAAAATTAACAACTTATGCAAATGAAGTCCGTTTGAGATGCGGTATTTTGTGTTGCAATCGTATCAAAGTGTTGTACATTATGAAGTTAGTTTGAATTGAATCCGAACAATTTCAAATTTTACAATTTAATTACTTTATTAATTTTTGTACATTATCGATACATAATATTCATTAAAAAAATAATTAAATTAAATCAATTTTATTTTAAAATATACATTTCAAATATTCCGCTCAAATTTTCCACTCGCAGCGCACAAACGTATTCTTCGTTTAACCGACTTTCCACTTAAATACTCCGCTTAAATGCACTGTTGTCGTTCGTTGAGATATAGACCCTTATTACTTACAGTTTACGGTCCAAGAAAAGCTTTTGGTGCAATATAGATTGGAAATAAATTTTTTCGAATGTTTTATCAAATATAATATTTCAAAATTTAAACAAATATACTAGATATTTTTCTATATGAAAAACTAACAAAGTGAATAAAATACAATTGTGAATTATTATTATTACTATTTTGAAGGTGATATTCTTTTTCAACTTCAAATTTTTTTGAATCAAAAAAAAAGTAAAAAATAAAATAAAAATAAAGATATTAGATTATGCATAATTAGGAAGTTTTAAAAGCATTTCAATATTTCGCAAAAATATCATATTTAAAGCTATGAATTTAAATTTTATTTTTATCCATCGACGACCGTTTAAAAAATGGATGCGCATATTTCCATATAATTAGGTGTGGCAGAGACTTGCTTGATTAACGAGCGTTATGGCATGCGCTTTGCGCATGATATTGACACACGCTTTATGCGTGAATTATTTTTTCTATAAATTGAATATGTTATATTAAGTGGTATTAAGGTTTCGTAATATCTGAAGAGAAAATTTTGAATTTGTAAAGAAAATTTAGTTATTAGACCTTATATTTAAGCACACTAAGGTTTGATAATATTTGTAGAGGTTTATTTATTAGATCCTATGTTTAAGGGTATTAAGATGGATTCAGTAATATTTGTAGAGGAGAATTTTGAATTTGTGAAAGAAGTTAGATCCAAATTTTAAACGATATTAAGATAGAATGTCATTTTCGGTAGTTTACGTCGATACCAAAACAGTGTGACATCAAAGGTATTACAACTATTAATAAAGATAAACTGAATATGTTAGATTAAGTGGTATTAAGATTTGGTAATATTTTATAACGGAAATTTTGAATTTGTAAAAAAAATTAGTTATTAGATATTATATTTAAGTGACATTAAGGTTTGATAATATTTGTGGAGGTATATTAATCAGATCTAAGATCTATGTTTCAAGGGATATTAAGATAGATTCAGTAATATTGGTAGAGGAGAATTTTGTATTTGTAAAAGAAGTTAGATCCAAATTTTAAGCGTTATTAAGATGGAGGTGATTTTTTGGTAGTTCATGCTGATACCAAAAATGTGTCACACTAAAGGTATTACAACTATTAATAAAGATTAGAACGATAAGGACATGTTGAATGTGAAGATTGACATGGGCTTTCTATGCATTCAAAATATTATAAGGAACGAATTGTTCAATCTCAGTCTCTAATATCTTTTAATTCTAATGTATATACACCAGCTAGAACTATCCTTCAAACCTATCTTTAACTGCACATTTGTAGAGACGGATGGTTTCATACTGCTCCAATTGTTAAGCATAATTCACTACAAGAATTACTGTTTATAGCAACGGGAGGGGGCAACGGCCGCCAACGGCCGCCAACGGCCTTTGACCAACGGCTTCCGACAACGAGCAACGACAAGCTTTTTTTCGGAATTTTTTAATAACAAAAAACACATGTCGTTGGAAGCCGTTGGCGGCCGTTGCACGCCGTTGGAAATCCGCGACTAACCTGCAGATCAATCTTCTTCTTCCTCATTCCAATTCCACCCGAAAATAAACCCAAAATACCCTATTTTCCCACCCTAAAAAATTTTCAACCCCATTTTATCCCATTCTCACGTTCTACCATCCCCATCTTCGTTTGCAAGCTTCACAACCTTCAAAATCAGGTATTATTTGCGAACCTAATTTTGTTAAATTTTTAATTTTAGGTTAAATTGGTAATTTTTGTGTATGTATTGTGCTATTGTTTGTGTAGTGTATTGGACCTTAATTATTGTTATTAAACTAATTATTGCATGTTTAACTATGATTTGTTAAATTAGGTTTATTATTAAATTAGTTTGAAACTTAATAATTGTTACTAACCTAAGCATGAACCTCACTTGTTATTATATTGGTGATTGAATTGCGTAAAAGCGTACGTAGAAAGTGATGATATTGACATATAAACTGTTCACTTTTGACATGTTATGATACGATATATACGTGATACATTTTGTGCATGACTGAATGTGATTTGTGATGCGATTATATGTATAACATTGTTTGTTTATTTTATACATTGCGCACACACACTGGATTTTTTTGTTTTAGGAAAAAATCATTATATATGCGTTGATTCAACAAATTGTTTATTGATATAAAAGTTTAAATTTTATGAAAATAAAATTTAAACTTTTATATCGCTAATTTTAAAATTTAAACCCTTTGAGTGTTTTTGGCCCCGTTTGATAAGTATTGTATATGATCGTTGTGTGGATATTCGTTTTTTCAACAGAACGGAAATCTATATTCATCGTATACAGCATTTGTTGGATTTGTCCCTGTATTGGACATGTTACAAAAACAATAACGTAATTAAATCTCGTAAATCATTTCAGTTTAAACAGTTCGCAAAATTTCAGCAGCGCTTCCCTTTATGTTCCCTGTGTACACGCAATTGTGTACTGTTCAGGGAACTAAAGCGAAGTGCTGTCAAAATATTGTTGAATCGTTTAAATTGAAATGATTTATGTGATTTAATTACGTTATTGTATTTGTAATTGGAGGTAGGATGACCCATCAACAAAGTGTCAATGATCAATTAATATCAAATTCGCTAATAAAATTGTTTAAATAGAATATAATGTTCATCTCAAAATAAGCTTTAAGTATTATTTTAACAGATATAACAAAAACAAGAAGAATGTTTATAAAATTGTTTTAATAAAAATTGTCAATGCAAATTTATATCATACTTTTTAATTATATACGTAGGTAAATGGACAATTATTTTACTGATCGGAGCTGGATGTACAAAAAACGAAGGGTCGATACTGAAGGCTCAACACGTGAACATTTTAATAATGTTGTTAGCGTATTTATGGATTTTGCTTTACGTAATAACGGAAACTATAAAGAAATCCGTTGTTCATGTAGTAAATGCAAACTGTTAAAGCATTTGATACCATAAATGGTTAGAGTTCATTTGCGTCAGTACGGTTTCATGTCAAACTATTTGATTTGGGATCGTCATGGGGAACAGTTAGCATCTAATCCTGTACAAGATGAGGAGGTGGTGAGTAATGAAAATGGTACGACAAATCTTGTAGAACATATGGTTGAAGATGCTGCACGTTCAATGTTTCCTATTCCTCAATTAACTGATGACGATGGTAATGCTGAAAAAGAATCAAATATTGGAGCAAAAAAAATATGATTTGTTAGATGCCGCGAAAAAACCCCTTTGGGAAAGCTGCACAAGTAGAACCCAATTATCAGTAACTTCTGAATACATTGCGGTGAAATCCAAATACAACCTCACAGAATCTGGATTTACGGCTGTTGTACAAGCTGCGAAACGACATATGCCTCCTAATAATCTAATGTGCGAAAATCATTACGAAGTAAAAAAACTGATGTCGGCTTTGGTTTACCGTATCAAAAAATAGATACATGTCTAAATGGTTGCATGTTGTTTTGGAAAGAAGATATCAACCTTAGAAATTATAAAATATGTAATCAGAAAATATACAAACCAAGAAAGAAAAAGGGAAAGGAAGTCCTGTATAAGCTTATGCATTATTTACCAATTACTTCTAGACTTCAAATGTTATAGGCATCTTCTGTAACTGCGCAACATATGAGATGGCACAGTGTGAGAACAAAATATCCTGATTTTGCGTCCGAAATTCGTAATGTTAGACTTGGTTTATGTACATAATGATGAAGGCATTGATGAAGATGATTGTCAAGCGACTTTATCCATTTTAAAAAAAATGGTCGGCCTGCTGGTAAATGTGTGGAAGTATGGTTGGATGATAAAGATTATCAAATAGCACACACGTACATTCTTCTCAACTGTGCCGAAGTTGCACCATTTATTAGGTAATATATATACACATACGTCTACACATGCATATCATCTACACATATGTATACGCAAATATGCACACATGTATTTTAATCATAATGCAACATTTGTTCTATAATTACAGTATTTACGAATCATAACATCCAAACGACGATATCAGTAAATAATTTGCTGCTTTGTTTTCTAACTACGTTTTTGATACAACAAATTGTGTTGTAGATGAAGGATTGAAACATTTAGCTATGGGACCAAAAAGGATAGTCAAGACATATCCAATATTCTTTGTCAACGGATATAAATTTAATACCAAATAATACGGTGCCGAAAAATCAACTAACAATACTGGTGTATTTGCCAAAGGTATTGATGATCCAAATGATGACATAAATGACTTTTATGGCGTGCTGACCCTGATTTTGCAGTTGACATATTTCACCCGACCCGCAGAAGAAGTATTTTTGTTTAAATGCCACTGGTTTAGCAACGTTCCAGGTTCTGGAATAAACGTAGATCCAAAATATAATCTTATAGAAATAAAACATACTTCGAGGTATTATAAGTACGATCCTTTTGTACTTGCCAAACAAGCTCTTCAAGTTTATTATGCTCCTTACCCATCTTTAAGAAGAGACAAAATAGATTGATCGGCTGTTTTTAAAACCAAACCAAGGTTTACATTTGATGGACGGAATATTCCTGAACAACAAGCTTACCAAGAAGATATCGAGGAAAATAGAGGAATAATAGTAACCGACGATCAAATAGATTTTGGGCCTCTAAACGATGAATCAAATGCATTAATTGAAGCATTTGAGAGTATAGAGGAACAAAATATATAGTGCGAAGAAGAGTCTGAATCCGAAAGCGATGAGGATTGATCCCTAATCAATATTTTGAGAAGGTATTTTTTTTTTTCATTTTTTTGTTTCCATAGTAATTTTATATGATATGTATCACATAGTCTCTTTTATGTTACGCCATAATGTATGTTACGCCATGTTCATTATTCTGACACCATTTGCATATTAAATTAATCAATGTTACTCTTGCTTTTCTTTATACTATGATTTCATATAGGTATGTCGGGACGCAGACGTTCACACTTCGGATCTTCCAGCTCACAGAGAGGTGATGATGTTGGTCCTTCACAGCCGGGTGTTCGGCCTACGGTATGGCTGAAACCCAAAGCCCATGGCAGGTAAGTATAAAGTTTCAAAATTAAATTTTATTTCATACAATCTTTTATCAAATATATATAGTAGTAACGGAATATTAAATGTTTTTTTCTATTTTACACAGCGGTGTGTTTTCGTTGGAGCCCTCCAACATAGTGCTCACGATCTCGCGACAGGCATATATGGCTCGTATGACCTCGTGTTGGCCGAGGTGGGCTGCGATACCAGAGGGGGTGCAGGAGGCTATTTGGCAGGACTTTTTGGTATGTGTGGTATATCAATTATTGCATTATGTAGTCATGTACATTATGTCAATTCATGTTTGCACTATTTATAGCAACTGTATAACTCATATTTTTTCAAACGTGCAGGGGGAAGTGAACTTGGCCGATTCTGATGTTTCTGTTGTCGGCGCCATTAGAGCAGCAAAATTGCAAAAAAGTATCGCGAAACAATAAACAACATCAAAACATCAGGAAAGATGCCTCATTGGATGAGTGAAGCTGCCTTTGATGAGTTCGCCACCTGGTGGAGCAACGAGGATTTTGTGGTAAATCTATCATATATTTAATTTAAATTGTTTGAGGCAAATAATATATAGATAATTAAAACTGTCAAAACAATTTTTGTTTTCAATTTAAATTTGCAAATGCAGTCCGAGAGGAATTCTGCAAATAGGAGCAGGAACCCCGTTATACATCGCGGTGGTTCCAAGTCTTTCCAGCATCACCGGGAAGATTTGGTATAATTATTAAATAAGATAAATAGTTAATTATTTTAAGTTTTAATTTGTTAAAATATAAATAATTTATATTTATATGTGCATATTTCAGGAGAGACAACGCGGGGGGGGGGGGGGGGGCTGTTAGTTATTGGGATGTGTTTACCCATACACATGCCTTGACTCAGGTCGATGATTCCGGTGCAGTTTCTTACTCTTGGGACCACGATGACAAAGCGCGTGCTGCCTATGTAAGTATAACATGAGTAACTAAAACTTACAAGTTAATTGAAATAACGTTAACTAAATTCAATTATATTTTGCATGACTGCAAAAATTCCAGGAAGCGCGGACAGCCTTACTTGAGGAAAGGGGACGAGCTCACTTGACCCCTGATGAGGAGAACGCCATTTTTGAGTCTGTCATGGATCCAGTGATCCGCGGTAGACGCTACGGATATGGAAGCCAATCGGTAATTTTAAGTTAAATTTTAAAATAATTATTCTGATTAATTAGTGTGTTAATCATATGTGTGTGTTAATTATTAGTGTGTGTTAATCAATTCTTTAATTGGCTTGAATTCGGGTTTAAGTTAGTAAATATCCTTATACTAGTGTATTTCATTCATATTTTGAACTATCATGATTTAATTTGTTTTACGAATTTGTTAGTGAATATATATAGGTTAGTTAATTTGCAATTATTTTAATACTAATTTTTTAGTGTAGTTGATAATTTAAATTAGTTTACAGGTTCAGACAGCCCAAAGAGAATATCAAAAGGCTCAAGATAAGGAAGAGATTGCGCAGCTACGAGCCGAGCTTGCCGAGATGCGGGAACGCCATTTGCTGCATGAAGCAAGGACGGAGGAGATGAACCAGCGTATGGCGGAGTTCATCGCATAGTATGGATAGCCTCCTTCATCTGGTGGTTCTGGTGCGGAGTGATTTAGGTATGTTTTGTTATTGGCATTTATATTTTGGAGTTGGTGAGAATTTGATACATTCTGATGGTTTCTGTGTATATTTGGATTTGATACATTCTGATGGTTTGGTTGTGGATGTTGGTTTGTATTTGTTGATGTTGGTTTGGATTTTTTGATGTAGGTTATGTTGTGTTATGTTTGGATATTGGTTTATGTTGAAATATATGCATGATTTGGTTATATATATGTTTAGATATGTTTTGATATAGTTGCTATATATATATGCTCGAAATGGAGCTGTTTTGATATAATTGTGGTTGTGTGTAGCTGAAAGCAAGCACTGATGGTTTTATTAAAAAAAATATACCCAGATTTCCAACGGCGACCAACGGCCAATACGTCCGACGACTTCCAACGGTAGTTTGGTCAACAGGATTTACCACGTTGGCAAACTTGCCGTTGGAAGCCGTTGGAGGCCGTTGGAAATTGTTGAAATGTATACCAACGGCTTTTCCAACGGTCTCCAACGTCTTTCCAACGGCCGCTCGCTGTTGGAAAGAGCCGTTTCTCTTGTAGTGATTACGCACAAATGAGCCAGGTTTGACATGAGTAATTTAAAGCCAGGACCCTGGCCCGGTTACCATAATAAAAACTTGAACCCAACCCAAGTTTGTTGGATATTTCAGATCCAACACCTAAGTAAGGCCCACTGCGGGCTTTCAAACCCACTGGGTAATGCCTGTATATCTATCACGTAATATTTATATTAAAATCATACTTTAAACTCTCAATTTTTGTAAGAAATTATAAATAAACAATTTGAAGATACAAGTTGGCTTGGGACGAAGCCAATATCACAATAAAAGTATGTGTACATCTAGATACAAACAAACAAAATGGCAACAAATAACAAATGAACTCTTGTTTTGGTACTATGGGGAATTAACAATCAAGTTGTATCGAAAACGGATCAGATTGTGATGAAACCATACCCGACCGTAATAATAATCGGATATGGCATATATAGGACCTAGGCAGTTAAAACTAAAGGAAATTTGATATACATCCTTATAATAAAAAAAATTAGCATTAGACCCCTTTCAATTTTCTTTTATAAATTATATTTTTTTTAAAAGGTGAAATTCAGGAGGGTATTTGAGTACTTTTACAAACCTTAACATGCGCTTTTAGAGCATACGTTCAAAGCTCATAACCTTCGTAGTACACGTCGAAAAGGCCGTTTTAAATTTGGAGACGAGAGAAGTACAAAAGAAGGAAATTAAAAAAAGATGGATGTAGAAAAAAGGCCGTGTCCCTAATTTCCACTAAAACCATACCCGTACGCGCATTAACAAGAAGGTTACGGGTCAGAATCTATAACACTAACATGCTTATACACAACCGCGAACACAAAAATAAAATAAAATTTGTTTTGCCCTAAGTGCAGTTACATAAAAATTATACTTTACATACAAAATAATTAATATGCTAATATAAACCGAGTAACTGCAAGTAAGAAATCACCTATGGACTTTGTACAATCTACTCTATACGATAATTTTCAGCAATCAAAAGCAACATGCAACTATGATTTCACACTCGATTTTCATATAGAAAAATAATGTACCTAAGCGCTATATTCTGCCCAGACGCTTCCTTCTCCTCTTCCACCTTTTATATATATTTTTAGACACGGTTCCTTTGCATCGCCATATTGTTCCCAGCCCCCTCCCCCAAACACCCCCTCCACGTTCCTCTTTTCTCGACATTAGTTATTCTCTCACAAACAAATAAACATTTTTTTTTACAAATAACCAGGTTTTTTTAGCAACATAACGGGCTATGAAATTGACTAATTCTCATTCATTATTATTTGATTAAACATGATTGCTCGAATTCGATTAGAATGATTTTTCTGTTTAGTTGATTTAGGGTTAACTGCGTTTTAATTGAGATGATTGGCAATTTTTTAAAAAATGCTAAGTCGTTGTCATTCAGTAACGGTCAGATACGGGTTCTTATAATGTATATCCTATCCACAAATATGGTGGGACTTGATGGCAAATAATATATTTAAATGAAGCAAATAATGCTAGGTGGTTCCTCTTTTACAAATTCAAACGCCACTAAAAGTAGAATCTAACAATTAAACATGCTTTACAAATTCAAAACGCTTATAAAAATAGGATCAAAGATTAAACTTTCTTTACAAATTCAAAATACTTATTTATAAATATACAAATCTTCATATCACTTGAAAATAAATATATTCTTTGACTGAATTAAACATATAAAAATTATAAGGAAAATAATTCGCACGTGCCGTAACGTGCATGAATAATAAATATGCTGAGAAAAATAATTGTAAGTAGCAAATATTGATTTTTGTACACGTATTAAATTTTTTTTTTTTGGGAAAAAGCAAATGACAACCATTTTGTGTACCAGAACAAATTAACTATACTCTTGGTAAACACCAAAACGGACGGTTACAGGGAATAGAAAGTAATTACACTGGTAAATCAAAAATGGTGTCCGATTTTAAAGGCGGTTGATTTCACTATTAGGTATTTCATTTCTTAATACTCCGTCACCGTCGCCCATCTTTAGTTTGCCTTTCTCCGCTTCATAATTCGTCATACCCTCTCCCTGCATTGTCTCATAATCTAATGGCGAACAGGAAATCCAAACCTAGATTTGCGGCCTCCGTCCCTCAGACTAGATCTGGTCGCGTTTATGAAGCTCCTACGGCTTCGTCGTCGACCTGTGCTTTATCACCCCTGCCATGTCCATGGATCGTTGCGTCCCTTTAGCGAATGATTTACAGTTACAGGTATTTCTTGCTTTTGGAAATGATGTGGTTTTCAGCCGAGCACCGGCTCTAGTTAATTTGGGAATCCATACATCTTTGGTGTTTGGTGATGCATGAAATTTTGTTGCTGCTTCCGAAACAGTTTCTCCTCCTCCACCTAAGCCATCAAATATGTAGGACTTTCATCCAGTAACGTTGGATTAGGTTAACCGATTGCTGCATATTCCTTTGGTAAAGCTCAAGTTGATATTCCAACATACTCTGATATGCTGATTCCCTTAATCCCAGTGAAACACAGTATTCTTAATGTTTATCCCCTTGTTGATAATTTTGTTCCCCTTCTAATGTCACACTGAAGTCTTGGTCCTCCCTTTTCTCCTCTAAACCGCGTAATGCTAGTGTGTACTTCTCAAGACATTTTGAATTACAAATTGCAAATGTTGTCAACATACCTCCTCTTGAGGTTGTTGAAGCTGGCACTATTTTTTGGCATGAACATCTAGTTGGATTCTTCCTTGATGACAATCCACCTATCTCGGTTGTGAAATCTCATCTTATGCAATGTTAGAAATTGAAAGGCAAAATTACAATTCAATATGATAACTCTTTGTTCTACTTTCACTTCTCATGCAAAGAGGACAAGCTTCGTACCCTAGAAGCTGAACCTATCATTATTATGGATACGCACTATAAGAAAAGTTGGCTTTTGCAGCGCTAGATAAAAGCGTTTTAGGAAAAGTGCTATTGTTGATTCGATTTTACTATTACATAATAAAATATACAATATAAAACCGCTGCCTAATAGCAAATATGTTCGCAGGCTACTAGTTGATTTCACGGTCGCTTTCCTTTTCTTTCCACGCAAATTCTTTCTGCTTTTTTTCATTTCCCTCTCCTTATTTCATTTCTGATCTAAAAAAAACTGTACCCTCATCATTTGACATTGCAAGTCACCGATCGCTGCTCCAAATTATTTTGGTGACTGTTCCTTCCATCGATTGTTGTCCCTGACATGGCATTTCGTCGATCCTTAATATTTTCGCATCAATTTATTCTTGTTATCGCTTCCCTTTCATCGTATTTTTTTAGATCAAAAGTCACTGATTGAAAGCTTCTTTAGATCGAAAGATATTGATCAAAAGCTTCTTTAGATTGAAAGCTATTGATTGACCAGATATTTTTTCAATGAAAAAATTATATGCTATCATGTATAATAATTTCTTCATTTGTGATGCATCATTAACCATTATAGTTCTCTGTTTTGTTTTTTCATATGAATTTGATATTATTATTTTATTTTTAATATTCGTTGACTTACGATTAATTCCATAATCCTAGTTCTTTTATTTTGATATTCTGGGCTAAGCATCATGTGAAAATTGAAAAGGAGGAATAGGTGTTGAAGGAATTCTTGTGAGTCTGTGGTCTTATGTATTGATTACGTCAAACGACGGTGTGATACTTTAAAAACAAACTAAGAACCAATTTTAGACCAATACAACTTAGGCTAAAAGGTTCATACCAATACCTCTCTTTTCATTCTTTCATATTATAGTACATAGGCAATGCATCAACAGACAAACATTTGCAAAATATATGATTTGCTATCTCTAACTATTTACCGAATGTTTTTTGCCTCATATATTAGTTACCACTCACTTTGAGTCTGGTCATTCTTTGTAATTTGCAATTGTTCTCTTTTTAAGGTTTTAGGACTCTAATTGTCAATCTCTTCAAAAACGAGAAGGCTGTAAAGTGAAATGGATATGGGTGGGTTGAGGATGGGTGGTTGGAGTAGTATGTTAAAGTGACGTATGTATATCCCAATTTCGTATATTTTAGGATTAATTTTGTATTTAGGCCACTTTTGCAAACAAATTACAAGAATAGCCCACTTTGCAAACTTATAACGGAAATAGACCAGTTTGGGCCACGTAGGACGACACGTGTACTTGCGGCATCTCAAATGCCGCCAGTACACGCCTTTGTGGCATAATAACACTGGCGGCATTTGAGATGCCGCCAGTTAGCGGCATTTGAAATGCCGCCAGTTAGCGGCATCCCAAATGCCGCTGATTCTGCTGCCCTCTGTTTAGTTTCCAGCCCTCCCTCCTTTCATCCTCACTCCCCCTTCTCTCATCCCCTCTTCAAAAAAGAAACGAACCCACCCCCCAAATAGAGCCCATCACGACTTTGCCTCAACATGGTATTTCACAGCGAAATATCTGGCAGCTTACACCCCTGAGTTTCACCCGGTACGAGATAAACGTTATTGGAGTTTAAGTGACAGTCAATTGGTTCTACCTCCGGTCGCTAAAAGATAACCAGGACGTCCACGTTCAAGTAGAATTAAAGGTACAATGGACGAGATGCAGACCCCTAAAGGAAATAGGTGCAGCAAATGTGGTGTTCATGGTCATAAAAAAAGTCGATGCGATACAGCAACTTAATGTTTTTGTTTTATTTTGTCTGTAATCCTAATTTGAACGCGTTCTACTTTGTCTGAGAAAAAATGTTTATGTAATCTAATGTTAGACGAAAATGTTATTTGCAAAGTCATTTGCAATGTTTGTTTTTTGGTGTTTGTATTTTAAATGCCGCTCTGGTACTTGCTCACTGGAAAATACAATCTCGCCTCTCGCCATTTGAAATGCCGCAAAATGCGACATTGTATTTTCTAGTGAGTAAGTTACAGAGCGTTATTTCAAATGCCGCTCAAGGCGGCATTTAAAATGACGCTCGAAGCGGCATTTGAAATGCCGCCCAAGGTGGCATTTGCAATGCCTCTTTGAGTGGTATTTCAAATACCGCCACCAGCGGCATTTGAAATGTCGCCTCTACTGCCTATATATATTTCAACTACCCCACTCACACCCTAACTTTACCAAATTTATTTTAGCAAAAGCTCTAGGTTTCCCGTCCGATTTCAACAATTCGCAGTAACCCCTCCCCTATTTCAATCCAAAATTGCCGTGCCAAAGGTAATTATTATACTTTTGTCGTTCAAATTCATCAATTGTTTTGTCGATGTATTTTTGGTTGTATTCACAGGTGCACAATGGACAATTGGGAAATTGACGACGTAACAATGATGAAAATGTACGACGAATTTGAACAAAATAGAGGAAAGGGGATTTCAAGCGGCGCCGACCTTGAAGTTGATTTCGTACCAGAGACACAATTCGAAAAAGAACCCCTGAATGAGGATAGTGGAACATCACGTGGAGAAGCAGCGGTTGATATACCAGGCCAACAATCGCTCCATGCACGTCTTCTAGGTGTCCTAGGTCGGCAAAATCGTGGAAGCTCAAGCTCTCACGCTATATGTGTAGTTTGCAGCTGTGGAGAGGAATGCGAAGTAGTCGTTTGCAGAAATGATAGGAACGCTGGACGTCGTTTCTACCGCTATGCTGGAGACAACGATCACAAGATTCGACCGAATCAGGTTGAATGCTGCAATTTTTTTAAGTGGCTAGATCCACCGCTATGTCCTAAAGGAGTGGAATATGCTTTAGAAATGCAAGCGGAAGTTAGTCGTTTGGAAAAGTTGAACCTGAAATACCGAAACAAATTGTTGGTTCATGGGTACAAGTACTCAGCGTTGTGGCCACGTAGATCGTTGAAGGACAATTGAAATGTAACGTAATGATATTAGAAACTTGATGTGTGATTGAGGTATGTAATTGAAATGTAATTCAAGTATGTTATGTGCATCGTTTGAAGTATTTTATTGAAGTATAATTGAAATGTAATTCAAGTATGTTACAAGAATTGAAGTACGTTGTGACTTGTGTAAAGTATGTTCCGCATCGTTCGAAGTATGGAATGCAAAATGCGACATTGTATTTTTCAGTGAGCAATTTACAGAGCGTTATTTCAAATGACGCTCAATGCGGCATTTGAAATGCCGCTATGAGCGGCATTTAAAATGCCGCCTTGAGCGTCATTTGAAATGCCGCCTGTAGCGGCATTTGAAATGACGCATTGAGCAGCATATGAAATAACGCTCTGTAAATTGCTCACTGGAAAATACAATGTCGCATTTTACGGCATTACAAATGGCGCTAGAGGCGACATTGTATTTTCCAGTGAGCAAGTACCAGAGCGGCATTTAAAATACAATGACATTTCAAATGTCCATTGCAACTTTCACACCATCAAATACAACTTCAAAACCGGTAACATTCACACCATCATCGAAACACTAGAGTCAACTCTACAATCACAACGACAACACTACTCTACATTAGTTAACAACTAAATACCCCAAACGAACAAATACAGACCATGAGCAGTCATTACTACAGTCAACATACCACACAAACGATCAATAAATAGTACAGTCATCAAATACAAACAACAGTCCACTACGGTTAGCCTAAAATTTCATCTCAAAATTTTTAATTCCCTAGGAGTTTTCTTCTTCGGTCTTCTAGGCTTGAGCATGAATTCCTCCTCTTCCAGTGACAGCTCTTCACTACCCTCCTCTTGCATCTCTTCCGTTAGGGGTTGCGATGGCCCGACGGGTTGTGTATGCTACGAAAATATCGCTCCGGAACTCCCGCCCTCTTTTTTCTTCCTTCTTCCATACTTTCTCTTCGGTGAGGGGGCCGGTGGGACTGCAGTTATGTCCTCATATGAACGGGAGGGGCAATATCCTCGATAAGTGGTGGCACTACAGAAGGAGGAGGAGGCGGAGGTGGGATGGGCCTTGACATCTTGTTCTTAGACAAACATGATAGCAAAATTTGTTTGATAGAGAAGCATTTTGCCTTGCTCTTTTCAGGAACCTCCTCCGCAAGCTCGTCGACAATGTCCAACACATGATACATACCATCCGCCTGCGTACAACATAAACCCGTATGAGTTTCGTAAGTACTACAAAAGGTGTCAATAGTAATACGTACCACATTCCGTTCTAGCAGAGCTCGTGGAGTGTAAGGCGCCACCTCCTGCTCGGGTTCCTTCGCTCGTCTTCGAAGCACATAACGACGAGTGATATTCCAGTACCAGCTAAGATACTCCTCATCGGTCAGAGTGACATCGTGCTCGTCTTCCGCAGCTATGAAACGGTTGTTCCATAACTCAATCATCTGTTCGAACTCATCTTCGCCGTATGGAAGCGTGTAATATGGAGCAGGATACGGTAGATGCTGACGAAGACCAAACTGTCTCATGACTCTGTCTGGCAGATGGTATGCTAAATCTCCGAAACAAAAAACCATAAGTCGTGCCCGCCATTACGTCCTGTCTATTGTACAAATAGCCGGAAGTGCATGAAGGTCTGCTTCGGAATACGGATTCAATGTTACTGCATTGTAATCTAAGACATCAAACTCGTTCCGGTAGAAGGTTAAATTGCGTCTGGGGGTCATTTTTGTATTCTTCGGACCAATCCACCTGTAACAGCAACATGTTATACGAAATTCAAATTTACTGTGTCGATACAACAACACTAACAACAGTGTTTTACCTCGCTCCATAAGGCTTTGAATTGTCAATTATTTGCGTCTTCATAGATATACGACCAACCGAAAGGTAGGTCCATGACCAAAGCTGCAAGTGGGAAACTTAATTTTAGTTACGGTTTTACGAAATACTCAACTATGCAACAACGAATGCCTATGTCCGTACCTGAAGTAGAGTCATACAACCTCCGGTGGACCGTTGTTGGACCAAAGAAACTCTCGTAAGCTCCGTATAGGTGAAAGCAAGCACCGCACAACCCCAGGAGTATTGCCGACATGAATCAAAGTATTCTAACAATGGAAGCCATTGAAGGGCCACTCTTGTCTTCGATCGATCACAAAAAAGACGTTGCGTGATGATGTGCAACATAATACAGCGGGCCGTCTGGGCAATCTGCAAAGGAGAGGCACGACGTGGAATATCACCGGCCAACTGCTCTCTAAACCACGTGGCCACTATAGAATCATTTCCCCACCTCACGTCTTCTGGAGGAGCCAATCTAAGCAAGGGCTCGCACAAATCCATGTAATTTCTTGGATAATCCGGTTTCAGGATGGGATCCTCGTTAATCGGCAATCCAAGCAATACAGCTACATCTTTCAAAGTGATTGTCATCTCACTTACTCTAAGATGAAATGTAGACGTCTCCGGTCGCCATCTATCGATCAAAGCCGTCAAAAGATTCCTGTCGAGCTGTGTATATCCCAACTTATTAACAACACCAAATCCAGCTCTGTCTAACAGTTCCAACACGCCTGGATGCGCTGACGTGACGAGCTTTAAAGTTGATGAATGGTCAATGAAGCCGTCCGGCTCAACCGCCTGTCGATACATACTAACAGAGCAAAGCAATTATGGTAATTACCACCAATTTGCATAAGTAATAATAAATTATTTGACGTTGTACCTCCATCATATCGATGTTGTTTGTGCGGTGTTGAGCTTGAAGGTAAAGCACGCTAGGATCGATCGGTCCGGGAGCCATTTCATCGTATTCTACCGCAATAACATTGCATAATCAAACTCAACTTCAATGGGTATAGAACCATAGATTTGCAACTATACAACTTCATGGTATACGATGGAAAAACAATTAAACATGTGCTCTAGGTGAGTACTCAACTTCATTGTACTATACAATCATAGATTTGCAACCATAGAACAATTTTAGCTCTAAACCCTAAAGTAAAAAATGACAATTAGAGACAAAATCGATAGATTTCATACCTATATGATGAGCTTGAGACGATGATGAAGCCATAGTTCAAATTCGAAGTAGATTTTGGTAGTTGGAAGCTTCAAATTTTGATTTTTGGTGATTTGGGGGGTGGGTTCGTTTCTTTTTTGAAGAGGGGATGAGAGAAGGGGGAGTGAGGATGAAAGAAGGGAGGGCTGGAAACTAAACAGAGGGCAGCAGAATCAGCGGCATCTGAGATGCCGCTAACTGGCGGCATCTCAAATGCCGCTAACTGGCGGCATCTCAAATGCCGCCAGTGTTATTATGTCACAAAGACGTGTACTAGCACATTTGAGATGCCGCCAGTACATGTGTCGTCCTACGTGGTCAAAACTGGTCTATTTCCGTTATAAGTTTGTAAAGTGGGCTATTCTTGTAATTTGTTTGCAAAAGTGGCCTAAATACAAAATTAATCCTTATTATGTGTTTTTTGAAATTTTCTGCTATATTTGGAGTCTATTGCTTTTCTGAACTTTTGATGACGAAGCATTAGACCATCACTCAAAAATGCAATGGCAATGGAAGCAACTAACTATTGTCGGCCTATGTTTCTTATTGCTCTATTATAGTATTTCATATGATTCTCTTTTCTGTTGTTCAAACAAGTAAACATGTAATGTCCGATAAGTATATTTTTGGTGAATTAGTTGCTTGCTTTATACCTTGGTTGGTCATAAAGTTCTTTCTCATAGTTTCAGGGTATCTATATTGTTTGTTTGGGTAAATTTTTTATATATAGATTCTATTCCATAAAATTGAAAACCTTTGATACTTTTTCCAAACCACCATCATAGGGTGTTTATTTTTCTTTAAGGCAGCTCCTTAAAGAAGGATTCTTACATGCAGATCCACATCTGGAAATCTTGTTGTTTGTGAGGATGGATCTACTACATGCTTTGACTTTGGAACAATGGGCAACATTCCTCGTCATTACCCAGTACGACTTATCCAAGTGGTTAGTTTATATTGCTCCATCTAATATATATTATATACTGAAATAAACATGCTTTCATTTTGCCTAACTTTGATTAAACCACTAGTGTACCTTTTAATGATGTTAGAATTTATTTAATTGTGTGTTTTGTATATTTTTCCCTCCTTTCAATGCACTGTCACTTGTCTACCTTCTATCGTCTCACTTTTGTGGTAGCTTTTATGTCATTTTATTTAAATTTGTAGATATTATATAACTTTTGTAGGTTGCTGTCTCGTTCATCGCCTAATGCAAATTACTTAGTTGTGGCCAACTGACACGACTTCACAATTATGTTGAGTCATGCTGTCAAGTACTAGTTTTTACCCACTTGCAATAAATATAAGTAATCTCAAAGTCGCTCTCTTTAATCAAACAATACTTACATGAAGTCATCAAATGAGTGTTAACCATCAACGTAATCAAGATTTAAGAAAAGAAGAAGTGTTAAAAGCAAAAAAAGAAACTTGATCAACAAAACCAGCTTTTATTGATTGTTCCATTACTTAGACTACATTCTTCAGTTCGTTTCATACAAAAAAATTTAAAGGAAAATAAAATGGGCTTACATTTCATTCCATCGATTAAATCAAATAACAAGGTACCAATTCTTCGGTTTTTGCTTACCAGTAACATGTAGCAGCTGCCTCCAAATTTTAACCAATGTTGTTTAATTATAGAAAAATAGACAAAAATGAATATATGCCCCTCTACTATGTGATGTTGTTTAGCAGATGATTACGATAGTAATCAGATGTAATGAAATTTGTTAATTTGCCTCTCTATTATGTGATGTTGCTAGTTTAATAGATGATGGGTTACAGAACATATATCCTGAGTTACATACTAACATAAAATAATTTAACTAAAAATTGATAACTGTAAGGCACTAGCAAAGTCTAGAGAGCAATAATACTAAAATTAACACTGCAACCTTCTTTAATGTTGACTCAACTTAAAGTTTACTTACTACACCTTGTGCACTATGTTAACCTTGACTCGTCTAGTTTAGCAAACGACTTTCTCTCACTGGGATTTATTGATATACAGCCAGTCTCTGATGCATTAAGTGCTACATTTAGAAGTGATTCCAGAGATCAAATGATTTCCACGTCATCTTTATTGTTACTGAATTATCCTATTAAATATCTTGATATTAATTCTATTATTGAACTCAATGTCCGACTGATAATGCTTGCCAATACCAAAGAAATGTTTCTGACATGAACTTGCACTGTTGGTTGCATGGATGGGTGCAATAATAGATATGTTACTTACTAAGATGATCTTGTATTTTCAAATTCCAAATGTCTTTCTTTATTGTAAATGTAAAAAAAAAAAAAAAACAGGTATTTATTGCTGGTTGCACTGTTGGTATCATGGATGCGTCCAGTATTGAATGTTTGGCTCAGTGTGGTCAGGTCGTATCCTGTGTAGATTCATTCCCAGAAGGGAAATCAAGATATAAAATAAGGGATGCGATACAAACTGTGAATGAGTTGACAAGCAATGTGCTTGTGGTTATTCAGAAGGAGGGCAGTTTCTTGTCTGAATTAAATGTTCCAGGGTTTAGATGAAGACTGCTGACAGTCGTTCATGAGAACAAATTGGATGACTAAGGATTACTATGCTAGGTCATGAAGCATCATGAACACAGGAAGCGTTACAGGCAGAAGCGTTTTTAATATTGATGTCGTCGATTCAAATTGTGTTTGAGTTTATTGGTGTCAGTTTGTAGATGATGCGGTGGCCGGGCGAACTTGCAGAGGAGGGTGATGTTGAAATGGTGCCGAAACTGAAATTTTACAAAACTATCATGGGTAATAGAGTTTTTATTTCTAAGCATTTTCTCTATTTTTATTCATGGATAAGAGATTTCATTTTTTTATTCATGTTGTGTTCTCCTAATCAATATTTTTATTTATGTTTTGTTGAAATGATGCAGATTGTGTTTTTCTAATCAATATGTTGAAATGGTTACAACGTTTTCTCTATTCTTATCTATTCATGGGTAATAGAGTTTGCATTAAATGATCGATATGGGGCTATCGGAGGTAACTATACTTGCTCCTAATCATATAGATGTATGGTTTTTGTTCAGTAACTTAATAGTTCATTTTTTCTAATATTATATACAGTTTAGTTTCAAATGTCTTATATTTGACTAAATTAAATAATAATCATAATAATCATAATAATAAATTAACCAAGTTAACTAAATTTCGACAACGCTTCCTTTACGTTCTCCGTGCACACGCATTTGTGTACAATGCAGGGAATAGAAAGGAAATGCTGCCGAAATTTTGTTGAACCGTTTAATCTGAAATGATGTATAAAATGTAATTACATTATTGTGTTTGTAATGGGAAGTAGAATGACTGATCACCGAAGTGAAAACCAAAATACCAAAAAATAAAAAAATAAAGTGAAGTTTTTATTTTGAATTTTCTGCAACGATGAACTATTTACAATGGAGAATGGTTGAAAATTAATGATTTAAATTGTCTAACATACATTTTCAAATCAGGAAAAATGTTCAATTATTTTCTCGACCGTACTTGGATGTATGAAGTCAGAACTGGAAAGAAGGGATCAATAAAGCAACATTTCTACAACGGTGTACACGAATTTATTAGATTTGCTAAATCTAATAACCGAAATAACACAAAAATTCGTTGCCCGTGTAGTAAGTGCTAACATTTGAAGCATTGGAAACCAGATATAGTTGAAGTACATTTGTATCAATATGGTTTCGTGCCTGATTATTATTTCTAGGATCGTCATGGAGAACTTATTGAACCTACACCTAATACTGAAGTGTTAGAGGACGCTAATATGATGACGAATCCGATAGAAAATATGATGGTTGATGCAACACGATCAATGTTTCCTACAACTGAAGTTGTCGATGAAGACGAAAATGTCGAAGAAGAACCGACTGCGGGAGCTAAAAAAATATACGATTTGTTGGATTCTGCTAAGAGGCCGTTGCGGGATGGATGTAAAAGCGGAACCGAACTTTCAGTAACCGCCGAATACATAACTATGAAATCAAAATTCAACCTTACGGAAGCTGCATTTACAGCAATTGTAAAAGCTGCAAAACGACACATGCTACCCAATAATCTGATGTGCGATAGTCATTATAAAGTAAATAAATTGATGTCCGCTTTCGGTCTACCTACGAGAAGATAGATGCATGTGTGAAAGGTTGCATGTTGTATTGGAAAGACGACGTTGACCTCAGAAAATGCAAAATATGTAATGAAGAAAGATACAAACCAAGAAAGAAGAAAGGGAAAGAAATCCCGTACAAGAGAATGCATTATTTACCCATCACTTCCAGACTTCAAAGATTATATGCATCTTCTGCTACGGTCTGTCACATGCGACGGCATAGTGTGAGAATAGCGGCAGAAGGAACTTTGATACATCCATCCAACGGAGAAGCATGAAAACATTTCGATAAGGCTTATCCCGCATTTGCTACAGAAAGCCGTAATGTCAGACTTGGTTTATGTACGGATGGATTTTCACCATTTTCACAGTTTGGTAGTAAATATTCATCCTGGCCAATTATCGTTACTCCGTATAATTTACCTCCATGGATGTGTATGAAGACACCATATATGTTTCTCACCACTGTCGTTCCCGGCCCTCATGATCCAACCCAAGAAATTGATGTTTATTTACAACCATTGATTGAAGAGTTGAAGAAACTGTGGAATGAAGGAGTCGAAACTTACGATGTATCAACGAAAAAAAATATTCGCTTATTCGCTTCTTTGTTGTGGACTATTAATGATTTTCCTGCATACGGGATGCTTTCTGGTTTGAGTACGGCCGGTCGTCTAGCATGCCCTTATTGTATGGAAGAAACACGAGCATTTTCGTTACGATATGGGAAGAAAGTTTCGTGGTTTGATTGTCATCGGTGTTTTCTTCATCCCAATCATACTTTTAAAAGAGATAAGAAAATTTTCATAGCTAACAGAGAAGAGAATTTGAAACCACCCAAGTTTTGGTCAGGCGAGGAAATATATGAAATTGTAAGGGACAATCCAAAGATACATGAAGCTGGAGTCCAGACTGAAATCTCAGGAAAGTCAGACATTCATAATTGGTGCAAATAAAGCGTATTTTAGGAGTTACCATATTGGAAAGATCTCTTACTCTGACATAATATTGACGTGATGCACAACGAAAAGAACGTGTTTGATAATCTGTTTAATACAATTTTGAATGTAAAGGGCAAAACCAACGATGATTTGAATTCAAGGCTTGATATAGCAAACTATTGTAAGCGCCCGGAACTTCATATGAAGTCTAATGACAATAAAAACCGAAAGCATGCTATGAGCTAGACAATAAACAAGTAAAACTCGTGCTAAAGTGAGTGGAAGAATTAAGATTTCCCGAGGGGATTTCTTCCAATCTTCATAGATGCGTTGACTTCAAAAATAGTAAACTGAGTGGGATGAAAAGTCACGATTGTCATATCATGATGGAATATTTACTACCCATGGTTTTCAAAGAACTGTTGCCCGTAAAAGTATGGAACGTTATAACAGAGTTATGTTTGTTTTATAAACAGCTTTGTTCGACAACATTAAAGGTGGATCGTATATGTAAACTTGAAGTAGAAATACCCTTATTGCTATGCAAACTGGAGAAAATACTTCTGCCTGGTTTCTTTAACGTAATGGAGCATTTACCTATTCATCTTCCATCCGAAGCACTTCTTCAAGGTTCTGTGCAATATGGATGGATGTATCCGTTTGAGAGGTAAATTAACATGTGCAATGTTCATGTCAATTTCAAATTCAAATTTGTATATCTAAATATGTAATAAATATCTTAATAGGTACTTGAATCATCTGAAGAAGAAGATTCGACAAAAAGCCCGAGTTGAGGGTTCGATATGAAAATCGTATCTTGAAGAAGAAGCCCTATTTTTCTCTCTCGCTACTTCAAGGAAGATGTGAACTTATCGTTTGTAACTGTTCCTCGAAATGAGGAAGTCGTTGAATAAAATTCTTCTCAAACAATGTTATCCGTTTTTTGACAACATGGAAGACCTGGTGGAAAATGTGTGGAAATATGGTTGGACGATAGAGACCACCATGTAGCACACATGTATTTTCATTTAAATTGTGTCAAAGTCGCACCATTTATCAGGTAATAATTAATTCACTTGTAATTTACTTGTACATACATAATAATTATAACACAAATTTTACATATATGCAGTATCTACAAATCATTGTATCCATCTGGCGATCTCAGTAAGGAATTTGCCAAATGGTTTTTGAACTATGTTTATGAGCCAAAAAACTGTGTCGTTAATGAAGGCTTAAGACATCTTGCGATTGGACCGAAAAGAAATGTGAAGACTTATCCAATATTCTTCGTCAATGGGTTTAAGTTCAACACGAAAGATTACGGGACTGAAAAATTAACATATAACAGCGGGGTATTTGTCAAAGGCAGTAATGATCCAGATGAGCATTTAAAAGATTTTTACGGCGTCTTAACACAGATTCTAGAGTTGACATATTATGTTGAACCTTTAGAAAAGGTTTTTTTTATTTAAGTGCAATTGGTTCAGTAACGTTCCTGGTTCCGGAATCAACATGCATAAAGAGTATAAACTTTTTGAAATTAGGCATACGTCACACTACTGTTAGTACGTTCTTTTTGTATTAGCCAAGCTAGCGTTGCAAGTTTATTTTGCTCCGTATCCATCTTTGAAAAGAGATAAAGCGGACTGGTCTGTTGTTTTCAAAACAAAACCAAGGTTTACGTTTGATGGAAATAATATTCCAGATGAACCAACATATCAAGTCGATCTTGAACCAAATACAGAAATAATAATAACTGATGATATTGATGTAAGGCCTTTGAATGATGAATCAAACGTCTTATTTGATGCATTCGAAAGTACCGAAGAAAATGAGATAGAATACGAGACTGAGTCCGAATCTGAAAATGATGAAGATTGATCGTTATTGATATAATTGTTATGTGATAGTGATTGAAACAATCTATGTAATAGTAAATTTCTGTAATTGTCCTGTGATGATCATTTAGTTAATTTTTATTCATGTTTTGTACTAGTAAATTTTTATAGTTGTTCTGTGAAAGTGATTGAAACATGCTATGTAGTAGTGAATTTCTATTATTGTTCTATTATGATCATTTATTTAATTTTTATCCATGTTTTGTACTTGTAAATTTTTGTAATTGTTTCTGTGAAAGTGACTGAAACATGCTATGTAGTAGTGAATTTCTATAATTGTTCTGTGATGATATTATTTTTCTATAGTAGATATGTCTGGCAGGAGACGAAGTATGACAGGCATGCCACAACCATCTCCCGGTGCAGGTGGTGGTGGCACTGCACCGGACTTACGTCCGATGGCAGAAGTTGTTTTGAAAAGTGCCGGGTAAGTATCAATTTTATTTAAAGTATAAGTTTTAAAATCCACTAAACATGTATATCATAACTTTTGCAGGGGCTTTGAGGTGGAGCCATCAGTTTATATTCTACAGGTTTCGAGGAAGGCTTTTCAGAGCCGGATGGATGGTTGTTGGCCTCACTGGGACGACATCCCCATTCATGTCAAGAACGCAATACATGTCGATTTACTTGTAAGTAGTAGTTTGAATTTCAGTTGTAAATTAATATAATTTATATAACTTAAAATAATTTTAATTTACAGGCTGCAGTCCGCGTTGACCTTGACGACATGGACGTTTTCTTAAATCACTGGAACAAAAGAATGAGGAAAATTACAGGAATACATTGTCCAAGGCTAAGAATTCAGGCAAAAAGCCGAACTGGATGGGTGACGGTGTATGGGCTGATTTTCTTCGGCTTTGGGACACTCCGGCAGCAAAAGTAAGTAATATATGTTTGCTTTGTTATTTAAATCTAATATAAATCTCGCAAGATATATATGTGATAATTTATCTTAATTTGTAGGAATTATCTATGCGGAACCGGGCTAACAGGAATAAAAATCCAGCATTGCACCGTGGTGGCTCCAAATCCTTCCAAGAGCATAAGAGAGAGCTGGTAATTAAATTTATAAAGTGTGTTTATATTTTATTAAAATATTTTATAATCAGATTAGCAATAATATTTATATATTTTCAGACCGCGAGATACAACCACGAGCCCACTATGGCCGAGTTGTTCAAGGTGACACATGCCGTGGAGAGGACCGATGAAGAAGGCAATGTTTCGTACGAGTGGACGGATGACAAATCCCAATCCGTAATGGTAAACTAATTTATTGTTAATAACAATATTTTGTTTTATTTTATTTTCAAAAGCTTGAAATTCGGTTTTTATCGTGTAAAACAATTGTTTGTAATTGCAGGAGAGGTACGAAGCTGAGCGGGCTCGGGTAGCACAGTTTACTGGTCGGGAAGAGCTTACGCTGGAGGAGGCGAATAATATCTGGAATGCTATTATTGACCCGCCTTCTCGGACCAATGTTCGGTATAGCTACGGAAATATGGAGGTAAATTTTGACACGTACTAATATATAAATTTACACATGCATATGAATAGTTAAATAATTTTAATAATATTATATATATATACTAATATATAAATAATTATGAACTATTTTACAGGCGATGAGATTGCAGAGTGCATACAGGAGGTCCCCACAAGAAGAGGAGATTGCTCAGTTGAAGCAAACAGTGGATGAAATAAATGATTGGAAGAAGAGTTTCTTCGAGCAACAGCTGGATGAGAGGATTGCAGGTTATTTGCAACAGCATGGGAGGATGCCTGGAGAGGATGGCAGCGATGGTGAGGAGTAGGTATGCTTGTTTGTTAATGTTTCAGTTTGGTATATATACATTTTGGTTGGTTTGGTGTATATATATTTCGGGATATTATGTACATATTTTGATGACTTTTAGTTGTGTTAACGGTTTGTTTGGGTTAACGGTTTGTAGTTGTGGTTGGAGAACTATGCACACATTTTGGTTGGGAAACCATGTACATATTTTGATGACTTGTATTGGTTGACAGGATATGTATTGTTGTTGGAATTGTATGTGATTTTGTTTGGTTTTGTTGGATTTTATATTGTTTGAATGTATAGTGATGTTATATGATGGATATATGGTGGTTATAGTTGATGAATATAGTGTATAGTGGCTGTGATGATGGTATTTGATGGTTATTGTTTGAAGTGTATATGGGCTGTGGAAGTGCACAGAATTTTGTTCAGTATAGCGACGGCCATTTTGTTCAGTTTAGCGACGTCTAGCGACGAACATTTTGTTCAGTTTAGCGACGGCTAGCGACAGCCATTTTGTTTAAATTAGCGATGGCCATTTTGTTCAGTTTAGCGACGGTTAGCGACGGCTAGCGACGACAATTGGACGTTGGAAAATTTCCGCGTGGCACATTTGCAGTCGCGATCCGTCGCTATTTATGTGTCGGAGCCGTCGCTCGTCGCGATTTTATTGGGCGACGAGGTAAATTGCGATGGCTTTTAGCGAAGGCTAGCGACGGCCGGCGACGGCCGGCGACGGCTAAAACCCATCGCTATCAGGTGCTGTTCTTGTAATGCTAAAATTTAGTGTAAGTTTATTTTTAGTTTCTAGTACGAAATAGGACATGTACGAAATATGACATGTATGAATAACTTTGGATATATGTTTTTAAATAATTAAAGCAGATAATTTTCATGGTGGAATTAAGCATCCGCCCTTCTTTTTGAATTTATTAGGCAGTAGCCTCGGCTTCGAAACCTAATTTCACCGATTTCACCAACCACCCTTCTCTTGGTTTCTTCTTGAAAGGCAAGGATTTGCTTCTCCTTTGATTTCCTTCTTCTTGGATTAATAGTCTCCCAATGGCAATTTCAAAAGGTTAGAAACTTAGAAGTTTTATATTTATTTTAATTAAGTTGATACTTGATTTCATGTTATGATTTATAAATTCCATAATACTATTATCAATTTGATTTTGAATGCCAAATTTTGTTATAAATAAGTTCCTCTTTACTTAAAACTCAATAATTAGCTTTTTTTAACTCAAATCTACTAATAAAATGTAATTGCTGCTTTAAATTATTTCGCTGATAATTTTGATAAATCATTGTATATAACTGTTGAGATTAGTCCCACATCGGACAATTTACAATACAAATCATGCATAAGTATTAAGAGACATTCCTACACATTACCAATTGGTTTTGTGATAATATGTGATTCTCTTACAATAACTAATTTTTTTAGATAATTGTTAAGGACCATTAGTTGGATGATAAATGATAAGACGCTCTATGTGATCCTAGTAGTCATGTATTCAGACTCTCGAAACATCAAAATTATTGTTCTTTAAATAAAGTACCACTCATACTCTAAAAATAAAAAATTAGATAATTAATTCAGTTTATTCCTTTCGAATATTAACTTTTGGTGTTCGGATGATTTTAGTAATTTCAATTTTGTTTTATGTAGATAATTTTCTTCAGAGATTCCTTTTGCAACGTTATTGATAGATAATTTTGTTGTTTGTAGATAAGCAAGAGACTTTTGTCAACTGGTGAGAATATCTTAACCTTGACAACGTGTTAGTTTTGCAAATTATCAATTGAAAAAAATCTTGTCAATGAAATTAGAATATTAATATATTATTAGTAACTTTACAAGTTAGAATGTTAGGAAAAGGTTCTTAAGCAATTATAATTAAGTTAGATGTACGAGTTAAATTAGGAAAAAAGTTTTTCAATCTTCTTTGATAATTTACATAAATTATGTTATTGTTTTTTAATCTCACTTTAATACTTATGCATAAGTGCATTAGTTTGTAACCGGGTTTAGGTGCGGAAACTTATACTATCGGCCTTGCATATAAGATACCTTTCAGTTTATTATCTTATATGAATCAAACAGATAAAATTAGCGAATAAAGCTTTCGACAAAGGAGAATGCCGACCAAGTACGTTCTCTCTAAAAGTGAATGTACTTGTATTTAAAGATGGAGAGTGCTTGACAATCATTGATAATATATAACTATTGAGATATGTTTAGAATATATGATTAGATATTATGATATATTTAGAATATACGATTAAGATATTATAATATATTTAGAATATATGATTAGGTGTTATGAGTGGTATGTAATAGGGGATATATCTTCGGAAGATTTCCTACTATTTCCCCTATGTATGATTAGATGCTATGAGTGGTATGCAATATGGGATATATCTTCAGAAGATTTCCTACTGTTTCCGCGATTCTAGAGTTACCATAAGATAGAGTCTTGGGTATGTATTACAAATATGGATGTTGGTGATTAATAAGAATACAAGCTGAGTTTTACCAATTTTTCATGGTATCAGAGCCAAAGAATGATTTTTTTCTTCAAGAATAATTTGCCATGGTTGGTGGTGAAGATCAATTGTTCACAAGTAAGCAGTGGAAAGCTATTTCAAGCGTGATTGGTAATAGTAAAATTCCCGAAAATCGATTAAAGGGTAAGTTTGATAATACTTCATGGATTATCGATACCGGAGCAACCCATCATGTTACAGGGCAACATCCATGGTTATTTGACAACAAAATCTTGAGTGTTCTGTTGGTTTGCCGAATGGTGAAAAAGTGATTGCTACTTTGGTGGGATCCTTATATTTGTCGAACAAAATTACCGTCACTGGAGTACTTTATGTTCCAAATTTGAGTTGCAATCTAATTTTTGTTTCTCAACTTAATGATGACTTACGAACTATTGTCCAATTTGATGTTAATACCCTAGGTATTGATTTTGATGACAACAACCATATAAATATTACTACTAACATATCTTCGAGTTATGCAGTCATATCAGATATATTATGGAGACATTTACAGAGATAAACAAGAAAATAGTGTAAGAAAATGAATTATAGAAGAAGGTCAATCAGAGCAATTGAAGAACAAAACCCAATTAGAGAAGAATGTTGAAGGATAAAGGTGTTTGAAGTGATGAGGAGTTGGTTGAACCTTAGAATATCTTGTTAAAGATCTCATGGCAATTATACTTGAAGATCATCAACCATTGACCTCAACCAAATCACAAAAATCCACAAATATAAGGTAATTTGAAATGCTGAAAATTTGCAACACTTATTAGTGTTGCTGTTCATTTTGCATGACACCCATGTCGACATACTAGGTAGGGGGATGTCGACATACTAGTAGTCTTTTAGAATTTTAAATTTTAAATGAAGAGACATTTCCCTCCACCTCTTCACTAAAAGACACGTCTCTTCAACCACTATATAAAGGCATCTGAAAACGAATTTTAACATCAAGAATTCTTATTTTCTCTTACTCCTTGTTCTCCAAACATTTGCAAAAGAAATCCATTGCATAATCTTTCAATCTCCTTGCAAATCGATACTGTTTCACTCC